>CAWUFW010012961.1:187500-506983 GCA_963921515.1 Calotriton arnoldi
TCCCTTGTTATTGGAAAAAGATGAGCACACACGGATTCAACATTTTCACAGCCCCTTTATTCGGCTTTCCGGCATGACGCGTTTCACTGCAATAGCTTCCTCAGATGCCTGCCGAACACCAGGTAAGTACCACACCCACAATTTTAAAAGTCAATTGCCCGCTTCGATTGGTTGTGGCAACGATGACAGGCAGTGAGGGCGGTGTCTCAGGCTCGGAGCGCCGAGCCTGTGCAGAGCGGACCTTCAGCGTTAGTACTACCCCAGTGGGCAGTGTCCGCTCTCACCTCACGCCCACCTTGATGTTTACTGAGGGTGGGGGGCTGATGAAAGGAATCCTCATCATATATATATATATACACACATATATATATATATATATCCCTGCATATATATATATATATATATATATATACATGCATATAACTGCATATAATCAAGTAATCAAGGGTAGGGTGTCCCTGAATGGCGAACTTCTGTGCCAAACAGATGTTTTTAGCTATCTGGGGATCACGTTGGGTAACAAACTGAATTGGCCCGCCCAGATAGACACTTTGGCCCTAAAGCATAGCCATCTAGGTGGTGCTCTACTGAAGGAGTTCAAGACCTCACATACCCAACCCATGTACCCCCTGCTTAAAATCTATAACACGAAAGTTATACCATCGGTAATATATGGTGCAGAATTATGGGGTTTCTGTGATTTAAAATCACTGACCTTAGCGCAGAATAAGTTTGTCAGAAGCATCGTAGGCTTACCACAGAGCACCCCATTAAAGCCAGTCTATCTTGACCTAGGTCTTAATAGATTGGATGAGTTGGCCAGATTCCGCCCTATTGCGTACTGGCGAAGACTGTGGACCACTCCCGAGTTGGAACAGTATGCAGCTGCTCTAAAAGACGTATGGGGCAAGGATACCTCTTGTAAGATTAAGTGGTTGCAAAATGTAAAAATCATATTGGTTAGTATGGGTTTGCGCCACTTGTGGGAGGAGCCCGAGAGGCAGCAATTCCCCCCAAAAAGAGCTGAAAAGGCTCTACTGGTCTATGGTGGCAAATAATAACATACTGACCATAGCGCCAACTACGTTGACGGGTAAATTTATGGAGTTCAAGTCCTGTCCAAAATATGAACATTACTGGGAAGTTATTACAAAACCCAGGGACAGACGTCTTTTTTCCAACTTCGAGTTGGATCACTACCAATTAATGCATTCACACATAAATGGCATAATGGAAATGATAGTATGTGTAAGTCGTGCCCTGAGTATGAGGAAACATATTCGCATATTTTTTTTGTCTGCCCGGCTTATCAGGCTCCACGGAAAAAATGGCTGCGCCCATTTTGTAAGAACATTCGTGTGAGGAGTGGTGTTACTGCTATGAGAATACTGTTGACGGACACTAATGTACCATGTGTAATAGCAGTCACCAAATTTTTGAGTTGGGCGTGGGCAATTAGAGAAAGAATAACGACCCAGGTAGCATAGAATATTCAAGACTACATGCTCGAATTAGACGGCCGCATGGTCAAAAGGTGGAACGTTGTCCATCATCCATATTTTAGCCTTAGTATTATGGTACATTGGGCAAACCAGGCATTTGACCCCTTGTCCGTCCTATGGTTGTGGATCCCAACGCTAGTTTTAGTTTTATGTTTAGAAATACCGATTGTGTCAAAACCTGTTTTTTATTCATTCTTGTTATTAATGAGTTTTTTTAAAGTTTTACTAATTTAAAAAAAAAAGAAAAATATACTGTTTTTTTCATCTTTATAATTCATAGGATGACTGAATATTGATTGCACCAACTCGCTCTTTTTTATGTTTGTAAACAATTTTATGGTGGGGATGAGTGCTTTTTATGTAAATTGTCTTTTATGATCTTAATTGATCGGAATAAAGATTGATTGATTGATATATACATGTATATATATATATATATATATATATATATATATAAATATATATATATATATATATATATATATACAGCCCGAACTGCTGAACGGAATTACACCAAATTTGGCAAAGAGGTAGTTCTTGGTTCAAAAAGAACCCTTTTTGTTAAATGGTGTAAATCCGTTCAGTAGTTGCTGAGAAAATCAAAAGTAAAAACACATATATATCTGGGCGGAGCCTAACCACACATGTCATCGTGAGATCTCATTGGCTGTCAGCACTTCATCCTGGAATTGCTGGCAGCCATCTTGGGACCAATATAAATGATAGTACCCCATTGAAATGCATTGTAGTGAATCGAAGATTTTGAGGGTTACCAAAAGGAGAACTATAAAGGGTGATAACAGACTTTAGTTACATTAGAATTCATTTGTTGATGGTACCATACTAATTTCAGGAATTGTGGTGTGTTCTAAGGTGATTTTACCCTGTGAAAAACCTTCTGCTGGGATATCATGAATCATGTTTGAGAGAAAACTATTTTCACATGCTTGTCCCATACAGTTTTGGAAGGTGCCCCAGAAGCTAAAATGAGAGCATATTTTCTGTAAATTCACATTATCTTTCTCAGTCATGTGAGAATGAAGTCTGACATTCTCAGTAAAACATGTACATCCAACAAGGGCAGAGACTGTCAGTTGATTCCTTTGTGTTCTACTGCAGCTTCCCAGACTGTTCTAAAGAACAACTAGAGTGCTAACAGCCTTACTTATGACAAAAGTATGGCACACCTGAAGCCATCTTGATTGGAATAAACTGGTAACACTTAAAACATTTAATTTAAAAAGGAACAAAATGATGGGGTTCATCTTGTCATAGAAATTATGGTTAGTGCTCTGGAAAGAAAAATTAGGACATGTTTCAAGTGTGATCTCAAATATCTTCCTGTTATATTTCAACAGGAGCAGCATGTCAGTTGATGCCTTTGTGTTCTAATGCAGCTTCCCAGAGTGTTCTAAAGAACAACTAGAGCGCTAACAGTCTTACTTATGACAAAAGTATGGCACACCTGAAGCCATCTTGATTGGAATAAACTGGTAACACTTAAAACATTTAATTTAAAAGGAACAAAATGATGGGGTTCATTTTGTCATAGAAATTATGGTTAGTGCTGTAGAAAGAAAAATTAGGACATGTTTTAAGTGAGATCTCAAATATCTTCCTGTTATATTTCAACAGGAGCAGCCTGTCAGTTGATGCCTTTGTGTTCTACTGCAGCTTCCCAGAGTGTTCTAAAGAACAACTAGAGTGCTAACAGCCTTACTTATGACAAAAGTATGGCACACCTGAAGCCATCTTGATTGGAATAAACTGGTAACACTTAAAACATTTAATTTAAAAGGAACAAAATGAGGGGGTTCATTTTGCCATAGAAATTATGGTTAGTGCTGCAAAAAGAAAATTTAGTGCATGTTTTAAGTGAGATCTCAAATCCTCTTCTATTTCATTAGAAAATTCTGACATGCAGACTGAAACAATCACTTTCAATACCAGCAGTAGACTTCCAGTTAACTCCTTGGTGAACAGTAGCTTTACTACAGTGATCTAATGAACAACTAGAGTAATAACATTCTGAATTTATGGCAAATGTGTGACACATCTGAATGCCTTCTTGATGGAATCAAAGTAAAAAACTGAAAGCATTTCCTACTGAGGAGACTGCAGTAAATGAGGAAATTAGGAAACTTCATAACAAAGAAGTCTTCCAAGATGGCCACCAGTGAAAAAAGAGCCCAAATGTAGCACAAATATTACCCAGATGTAGCCCACATATAGCCCAATGACAAAAGTGTGCAAAACACTTTTTATTTTCAGTTTTTTTGCAGTTTTATGTAGTGCAGACTGGTCAGGTATTGGAGCGTTGCATCTTAAAACATGACCCCCTACACTACAAAAACACCACTGCACTACCCTAAACCCTAAAACACTACCCCAGCACGACCCCTACACTACACAAGCACCACTGCACTATCCTAAACCCTAAAACACTACCCCCAGCATGACCCCCTACACTACACAAACACAACTGCACTACCCTAAACCCTAAAACACTACCCCAACACCACTGCACTAACCTAAATCCTAAAACACTACCCCCAGCACGACCCCCTACACTACCCAAACACCACTGCACTACCCTAAAACATGACCCACTACACAAACACCACTGCACTACCCTAAACCCTAAAACACGACCCCCTACACTACACAAGCACCACTGCACTACCCTAAACCCTAAAACACTGCCCCCAGCACGACCCCCTACACTACACAAACACCACTGCACTACCTTAAACCCTAAAACACTACCCCCAGCACGACCCCCTACACTGCCCTAAACCCTGAAACACATACCCTAGCACGACCCCTACACCGCCCGAACACCACTGCACTGCCCTAAACCCTGAAACACCACCCCTTCACGACCCCCTACACTGCCCGAACACCACTGCACTGCCCTAAACCCTGAAACACCACCCCCAGCATGACCCCTACACTGCCCGAACACCACTGCACTGCCCTAAACCCTGAAACACTACCCCCAACAAGACCTCCTACACTGCCCGAACACCACTGCACTGCCCTAAACCCTGAAACATCACCCCCAGCAAGACCCCCTACACTGCCCGAACACCACTGCCCTAAACCCTGAAACACCACCCCCAGCACGACCCCCTACACTGCCCGAACACCACTGCACTGCCCTAAACCCTGAAACACCACCCCCAGCACGACCCCCTACACTGCCCGAACACCACTGCACTGCCCTAAACCCTGAAACACCACCCCCTGCACGACCCCCTACACTGCCCGAACACTACTGCACTGCCCTAAACCCTGAAACACCATCCCCAGCATGACCCCCTACACTGCACGAACACCACTGCACTGCCCTAAACCCTGAAACACTACCCCCAGCAAGACCCCCTACACTGCCCGAACACCACTGCACTGCCCTAAACCCTGAAACACCACCCCAAGTAAGACCCCCTACACTGCCCGAACACCACTGCCCTAAACCCTGAAACACCACCCCCAGCAAGACCCCCTACACTGCCCGAACACCACTGCACTGCCCTGAACCCTGAAACACCAGCCCCAGCACGACCCCTACACTGCCCGAACACCACTGCACTGCCCTAAACCCTGAAACACCACCCCCTGCACGACCCCCTACACTGCCCGAACACCACTGCACTGCCCTAAACCCTGAAACACCACCCCCAGCACGACCCCCTACACTGCCCAAACACCACTGCACTGCCCTAAACCCTGAAACACCACCCCCTGCACGATCCCCTACACTGCCCGAACACTACTGCACTGCCCTAAACCCTGAAACACCACCCCCAGCACGACCCCCTACACTGCACGATCACCACTGCACTGCCCTAAACCCCAAAACACTACCCCCGGCAAGACCCCCTACACTGCCCGAACACCACTGTCCTAAACCCTGAAACACCACCCACAGCAAGACCCCCTACACTGCCCGTACACCACTGCACTGCCCTAAACCCTGAAACACCACCCCCAGCATGACCCCCTACACTGCCGGAACACCACTGCACTGCCCTAAACCCTGAAACACCACCCCCAGCATGACCCCCTACACTACCCGAACACCACTGCACTGCCCTAAACCATGAAAGACCAGCCCCAGCACGACCCCTACACTGCCCGAACACCACTGCACTGCCCTAAACCCTGAAACACCAGCCCCAGCACGACCCCCTACACTGCCCGAACACCACTGCACTGCCCTAAACCCTGAAACACCAGCCCCAGCACAACCCCGTACACTGCCCGAACACCACTGCACTGCCCTAAACCCTGAAACACCAGCCCCAGCACGACCGCCTACACTGCCCGAAAATCACTGCACTGCCCTAAACCCTGAAACACCAGCCCCAGCAAGACCCCCTACACTGCCCGAACACCACTGCACTGCCCTAAACCCTGAAACACCACCCCCAGCAAGACCCCCTACACTGCCCGAACACCACTGCACTAAAGCCTGAAACACCACCCCCAGCAAGACCACCTACACTGGCCGAACACCACTGCACTGCCCTAAACCCTGAAACACCACCCCCTGCACGACCCCTACACTGCCCAAACACCACTGCACTGCCCTAAACCCTGAAACACCACCCCCTGCACGACCCCCTACACTGCCCGAACACCACTGCACTGCCCTAAACCCTGAAACACCACCCCTCAGCACGACACCCTACACTGCCTGAACACCACTGCACTGCCCTAAACCCTGAAACACCAACCCCAGCACGACCCCCTACACTGCCCGAAGACCACTGCACTGCCCTAAACCCTGAAACACCACCCCCTGCACGACCTCCTACACTGCCGGAACACCACTGCACTGCCCTAAACCCTGAAACACCACCCCCAGCACGACCCCCTACACTGCCCGAACACCACTGCACTGCCCTAAACCCTGAAACATAAACCCCAGCAAGACCCCCTACACTGCCTGAACACCACTGCCCTAAACCCTGAAACACCACCCCCTACACTGCACGAACACCACTGCACTGCCCTAAACCCTGAAACACCACCTCCAGCAAAACCCCTACACTGCCTGAACACCATTGCTCTGCCCTAAATCCTGAAACACCACCCCCAGCACGACCCCCTACACTGCCCAAACACCACTGCACTGCCCTAAACCCTGAAACACCAGCCCCAGCAAGACCCCTACACTGCCCGAACACCACTGCACTGCCCTAGACTCTGAAACACCAGCCCCAGCAAGACCCCCTACACTGCCCGAACACCACTGCACTGCCCTAAACCCTGAAACACCAGCCCCTGCACCGCCCCCTACACTGCCCGAACACCACTGCACTGCCCTAAACCCTGAAACACCACCCCCTGCAGCACCCCCTACACTGCCCGAACACCACTGCACTGCCCTAAACCCTGAAACACCACCCCCTGCACCGCCCCTACACTGCCCGAACACCACTGCACTGCCCTAAACCCTGAAACACCACCCCCAGCACGACCCCCTTTACTGCTCGAACACCACTGCACTGCCCCAAACCCTGAAACACCACCCCCAGCACGACCCCCTACACTGCCCGAACACCACTGCCCTAAACCCTGAAACACCACCCCCTGCACGACCCCCTACACTGCCCGAACACCACTGCACTGCCCTAAACCCTGAAACACCACCCCCTACACTGCCCGAACACCACTGCACTGCCCTAAACCCTGAAAAACCACCCCCAGCACGACCCCTACACTGCCCGAACACCACTGCACTGCCCTAAACCCTAAAACACCACCCCCAGCATTACCCCCAGCATTACTCCCTACACTGCCCAAACACCACTGTACTGCCCTAAACCCTAGAACACTACCCCCAGCACGACCCCCTACACTACCCGAACACCACTGCACTACCCTAAACCCTAAAATACTACCCCCAGCACAACCCCTACACTACCCGAACACGACTGCACTGCCCTAAACCCTCAAACACTCCCCCAGCACGACCCCCTACACTACCCAAACACCACTGCACTGCCCTAAACCCTAAAACACTCCCCCAGCACGACCCCCTACACTACCCGAACACCACTGCACTGCCCTAAACCCTAAAACACTCCCCCAGCACGACCCCCTACACTACCCAAACACCACTGCACTGCCCTAAACCCTAAAACACTACCCCCCGCATGACCCCTACACTACCCAAACACCAATGCACTACCCTAATCCCTAAAACACTACCCCCGCATGACCCCCTACACTACCCTAAACCCTAAAACACTACCCCCGCATGACTCCCTACACTACCCAAAGACCACTGCACTACCCTAAACCCTAAAACACGACCTCCTACACTACACAAACACCACTGCACTATCCTAAACCCTAAAACACTACCCCCTACACTACACAAACACCACTGCACTACCCTAAACCCTAAAACACTACCCCAGCAGTACCCCTACACTACCCAAACACCACTGCACTAACCTAAACCCTAAAACACTACCCCCAGCAGTACCCCCTACACTACCCAAACACCACTGCACTACCCTAAATCACTACCCCCAGCACGACCCCCTACACTACCCAAACACCACTGCACTACCCTAAACCCTAAAACACTACCCCCAGCACGACCCCTACACTACCCAAACACCACTGCACTACCCTAAACGCTAAAACACTCCCCCAGCACGACTCCCTACACTACCCAAACACCACTGCACTACCCTAAACCCTAAATCTACCCCAGCATGACCCCCTACACTACACAAACACCACTGCACTACCCTAAACCCTAAAACACTACCCCCAGCACGACCCTCTTCACTACCTAAACACACCTGCACAATTTGTTACAGGCGTTGCAACGCAGGCCTGTGGTGCTTACTGGAAGTACCTAGTGGGCTAGTTGGGCCCCAGGGACCCTCAGGATTCAAGGTGACCTAATCCCCCAACTTAAAACGCACCACGGGGCGCGTTTGCACAGTGGTGAAGGGAGGGGCGGGGCCTCAGGTGACATGTGCGCAAACACGCCCTGTGGTGCGTTTTAAGTTGGGGAATTAATTCCCTTTGAATCCTGAGGGACCCTGGGGGCCAACTAGCCCACCAGGTACCTTCAGTAAGCACAACAGAGTTGCGTTGCAGAGAGGTGAAAAAGGTGCGTGGCCTCGGAACGCCTCTTTGCAACTCAGCTCTGTGGTCCTAACTGTAGGTACCTGGGGGCTAGTTGGGCCCCAGGGACCTTCAGAATTCAAGGGGACTTAATCCCGCAACTTAAAACGCGCCACGGGGTGCGTTTGCACACATGTCACCTCAGGCCCCCTCCCTTCACCACTGTGCAAGCGCGCCCTGTAGCGCGTTTTAAGAGGTAGTTTTAATCCCCTGCCCTATTATGTACTAGGGACTTGCAGAGGAGGTCATGCTAATCACAGGGGTACCCCAACGCATAGTGTTCCCTAGTGTATGTAGGTGTTTTCACTGTATTCTAAGTGTCTTTTAGCATAGCACTGGCTCTGGTTAGTCAGAGTCAGTTACCACCAGTACTCGTCTGAAAAAGTTGTGGGCACAGGATGATTTTGCAACAAGGCCTCTTTCTGCTCCTCTGTTGGTTCTTTCTGCACATCTTTTGCTTCTTTCTGTGCGTTTTTTCTACTTTCTTCACATGTCCTACCTCTGTAGGCATAGTTAGAAACTAGCATTTAAAAAAACCTTTGAAATTCACTTAAAAATCATAGGTTTCAGGCACGTTATAGTTAGAAATTAGCATTTAAAAAACCTTTGAAATTCACTGAAAAAACCATAGGTTTCAGACACGTTATAGTTAGAAATTAGCATTTAAAAAACCTTTGAAATTCACTGAAAAAACCATAGGTTTTAGGGACAGTTATAGTTAGTTGGACATTTCACTCGTACAAAACGATAGAAATTCCCCCGTTATAGTTAGTTCAGCTAACTATAACTCGCGCCCCCGCAATGCACTGCTGATGACGTCACATATTACATCACTCATGACATGGCGCGTTTTAAGATGGGGAATTAAATCCTCTTCAATCCTGAGGGTCCCTGGGGGCCAACTAGCCCACCAGGCACCTCCAGTAAGCGCCACGGAGCTGCGTTGCAGAGTGTTGTAAAAAGGGGCGTGGCCTCTGAACACCTCTCTGCAACGCAGCTCTCTGGCGCATACTGGAGGTATCTGGTGGGCCAGTTGGCCCCTAGGGACCCTCGGGATTGAGGAGGAATTAATTCTCCAACTTAAAACGCGCCACAGGGCGTGTTTGCAGACATGTCACTTCAGGCCCCACCCCTTCCTTCACCATTGTGCAAATATTCCTCTAAAATCAGCCGAACTACGAATTCCGATTTACTCACCTGTTATCAGGAGAGACCTCAGTGCTGCATCTTTGAGCCCAGTACTGATCCTGAAAAGTAATTTTAACCGTACTTACCAGTAACTTGAATTTCCTTCCATAGGATATCATTGCCTGCTTTTTGCTGAAAAAGTTTCTAAGTGTCGATTTTTGAAACATACAAATATTCCTCTAAAATCAGCCGAACTACGAATTCCGATTTACTCACCGGTTACAGGAGAGACCTCAGTGCTGCTTCTTTGAGCCCAGTACTGATCCTGAAAAGTAATTTTAACCGTACTTACCAGTAACTTGAATTTCCTTCCATAGGCTAACATTGACTGGTTTCACTTGGAAATTCTTCTGTGTGGAGTTTTGGAACTTTATAATATTCCTCTAAAATCAGCCGAACTACGAATTCCGATTTACTCACCTGTTATCAGGAGAGAACCCAGTGCTGCATCTTTTAGCCCAGCACTGACCCTGAAAAGTAATTCTAACCGTACTTACCAGTAACTAGTATTTCCTTCCATAGGAATCCATTGTCTGGTTTTCAGCAGAAAAGTTTCAAAGTGTCGATTTTCACAAACTACAAATATTCCTTAAAAATCGCCTGTATGACTTAAACGCATTCTTTCAACTGTTTACAGGAGATGCACCAGTGCTGGATCCAGGATCCACCACTGAGTAAGAAAAGTAACGATAACACTACTTACCTGCTAAGTGAATTTCCTCCCATAGGATAACATTGGTGATTCTATGTGAAAAAGTTTCTAAGTGTCAACTTTTAAAATACAATAATATTCCTTAAAAATCACTACTGTAACCAAAATGCTTTTACTCAACTGTTTACAGGAGATGTCCCAGGACTGAATCTAGGATCCAGTCCTGTGGTTAGAAAAAGTAATCCATAAAGTAACTAATTGCATTTAACTTGAAATTCACATTGAGCTCAATGTTGCATTGTGTTTGAAATTGTGTTGCCCATTGCAACAACTGTAACTACTGTACTTAAAAGTTTTTTGCCTATTTGCAAAGTATTTAAACTAAAGTAATTCATTCTGAGAAAGTATATTTTGTAATGTAATGTATAATGTAATTACAATGTATTTTTAAAAATAAAATATCTAAAAATAAATAGTTTAAAAAAATGTAGTAAATCAGTATCAAAAAAATAAATATAACAATACATTTAAAAATTGTCATTTACAAAACCTTTGAAATTCACTGAAAAAACCATAGGTTTCAGGCACGTTATAGTTAGAAATTAGCATTTAAAAAACCTTACAAATTCACTGAAAAAACCATAGGTTTTAGGGACAGTTATAGTTAGTTGGACATTGCACTCGTACAAAACCCGTGAAATTCCCCAGTTATAGTTAGTTCAGGTAACTATAACTCGCGCCCCGCAATGCACTGCTGATGACGTCACATATTACATCACTCATGACATGGTCAGTGACATCACTGATGACATCACTGATGACATCTCAAATGACATCACTGATGACATCATCCATGTGATAATTTGATGCATCTTCTCACACCCTAATATAACTTTTGATACACCCACTGTAAATTACAGACTGCCATTGTCAAAACCATAGACACTCCAACACCAATTACTATATACACACTCACTGATTCTTAGGTCTACACACACACATCTACTCACTCACCCGTACAGTCACTCATACTTATAGTCACTCAGTACAGGACTATTATATGCACTCATACACCTATATAAACACTCACACACCGCCACTCATCCATAGAGGTACTCACACACCTAGTCAGTCATGCAAAAAATTAAGCACACACCCATTTACTCACCTATACAGTTATACACACACCAGCTCACTTACTCATACAAATACTAGCACATTCTTACGCTCTTATACAATCTCTGATACAAGCACACACTCATCCATACAGTCACTCTCACAATCACACACTCTCGCTTATAGCTATTTATATACTCCAACACACATATATACTGCCTTTCACATATGTAGTTACTCACACATGTACCACTGGGACATACATTCACTCACGAACACACTCTTACACACACCCACCCATACAGTCTATCACAGATGCACTCTTGAAACCATCCACCCAGTGAATCACCCACTCACACATTTATGCACAGAGTCGCACACACCCCACCCACACAAACACTCAGGCACCCATACAGATACTCAGACAACCAATCAATAACTCATATAGACACTCATGTAGCTATGTCACTGACCATTTCATGAGTGATGTAATATGTGACGTCATCAGCAGTGCATTGCGGGGGCGCGAGTTATAGTTACCTGAACTAACTATAACGGGGGAATTTCACGGGTTTTGTACGAGTGCAATGTCCAACTAACTATAACTGTCCCTAAAACCTATGGTTTTTTCAGTGAATATATATATATACATGTATGTATATATATATATATATACATGCATATATATATATATGCATGTGTATATATATATATATATACACGCATGTGTGTATATATATATATATATATATATATATATATATATATATTTCTACCCAAACTTTGCCCAGAGACGAAGCCGCACTCCGCAGTAGGTAAGTAGGACCACTTTATTCCATGAAAACATGCAGCTTCTCATCCCGTCATTAGTCTCTGGCCCAACGCGTTTCAAAGCCTCTTCACTTCTTTGTCAGGGGCCATGTCAGAGATCATAATTGTTGCCGCTGCATCTTCCCTCGTGTGCCTTGTGAAATCATTGGCTTCCGGTGCGCCCTTTAAGTAGATATCCATTAACACTGCACACTGGGACATGCAGTCCATAGCATACTTTTTACCCTCCAGTGGGTTCGGTCTCTGACAATTACTTTGAGACATATTTACAAGCCCTCCATTAGGCTCCCGGATGGGACTCTGCATGCTTAATTCATTCTCCTGCTGCGCCACTACAAAAGTGAATTTTTCACTCATGTGGACCCTTTGGCCGGTGTGCGGGCGGTGCGTCGCTTCCACGGCCTGGAACCGCCGTTATTGTATTTCTACCCAAACTTTGCCCAGAGACGAAGCCGCACTCCGCAGTAGGTAAGTAGGACCACTTTATTCCATGAAAACATGCAGCTTCTCATCCCTTCATTAGTCTCTGGCCCAACGCGTTTCAAAGCCTCTTCACTTCTTCGTCAGGGGCCATGTCAGAGATCATAATTGTTGCCGCTGCATCTTCCCTCGTGTGCCTTGTGAAATCATTGGCTTCCGGTGCGCCCTTTAAGTAGATATCCATTAACACTGCACACTGGGACATGCAGACCATAGCATACTTTTTACCCTCCAGTGGGTTCGGTCTCTGACAATTACTTTGAGACATATTTACAAGCCCTCCATTAGGCTCCCGGATGGGACTCTGCATGCTTAATTCATTCTCCTGCTGCGCCACTACAAAAGTGAATTTTTCACTCATGCGGACCCTTTGGCCGGTGTGCGGGCGGTGCGTCGCTTCCACGGCCTGGAACCGCCGTGATTGTATTTCTACCCAAACTTTGCCCAGAGACGAAGCCGCACTCCGCAGTAGGTAAGTAGGACCACTTTATTCCATGAAAACATGCAGCTTCTCATCCCGTCATTAGTCTATATATATATATATATATATATATATACATGCATATATATATATATATTCACTGAAAAAAACATAGGTTTTAGGGACAGTTATAGTTAGTTGGACATTGCACTCGTACAAAACCCGTGAAATTCCCTCGTTATAGTTAGTTCAGCGAACTATAACTCGCGCCCCCGCAATGCACTGCTGATGACGTCACATATTACATCACTCATGACATGGTCAGTGACATCACTGATGACATCACTGATGACATCACTGATGACTGTGTGTTTCTGTAAAGTTTAAATATGTTTAATATATATAGGGAAAGGCGTATTGAAGAATGAGTGGGTGTATAAGTGTCTGAATGGATGATTTAGTAGGTGTGTGACTGACTATAAGTGAGTGATTAAACGTATCTTACTGAATGCATGGGTTAGTGACTAAACTGTGTGAATGTCTGTATCCGTCTGTATGTTGGTGTGTAAGCGGCTGCATGGGTTTGTGAATAGCTACATGAGTGTGTATATGGGTTTTTGATTGGTTGTCTGAGTATCTGTATGGGTGCTTGAGTGTTTGTGTGGGTGGGGTGTGTGTGACTCTGTACATAGATGTGTGTGTGAGTGGGTGAATCACTGGGTGCATGATTTCAAGAGTGTATCTGTGATGGACTGCTTGGGTGGGTGAGTGTGTGTATGGGTGTGTTAGTGAGTGAATGTATATCTCAGTGGTACATGTGTGAGTAACTACATATGTGAAAGGCAGTATATATGTGTGTTGGAGTATTTAAGTGGCTATAAGTGAGAGTGTGTGATTGTGAGAGTGGCTGTGTGGATGAGTGTGTGCTTGTATCAGTGATTGTATAACAGCGTAAGAATGTGCTAGTATTTGTATGAGTAAGTGAGCTGGTGTGTGTATAACTGTATAGGTGAGTAAATGGCAGTGTGATTAGTTATTTGCATGACTGACTAGGTGTGTGAGTACCTCTATGGATGAGTGGCGGTGTGTGAGTGTCTATGTAGGTGTATAAGTGCATATGATAGTCCTGTACTGAGTGACCGTAAGTATGAGTGACTGTACTGGTGAGTGAGTGGATGTGTGTGTAGACCTAAGAATCAATGAGTGTGTATGTAGTTATTGGTGTTGGAGTGTCTATGGTTTTGAGAATGGCAGTCTGTAATTTACAGTGGGTGTATCAAAAGTTATATTAGGGTGTGAGAAGATGCATCAAATTATCACATGGATGATGTCGTCAGTGATGTCATTTGAGATGTCATCAGTGATGTCACTGACCATGTCATGAGTGATGTAATATGTGACGTCATCAGCAGTGCATTGCGGGGGCGCGAGTTATAGTTTGCTGAACTAACTATAACGGGGGAATTTCACGGGTTTTGTACGAGTGCAATGTCCAACTAACTATAACTGTCCCTAAAACCTATGGTTTTTTACAGTGAATTTCAAAGGTTTTTTAAATGCTAATTTCTAACTGTAACGTGTCTGAAACCTATGGTTTTTTCAGTGAATTTCAAAGGTTTTTTAAATGCTAATTTCTAACTATAACGTGCCTGAAACCTATGGTTTTTTAAGTGAATTTCAAAGGTTTTTAAATGCTAGTTTGTAACTATGCCTACAGAGGTAGGACATGTGAAGAAAGAAGAAAAACGCACAGAAAGAAGCAAAAGAAATGCAGAAAGAAGCAACAGAAGTCCACAAAGACGAAGAAAAGTGCAGGAAGAAGCAAAAGATGTGCAGAAAGAACCAACAGAGGAGCAGAAAGAGGCCTTGTTCCAAAATCATCCTGTGCCCACAACGTTTTCCAACGTGTACTGGTGGTGACTCTGACTAACCAGAGCCAGTGCTATGCTAAAACACACTTAGAATACAGTTAAAACACCTACATACACTAGGGAACACTATGCGTTGGGGTACCCCTGTGATTAGCATGACCTCCTCTGTAAGTCCCTAGTACATAATAGGGCAGGGGGATTAAAACTACCTCTTAAAATGCGCTACAGGGCGCGTTAGCACAGTGGTGAAGGGAGGGGGTGCCTGAGGTGACATGTGTGCAAACGCGCCCCGTGGCACGTTTTAAGTTGCGGGATTAAGTCCCCTTGAATCCTGAGTGTCCCTGGGGCCTAACTAGCCCCTCAGGTACCTACAGTTAGGACCACAGAGCTGAGTTGCAGAGAGGCGTTCCGAGGCCACGCACCTTTTTTCACCTCTATGCAACGCAATTCTGTTGTGCTTACTGAAGGTACCTGGTGGGCTAGTTGGACTCCAGGGACCCTCAGGTTGGTAACACAGACTACGTGGTTACCAACAATCCAGAACCTTGAGGTCCAATTCCCAAAATCTACTGTGTATCCCCCGTTTTAAAAAGGCACGTATGGGTGGCAGATCTTTTACACTCGGGGCTGCAAAACTGTGGAATTCCCTGCCGAACAATCTCCGCACTATCGATACTGAGCCCCTTTTCAGGAAAATGGTGAAGACCTGGCTTTTTAAGGAAGACTGAGGACCCCTGACTTGGCCCTGAGCAGTCCAATGCTGTATTACTTTCCGCTTAGCGCCGGGACACCTCTGTTTGAGGTAGCTGTTGCGCTTTACAAGTGTCTGTATTATTATTATTATTATTAAAACACGCCACGGGGCCTGTTTGCACACATGTCCTTGTGGGACCCCCTGAGCAGACCTAGGGGTCAGGGTGTTTCTACCCTGCCCCCTTTGTGCGTTTTGCGCAGTTGTTTCTGTGCCTCGTTTTTGTTTTTTTACGGCGGGATCCACGCACACTAAGCGCATCCCGCCGATTTTTTTTAAAAAAATGCGTTTTGCGCACTTGTTTCTGTGCCTCGCTTCTACCGAGGCATAAAATGGCTGCCAACACTTCCTGATTTGGAGTGTTGACAGCCACTTGACAGCCAATTAGCATGCAGCTCGTGATCGGGAGGGTACGCGGACCCTACTCGGCCATAGATATATATGTGATTTTACTTTTGATTTTCTCAGGAACTACTGAACGAAAATGCAGACCCAAGATCAGTGCGAAAGTCAGTTTATTCGGTAAACTCTCGCACCTCCACCATATACACATGCATATATATATGCATATATATATACACATGCATATATATATATATATATATATATATATATATATACACATGCACATATAAATACATATATATATATATACACATGCACATATATATACATATATATATATATATACACATGCACATATATATACATATATATATAAACACATGCACATATATATACATATATATATATATACACATGCACATATATATACATATATATATATACACATGCACATATATATACATATATATATACACATGCACATATACATACATATATATATACACATGCACATATATATACATATATATATATACACATGCACATATACATACATATATACACATGCACATATACATACATATATATACACATGCACATATATATACATATATATATATACACATGCATATATATATATACATATATATACACACACATGCATATATATATACACACATGCATATATATATACACACATGCATATATATATATATATACACATGCATATATATATACACATGCATATATATATATATACACATGCATATATATATACACATGCATATATATATACACATGCATATATATATACACATGCATATATATATATATATACACATGCATGTATATATACACATGCATATATATATACACATGCATATATATATATACACATGCATATATATATACACATGCATATATATATACACATGCATATATACACACATGCATATATACACACATGCATATATACACACATGCATATATATATATATATACACATGCATATATATATATACACATGCATACACATATATATACACATGCATACATATATATACACATGCATACATATATATACACATGCATGCATATATATATATACACATGCATATATATATATATACACATGCATATATATATACACATGCATATATATATATACACATGCATATATATATATATACACATGCATATATATATATACACACATGCATATATATATATATATACACACATGCATATATATATACACATGCATATATATACATACACACATGCATATATATATACACACATGCATATATATACACACATGCATATATATATACATGCATATATATATATATACACATGCATATATATACACATGCATATATATACACATGCATATATATATACACATGCATATATATACACATGCATATATATATACACATGCATATATATACACACATGCATATATATACACACATGCATATATATATACACACATGCATATATATATACACACATGCATATATATATACACACATGCATATATATATACACACATGCATATATATATACACACATGCATATATATATATACACATGCATATATATATATATACACATGCATATATATATATATATATATACACATGCATATATATATACACATGCATATATATATACACATGCATATATATACACATGCATATATATACACATGCATATATATATATACACACATATATATATACACATATATATATACATATATATATATATATATATACACATGCATATATATATATATACACATGCATATATATATATATACACATGCATATATATATATACACATGCATATATATATATACACATGCATATATATATATACACATGCATATATATATACATACATATATATATATATACATGCATATATATATACACATGCATATATATATATATATACACATGCATATATATATATATACACATGCATATATATATATATACACATGCATATATATATATATACACATGCATATATATATACACATGCATATATATATACACATGCATATATATATATACACACATGCATATATATATATACACATGTATATATATACACATGTATATATATACACATGTATATATATATATATATATATATATACACATGCATATATATATATATATATACACATGCATATATACACATGCATATATACACATGCATATATATATCACACTATCAGCCTCCGAGTACAGGAGCCCCCGACCCTGCAGGGCGGCCTCAAAACAATGGGCACGGAGCAGCCCATCCATAAACACTCCATCAAAGAAACGCACTGAGGCCCAATACCGGAGTAAGCACATTTATTCACAGGCATGGCTGCGCAACAGCATCTCCTTTTCCTTACGCGTTTCGGCGATGTCTTTGCCTTGATCACAGGTGGAGACCATAAAATGCACAGTGCTTACGTGCGCGCCTTTTCACTTAAAAGTCACGTGACAGTCATTTTTAATACAATCCCCATGATGCATTGCACTGATCGTGGTAATATACTGCATGGAATCTTAATAGACCCTCGTTTTTGTTAAATGTTTTTAAGTTCTTACATGGTGCAAACATCAAATGTTCTAGTGGGATTATTCACTCACGCTGTCAAGTGGATCTGTCCCTCGCAGACTGCTCACATAACCTGTTTGCCTTGCGATAATGTCCGTCCTCCGGCACGATCAGAGTGAGAAATAATTACACTTTGAATCCCTTCCTCAAACGCTGCACTTTTGCTGTAGTAGCATTTCCTTGACTTGGCTTGCAGCGATGAGTGGGTCATGCTCCCAATTAGAAATCACACCATCAGCCTCCGAGTACAGGAGCCCCCGACCCTGCAGGGCGGCCTCAAAACAATGGGCACGGAGCAGCCCATCCATAAACACCATCAAAGAAACGCACTGAGGCCCAATACCGGAGTAAGCACATTTATTCACAGGCATGGCTGCGCAACAGCATCTCCTTGCACATGTATATATATATATATATATATATATATATATATATACACACATGCATATATGTGCGCGGATCCTGCCGATTAAAAAAAAACGAAGCGCGGGCTCCCGCGCTCGTGGTTAATTAGCCCCCGGGTGGGCCAAGTCCCAGGGGCATGCGGGGGTTAATGTAAATTTATGTGGGGGGGCCTCTAAGGCCCCCCCAAGCCCCGGGGACCGCCACCCCCCGGGCTTCTTTTTATTTTTTTAAAAATAACCTGTGTGGGGGGGCTCGAGCCACCCCACATGCCCCGGGGACCGCCACCTCCCCGGGGCACTAAATAATAAAATGTGGGGGTCCGTTTAGGACCCCCGAGAACCACCACCTCCCCGGGGCTGTGCACAGGATGGGAGGGGGGACGTGCGGCCCCCCTCCTGGAGCCCTTGATGGCCCTGGGGACCGCCACCCCCCAGGGCCGGCTCCTGCAGTGTCCCGGGGTGCCCACCCCCGGGACACTGCTGTTTGCAATGACAGGGCGGGAGCCTCGCGGCTCCCGTCCTGTCATTGCAAACTTGCTTTGCTTCATTGGGGCATGTCAGCAGCTCCCCTTATGGAAAAGCAATGCCGGCTCCCGCAGGACGCGGAGAGCCGGCGGGACCGTGCGGGGATTGGGGACCCCCCACGGTCCCCAACGAGTGGCCAGGCCCCGGGGGATGGGGTCCCCGGAGCTATTAGTGGCCTGGGAGGGGGGCCACGCAGCCCCCCTCCCCAAAAATATATATATATTTTTTTTAAACGTAAAGGCCGGCCCCGGGGGATGGGGTCCCCGGGGCCTACAATGGCCTGAGGAGGGGGCCACGCCGCCCCCCTCCAAATATTTAAATAAAAATTAAAAAAGGGCATGCCCCGGGGGATGGGGTCCCCGGGGCAATAGAGGCCCAGGGAAGGGGGGCCACGTGGCCCCCTTCCCGTTTTTTTTTATTTAAAAAAAAAAAAGAAAATCCTCAGGCCCCGGGGGATGGGGTCCCCAGGGCCAAAAGTGGCCAAGGGACTGGGGGCCACACAACCCCCCTCCCATACAAACAAAACCAAAAAAACACCGGCATCGTGCCGGAGGCCCATCCCCTCCCTGCAGCAGTCTGCAAACGCGCCCCTGGCGCGTTTTAAGAAGGGGAAGTAATTCCCCTTGAATACTGGGGGTCCCTGGGGGCCAACTAGCCCACCAGGAACCTCCAGTATGCGCCAGGAGCTGCGTTGCAGAGAGGTGTACAGAGGCCATGCCCCTTTTACACCTCTCTGGAACGCAGCTCTGTGGCGCTTTTTGGAGGTACATGGTGGGCTAGTTGGACTCCAGGGACCCTCAGGATTCAAGGGGACTTAATCCCCCAACTTAAAACGCGCCACGGGGTGTGTTTGCACAGTGGTGAAGGGATGGGGCAGGGCTTCAGGTGACATGTGTGCAAACAGTCCCTGTGGCGCGTTTTAAGATGGGGAATTAAATCCTCTTCAATCCTGAGGGTCCCTGGGGGCCAACTAGCCCATCAGGTACGTCCAGAAATCGCCACAGAGCTGCGTTGCAGAGAGGTGTAAAAAGGGGCGTGGCCTCTGAACACCTCTCTGCAACGCAGCTCCCTGGCGCATACTGGAGGTACAGGGTGGGCTAGTCGGACCCCAGGGACGCTCACGATTCAAGGGGACTTAATCCCCCAAATTAAAACGCGCCACGGGGCGCGTTTGCACAGTAGTGAAGGGAGGGGGAGGGGGCGGGGCTTGAGGTGACGTGTGCAAACAGGCCCCATGGCGTGTTTTAAGTTGGGATATTAAGTCCCCTTCAATCCTGAGGGTCCCTGGAGTCCAACTTGCCCACCAGGTACCTTCAGTAAGCACAACAGAGTTGCGTTGCAGAGAGGTGAAAAAAGGTGCGTGGCCTCGGAACGCCTCTCTGCAACTCAGCTCTGTGGTCCTAACTGTAGGTACCTGATGGGCTAGTTGGGGCCCAGGGCCACTCAGGATTCAAGGGGACTTAATCCCGCAACTTAAAACGTGCCAACGCGCCCTGTAGCGCATTTTAAGAGGTAGTTTTAATCCCCCTGCCCTATTATGTACTAGGGACTTACAGAGGAGGTCATGCTAATCACAGGGGTACCCCAACGCATAGTGTTCCCTAGTGTATGTAGGCGTTTTAACTTTATTCTAAGTGTGTTTTAGCATAGCACTGGCTCTGGTTAGTCAGTCAGTTACCACCAGTACACGTTGGAAAAAGTTGTAGGCACAGGATTATTTTGGAACAAGGCCTCTTTCTGCTCCTCTGTTGGTTCTTTCTGCACATCTTTTGCTTCTTCCTGCACTTTTCTTCGTCTTTGTGGACTTCTGTTGCTTCTTTCTGCATTTCTTTTGCTTCTTTCTGTGCGTTTTTCTTCTTTCTTCACATGTCCTACCTCTGTAGGCATAGTTACAAACTAGCATCAAAAGTTATATTAGGGTGTGAGAAGATGCATCAAATTATCACATGGATGATGTCATCAGTGATGTCACTGACCATGTCATGAGTGATGTAATATGTGACGTCATCAGCAGTGCATTGCAGGGGCGCGTGTTATAGTTAGCTGAACTAACTATAACGGGGGAATTTCACGGGTTTTGTACGAGTGAAATGTCCAACTAACTATAACTGTCCCTAAAACCTATGGTCTTTTCAGTGAATTTCAAAGGTTTTTTAAATGCTAATTTCTAACTATAACGTGTCTGAAACCTATGGTTTTTTTCAGTGAATTTCAAAGGTTTTTAAATGCTAATTTCTAAATATAACGTGCCTGAAACCTATGGTTTTTTCAGTGAATATATATATATATATATATATATATATATATATATATATACACACACACACCGGGTGGCTTTCCGCGGCCTTGTAGATATGGGTCCGCACTGTCTGCCGCCAGAAAGTTAAAAAAAAAGTGATGTTCCTGCGGCGAACTGTGTTTGTAACTAAGCCCCAGAGTATTTTCCAGTGAGTTTGTTGCCCCATGTGCTAATAGAAATGAACTGTACTGAAATAATCATGGCTGCACATGCCGGAATGCTTGGGGTGGGGTTCGGGGAGGGGGGTTGTTTCAATGTGATGAGCGTCTGAGCCCTTGAATGTGCACTGTGCTTCATGCCACATTCCACCAACATCAAAGGATCAGCGTCCCATCCCCTTCACCAGGAAATAGGGTTGGAATCATTTCCTCTGACCACTGCCAATAAGCATCACATGGGCAGACGAAACTTTCCTGCCAGGACGGGCAGCATTGGACTGCAAAAATAGTTAAGAAGGAGTTAATGATTTCAAAGTGACAGTGTGACCCGAGGCAACAGTGCTCTTGAGTTGTTTGTCTAGGAAGGATTAGTGTCAGTGTAGGAGTAAAGGAGGTGGGGGACTGTGTGTAGGGGCAGGGTAGTGTCAGCAGCGTGAGTGTAAAGTATGAACAATAGTGGTAGGAGTAAAGGAGGCGGAGTGTGTAGGGGGCAGGGTTGTGTCAGCAGCGTGAGTGGAAAGTGTGAAGATGATTGTCAGTAATACGAGTAAAGGAGGCGTGGGCGCATGTGTGTAGGGGCAGGATAGTGTCAGCGGAGTGAGTGGAAAGTGTGAAGATTAGTGTCAGTGGTAGGAGTAAAGGAGGCGGGGGACTATGTGTGTAGGGGCAGGGTAGTGTCAGCGGAGTGAGTGGAAAGTGTGAAGATTAGTGTCAGTGGTAGGAGTAAAGGAGGCGGGGGACTATGTGTGTAGGGGCAGGATAGTGTCAGCAACGTGAGTGGAAAGTGTGAAGATTAGTGGTTGGAGTAAAGGAGGCAGCGTGTGTAGGGGCAGGGTGTCAGCAACGTGAGTGGAAAGTGTGAAGATTAGTGTCAGTGGTAGGAGTAAAGGAGGTGTATGTGTAGGGGGCAGGGTAGTACAAGCAGCATGAGTGAAAAGTGTGAAGATTAGTGTCAGTGTTAGGAGGAAAGGAGGTGGGGAGACTGTGTGTAGGGGCAGGGTAGTGTCAGCAGCGTGAGTGGAAAGTGTGAAGATTAGTGTCAGTGGTAGGAGTAAACGAGGCGGGGGACTATGTGGCAGGGGCAGGGTAGTGTCAGCAGCGTGAGTGTAAAGTATGTACAATAGTGGTAGGAGTAAAGGAGGCGGTGTGTGTGTAGGGGGCACGGCTGTGTCAGCAGCGCGAGTGGAAAGTGTGAAGATTATTGTCAGTGGTACGAGTAAAGGAGGCGTGGGCACCTGTGTGTAGGGACAGGGTAGTGTCAGCAGCGTGAGTGGAAAGTTTGAAGATTAGTGTCAGTGGTAGGAGTAAACGAGGCGGGGGACTATGTGTACAGGGGCAGGGTAGTGTCAGCAGTGGGAGTGCACAGTGTGAACAATAGTGGTAGGAGTAAAGGAGGCGGTGTGTGTAGGGAGCAGTGTTGTCAGCAGCGTGAGTGGAAAGTGTGAAGATTAGTGTCAGTGGTAGGAGTAAAGGCGGTGGGGGACTATGTGTGTAGGGGCAGGGTAGTGTCAGCAGCGTGAGTGTAATGTGTGAAGAATAGTGGTAGGAGTAAAGGAGGCGGTGTGTGTAGGGGGCAGGGTTGTGTCAGCAGCGTGAGTGGAAAGTGTGAAGATTATTGCCAGTGGTAGGAGTAAAGGCGGCGTGGGCGCCTGTGTGTAGCGGCAGGGTAGTGTCAGCAGCTTGAGTGGAAAGTGTGAACATTAGTGTCAGCCTGTGTGTAGGGGCATGGTAGTGTCTGCAGCGTGAATGAAAAGTGTGAAGATTAGTGTCAGTGGTAGGAGGAAAGGAGGGGGTGTATGTATGTGTGTGCGCGCGCGCTGGGGGCGGGGCAGGGTAGTGTCAGCAGTGTGAGTGTAAAGTGTCAACAATAGTGGTAGGAGTAAAGGAGGCGGTGTGTGTAGGGAGCAGGGTTGTGTCAGCAGCGTGAGTGTAAAGTGTGAAGAATAGTGGTAAAGAAGGCGGTGTGTGTAGGGGGCAGGGTTGTGTCAGCAGCGTGAGTGGAAAGTGTGAAGATTATTGTCAGTGGTACGCGTAAAGGAGGCGTGGGCGCATGTGTGTAGGGGCAGGGTAGTGTCAGCGGAGTGAGTGGAAAGTGTGAAGATTAGTGTCAGTGGTACGAGTAAATGAGGCGGTGTGTGTGTTTGTAGGGGGGCAGAGTAGTGTCAGCACCGTGAGTGGAAAGTGTGAAGATTAGTGGTTGGAGTAAAGGAGGCGGTGTGTGTAGGGGCAGGGTAGTGTCAGCAACGTGAGTGGAAAGTGTGAAGATTAGTGGTTGGACTAAAGGAGGCGGTGTGTGTGTGTGTGTGTGTGTAGCGGGCAGGGTAGTGCAAGCAGCATGAGTGAAAAGTGTGAAAATTAGTGTCAGTGTTAGGAGGGAAGGAGGTGGGGAGACTGTGTACAGGAGCAGGGTAGTGTCAGCAGTGTGAGTGTAAAGTGTGAACAATAGTGGTAGGAGTAAAGGAGGCGTGTGTGTAGGGAGCAGGGTTGTGTCAGCAGCGTGGTGGAAAGTGTGAAGATTAGTGTCAGTGGTAGAAGTAAAGGAGGCATGGGCGCATGTGTGTAGGGTCTGGGTAGTGTCAGCAGCGTGAGTGGAAAGTGTGAAGATTAGTGTCAGTGGTACAAGTAAAGGAGGCGTGTGCGCATGTGTGTTTAGGGGCAGGGTAGTGGCAGCAGCGTGAGTGGAAAGTGTGAAGATTAGTGTCAGTGGTAAAAGTAAAGGAGGAGTGGGCGCATTTGTGTAGGGGCAGGGTAGTGTCAGCAGCGTGAGTAGAAAGTGTGAACATTAGTGGTAGGAGTAAAAGAGGTGGTGTGTTTAGGGGCCTGGTAGTGTCAGCAGAGTGAGTGGAAAGTGTGAAGATTAGTGTCAGCCTGTGTGTAGGGGCAGGGTAGTGTCAGCAGCGTGAATGAAAAGTGTGAAGATTAGTGTCAGTGGTAGGAGGAAAGGAGGGTGTGTGTGTGTGTGTGTGTGGGTGTGTGTGTGTGTGTGTGTGTGTGCGCGCGCACACAGGGGGCAGGGTAGTGTCAGCAGTGTGAGCGAAAAGTGTGAACAATAGTGGTAGGAGTAAAGGAGGCGGTGTGTGTGTGTAGGGGGCAGGGTTGTGTCAGCAGCGTGAGTGGAAAGTGTGAAAATGATTGTCAGTGGTACGAGTAAAGGAGGCGTGGGCGCATGTGTGTAGGGTCAGGGTAGTGTCAGCAGCGTGAGTGGAAAGTGTGAAGAATAGTGGTAGGAGTAAAGGAGGCGGTGTGTAGGGGGCAGGGTTGTGTCAGCAGCGTGAGTGGAAAGTGTGAAAATTATTGTCAGTGGTACGAGTAAAGGAGGCGTGGGCGCATGTGTGTAGGGGCAGGGTAGTGTCAGCGGAGTGAGTGGAAAGTGTGAAGATTAGTGTCAGTGGTAGGAGTAAAGGAGGCGGGGACTATGTGTGTAGGGGCAGGGTAGTGTCAGCAGCGTGAGTGGAAAGTGTGAAGATTAATGTCAGTGGTACGAGTAAAGGAGGCGGTGTGTGTTTGTAGGGGGGCAGAGTAGTGTCAGCAGCGTGAGTGGAAAGTGTGAAGATTAGTGGTTGGAGTAAAGGAGGCGGTGTGTGTAGGGGCAGGGTAGTGTCAGCAACGTGAGTGGAAAGTGCGAAGATTAGTGGTTGGAGTAAAGGAGGCAGTGTGTGTGTGTGTGTGTGTGTGTGTGTGTGTGTGTGTGTGTAGCAGGCAGCGTAGTGCAAGCAGCATGAGTGAAAAGTGTGAAGATTAGTGTCAATGTTAGGAGGAAAGGAGGTGGGGAGACTGTGTGTAGGGTCAGGGTAGTGTCAGCAGCGTGAGTGGAAAGTGTGAAGATTAGTGTCAGTGGTAGGAGTAAACGAGGCGGGAGACTATGTGTGCAGGGGCAGGGTAGTGTCAGCAGCGTGAGTGTAAATTGTGAACAATAGCGGTAGGAGTAAAGGAGGCGGTGTGTTTAGGGGCCTGGTAGTGTCAGCAGAGTGAGTGGAAAGTGTGAAGATTAGTGTCAGCCTGTGTGTAGGGGCAGGGTAGTGTCAGCAGCGTGAATGAAGAGTGTGAAGATTAGTGTCAGTGGTAGGAGGAAAGGAGGGTGTGTGTGTGTGTGTGTGTGCGCGCGCGCGCACAGGGGGCAGGGTAGTGTCAGCAGTGTGAGCGAAACGTGTGAACAATAGTGGTAGGAGTAAAGGAGGCGGTGTGTGTAGGGGCAGGGCTGTGTCAGCAGCGTGAGTGGAAAGTGTGAAAATTATTGTCAGTGGTACGAGTAAAGGAGGCGTGGGCGCATGTGTGTAGGGGCAGGGTAGTGTCAGCGGAGTGAGTGGAAAGTGTGAAGATTAGTGTCAGTGGTAGGAGTAAAGGAGGCGGGGGACTATGTGTGTAGGGGCAGGGTAGTGTCAGCAGCGTGAGTGGAAAGTGTGAAGATTAATGTCAGTGGTACGAGTAAAGGAGGCGGTGTGTGTTTGTAGGGGGTCAGAGTAGTGTCAGCAGCGTGAGTGGAAAGTGTGAAGATTAGTGGTTGGAGTAAAGGAGGCAGTGTGTGTGTGTGTGTGTGTGTGTGTGTGTGTGTGTATGTAGCAGGCAGCGTAGTGCAAGCAGCATGAGTGAAAAGTGTGAAGATTAGTGTCAATGTTAGGAGGAAAGGAGGTGGGGAGACTGTGTGTAGGGTCAGGGTAGTGTCAGCAGCGTGAGTGGAAAGTGTGAAGATTAGTGTCAGTGGTAGGAGTAAACGAGGTGGGAGACTATGTGTGCAGGGGCAGGGTAGTGTCAGCAGCGTGAGTGTAAATTGTGAACAATAGTGGTAGGAGTAAAGGAGGCGGTGTGTGTAGGGGGCAGGGCTGTGTCAGCAGCGTGAGTGGAAAGTGTGAAGATTAGTGTCAGTGGTAGGAGTAAAGGAGGCGGGGGACTATGTGTGTAGGGGCAGGGTAGTGTCAGCAGCGTGAGTGTGAAGTGTGAACAATAGTGGTAGGAGTAAAGGAGGCGGTGTGTGTAGGGGCAGGGCTGTGTCAGCAGCGTGAGTGGAAAGTGTGAAGATTAGTGTCAGTGGTAGAAGTAAAGGAGGCATGGGCGCATGTGTGTAGGGTCTGGGTAGTGTCAGCAGCGTGAGTGGAAAGTGTGAAGATTAGTGTCAGTGGTACAAGTAAAGGAGGCGTGTGCGCATGTGTGTTTAGGGGCAGGGTAGTGGCAGCAGCGTGAGTGGAAAGTGTGAAGATTAGTGTCAGTTGTAAAAGTAAAGGAGGAGTGGGCGCATTTGTGTAGGGGCAGGGTAGTGTCAGCAGCGTGAGTGGAAAGTGTGAACATTAGTGGTAGGAGTAAAAGAGGTGGTGTGTTTTGGGGCCTGGTAGTGTCAGCAGAGTGAGTGGAAAGTGTGAAGATTAGTGTCAGCCTGTGTGTAGGGGCAGGGTAGTGTCAGCAGCGTGAATGAAAAGTGTGAAGATTAGTGTCAGTGGTAGGAGGAAAGGAGGGTGTGTGTGTGTGTGTGTGTGTGTGTGTGTGTGTGTGTGTGTGTGTGGGTGTGTGTGTGTGTGCGCGCGCACAGGGGGCAGGGTAGTGTCAGCAGTGTGAGCGAAAAGTGTGAACAATAGTGGTAGGAGTAAAGGAGGCGGTGTGTGTAGGGGCAGGGCTGTGTCAGCAGCGTGAGTGGAAAGTGTGAAGATTAGTGTCAGTGGTAGAAGTAAAGGAGGCGGTGTGTGTAGGGGGCAGGGTTGTGTCAGCAGCGTGTGTGGAAAGTGTGAAAATTATTGTCAGTGGTACGAGTAAAGGAGACGTGGGCGCATGTGTGTAGGGGCAGGGTAGTGTCAGCGGAGTGAGTGGAAAGTGTGAAGATTAGTGTCAGTGGTACGAGTAAAGGAGGCGGTGTGTGTTTGTAGGGGGGCAGAGTAGTGTCAGCAGCGTGAGTGGAAAGTGTGAAGATTAGTGGTTGGAGTAAAGGAAGCGGTGTGTGTAGGGGCAGGGCTGTGTCAGCAGCGTGAGTGGAAAGTGTGAAGATTAGTGTCAGTGGTAGAAGTAAAGGAGGCGGTGTGTGTAGGGGGCAGGGTTGTGTCAGCAGCGTGTGTGGAAAGTGTGAAAATTATTGTCAGTGGTACGAGTAAAGGAGACGTGGGCGCATGTGTGTAGGGGCAGGGTAGTGTCAGCGGAGTGAGTGGAAAGTGAGAAGATTAGTGTCAGTGGTACGAGTAAAGGAGGCGGTGTGTGTTTGTAGGGGGGCAGAGTAGTGTCAGCAGCGTGAGTGGAAAGTGTGAAGATTAGTGGTTGGAGTAAAGGAAGCGGTGTGTGTAGGGGCAGGGTAGTGTCAGCAACGTGAGTGGAAAGTGCGAAGATTAGTGGTTGGAGTAAAGGAGGCGGTGTGTGTAGGGGCAGGGTAGTGTCAGCAACGTGAGTGGAAAGTGCGAAGATTAGTGGTTGGAGTAAAGGAGGCAGTGTGTGTAGGGGCAGGGTAGTGTCAGCAACGTGAGTGGAAAGTGCGAACATTAGTGGTTGGAGTAAAGGAGGCTGTGTGTGTGTGTGTGTGTGTGTGTGTATGTATGTAGCAGGCAGCGTAGTGCAAGCAGCATGAGTGAAAAGTGTGAAGATTAGGGTCAATGTTAGGAGGAAAGGAGGTGGGGAGACTGTGTGTAGGGTCAGGGTAGTGTCAGCAGCGTGAGTGAAAAGTGTGAAGATTAGTGTCAGTGGTAGGAGTAAACGAGGCGGGAGACTATGTGTGCAGGGGCAGGGTAGTGTCAGCAGCGTGAGTGGAAAGTGTGAAGATTAGTGTCAGCCTGTGTGTAGGGGCAGGGTAGTGTCAGCATCGTGAGCGGAAAGTGTGAAGAATAGTGGTAGGAGTAAAAGAGGTGGTGTGTTTAGGGGCCTGGTAGTGTCAGCAGCGTGAGTGGAAAGTGTGAAGATTAGTGTCAGCCTGTGTGTAGGGGCAGGGTAGTGTCAGCAGCGTGAGTGGAAAGTGTGAAGATTAGTGTCAGTGGTAGGAGTAAATGAGGCAGGGGACTGTGTGTAGGGGCAGAGTAGTGTCAGCAGCGTGAATGGCGCATGTACATGGTGTCAGCTGTGGGAGTAAAAAATGTGCATGTGATGGGTTAGTGTCAGCAGTGCAAGTGAGTTGCGTGTCTGGCATTAGTATGTTTCTGTAGTGTGAGTGAAGGGCTCATCCGTGGACGGTTAGTGTATGTGGCACGAGAGAGGTGTAGGTCTTGGACAGGAAACAAATAATTAGTCCGAAAAAGAACTAATTATCGGTGTCCTGTGCAAGAAAAGAATTTGACCTTTTTTGTTTCAAATCAGCTTGAATTCAGAAGCATGGATTTTTAAGTTAAAAACTCAAGGAATTTACTATTTAGGAGTTATTTTTGGATGAAATTAAAACGTATTTGTGATGTTGCACTGGAAATCATGGATTGGGAGTTACAAACATCATAGAAAATAATTGGATAGAGGGTTAAACCTTTTTATTGAGTGAATTGGCAATTTATTTACAATGCGCCACCCCCGCCCCCGCCCCCCCCCCTTCTTTCTTTGCTTAACAGGATCTGTTTAAAACAAATTCCCCTTGAGAATACATTTTGTTTTTGCATAATTACATTGTAGCAGAGTCAGGCTGGTGGGGAGTTTTCCCTGCATTTATTTTGCAGTCAGATACATTGTATTATTTGTCGCTTGCCTGGTGGCGTGTTTATGCAAGCAGCTTCCTGGGTACTTATGACCTCCATTTAAAGGCACAACCTTTTTCCAGGGCCCTTGTTTTAATATATTTGATAAAACTTGTTCAATGAAAATATCGTGGGGATCAATTTCCTCCTGTTTGCGGATTAAAATGATTGACCGCAGTGATAATAATGAGAACAGTATGAATTTTTGGACAATTCCGTTTCTAAATCTATTCCAAAAGTGGTCTCGTCGTCATTTAGAAGCGTGGCCGCTGATATAGGAAATTCTGTGGTGAAAGATATTACAAGCTCTTTGGTAATTCCTGCGGATGGAAGGTCACATTCCCAGCAAGGGGGGTGATGTAGCCATGGCGGCGAAAGAATGAAGAATAACAATTCAATTTCTCCTATGAGGGAGATGGATTTGGCAGTGGTGCAATTCTGCGGGAGATAATGACGTGATGTCAATGGGTAAGTATAGTGGACAACCCAATCTACCCTTGAGGGCTCGGGCAAAATTGATAAACAGGTAAGTGTGCCTTCAAGGGATTTATTAAAATACTCAGTTATGTTGTTCTGGATTTCAATTAAATGCAAGGTTTATTATTGACTTGCTAGTTAATATCTTTAGTTACTCTGTCTACTAACAACGTAATTTCTTATGTTTTTGAATAAATCATGTAAAAAATATATATCAAGGACGATATATATCACACAACAGAAAACAGCAGAGAACACGGGTGTGTATAAAAATATATTATATTTTATCTTCAAATTTCATGAAGGGTACTCATATGGAAAACATACAATGAAACAAGAAGGAAACACTATTATTTAAACCTCCATTGTTACAGTTGTATACACTTTTTCACAATCTCAGTTGATAAATGTTGGGAAAGAAGTGTGCAAGTCGACGTTTCGGTCTCTAGGCTTCCGTCGACGAGACCATCATCAGGACTAGAAAATGTTTAAGGTAGTTGACCCCTGGAATCTGTCTTTTAAGGTACTTCAACAGAGTAAAAAGTTCCACCGTTTTTGCTTTGACGGCAATATGGGACCCTAAATTAATCGGTCATAATCTTTCAGAGACGCAATCAAACGAAACAACGATATGCTAGCTCTCCTTTAAAATTCCATTGGATTAGGCGTTTTAATTTGTTGTCCGAGGAATATTTCAAACGGACCAACTTGAAGATCTGTAGTCTCTTTTGACGCATGTGGATGCGCCTACGAGTGTTCGTCAGCTTCCTTTGTCAAAAGAGACTACAGATCTTCAAGTTGGTCCGTTTGAAATATTCCTCGGACAACAAATTAAAACGCCTAATCCAATGGAATTTTAAAGGAGCGCTAGCATATCGTTGTTTCGTTTGATTGCGTCTCTGAAAGATTATGACCGATTAATTTAGGGTCCCATATTGCCGTCAAAGCAAAAACGGTGGAACTTTTTACTCTGTTGAAGTACATTAAAAGACAGATTCCAGGGGTCAATTACTTTAAACATTTTCTAGTCCTGATGATGGTCTCGTCGACGGAAGCCTAGAGACCGAAACGTCGACTTGCACACTTTTTTCCCAACATTTATCAACTGAGATTGTGAAAAAGTGTATACAACTGTAACAATGGAGGTTTAAATAATAGAGTGTTTCCTTCTTGTTTCATTGTATGTTTTCTATATGAGTACCCTTCATGAAATTTGAAGATAAAATATAATATATTTTTATACACACCCGTGTTCTCTGCTGTTTTCTGTTGTGTGATATATATCGTCCTTAATATATATTTTTTACATGATTTATTCAAAAACATAAGAAATTACGTTGTTAGTAGACAGAGTAACTAAAGATATTAACTAGCAAGTCAATAATAAACCTTGCATTTAATTGAAATCCAGAACAACATAACTGAGTGATGTCAATGGGGCAAAGCCCTATTATGGGTGATATGGGAGGCTCAAGTAAGATCACTATGATGAGAGATGCACACAGAATTTTCACCAACACTGTGACAATGACAATTATTACAATGATGTTGAGGCTGGTGCTAATTTTCTAAAATAGACGAAAACTGGGGTTAAGCCTCATATTGTTATTTTGGGCGAGGGAGGTACTCACATTTTTGAGCCGGGGCTCGTTTTGGATTCTAATTCAGCGGAGAGGACTCCTTTGTGCTTAATTTGAGCCAGTGGGGCCCACCGCCACTCATTTTTAGGGACAGCACTTATTTTTCTGTATCAGACATTTACCAAGAGCAAGAGAGGGGAAAAACACACAAGAAAACACTGGGGGAAGAGAAGATGGAAAAACCGGTCCAAAGGGAGGAGGCGGGAACCTGCGAGAGCATGATAAAGGGGCATGGAGCGTCTGGTAGTGGATGGAAGAAGTGGGAGGTGGATTCAAGACTATGCTGACATTTAATAGTACCAGCCACTGGCATTGGAGTAGGGGTGGGCGTAACTTGCATAACTCAGTGTAGCGTAATCACGCTGAACTAGCTATAAATACAGCAAGATTATGCTTGAATTACACAAGAAGAGTAATTCTGCATTTAGCACTATTTCTTTGCTAAACCATGCCCCCTCGCTTCCAAAATGGGCGGAAGGATGCATTTTTGGGTATGAAATATCGCTAAATGCAACAGTACACGAATAGTGAAGCGGCTGCTTGTGCTCACTAAATGTGCGCTTGGAGTAGGATTTTCCCCCAATTTACTATCGAGATTTAGCGCTATTTTCTTAGCACAAAAAGCATCCAGGTGTCCAGAATAGACACAAGGACACATTTTGCGCTAAGAAAGAGCCCTGGATGCAGCAGAACACGGATAGCGAGCAGGAGCGGCCGCTCTCACTCGCTAAATATGCTCTCACATTAGGATTGTTTTCACCTGATTAGTCTTAACTATGTGAGAAGTAGTAATCACATAATTATCGGTAATTCCGCATCAAATAGTAATGCAGGATTACCAAAATGACTCCAACTACTCCGGCGTAATTAAAATTCCCCCCATGCCTACTTGTGAGCAGAGCTTTGGGCACGGCCCTCATTCTTCTATAAATTAAGCAGCGGGCTCCTCCTCCGCTTGTTGATGAATACATTAGGTCCATGATAAAAAGTTCAGTGGACAAGAGATTTAGATCTAAAATGAGGGCAGAGTTCCCAAGGCCAATAATATCTAAGTAAGCGACCATATCGCTAGTACTGGATGCTAACACTGTAACAAATTAAGGCACAGGTGGGAAGGACCCTAGACAGGCATGGTCCTCATGCCAAGATAAAGTATTGGTTACCCTGGATCCTGTTTGCCGTATTTTGATTGCTGCTGAAGAGGCGGAGAAGTCAGGGTGTCAATTGGACCTGGAAACAATTTCTGGCTGGGCCCAAATGGCAATCTGTTTTATTGGGAATGCAAACGCAGGACTTTCTTTGAGGGACTCAAGGGACTGTTGTTGCATATTGACCCCAAACTTGGGGATCTGGCATGCTTGCAAATAGGCGCCAATTCTTAAGGGACTGTTTGGGAATTAATTTTTTTACAGAAATTCAGAGGCACGTTCAGACCTTTGCCTCTCTGGACAAGCCACAATCGTGCCATGTCCATGCTTTTTGATGGGTCTCTGTCACAGCCAGTGGATATGGAAGTCATTTCACTGGCCCAAGGGACCTCTACCATCAGCAGTATGGACACTCAAGGCCAACATTGTTCCCACAAAGAAGAAGGTAAGGAGGCTTTGTTCTCAGCAGAGGCCAAGCAAAGGAAGAGGGAACTCAAGGGAAGTGTATTGTCCTTTCCCCTTGAGACAGAAGCAGGCAGGTTGGCCCTTTTTATTCGACAGTGTGGTTTAAATATCAAAAAAATCCATAAGTATTAGTGACAGTGAAAAAGGTTTCAAACAGAATTCTATTCAACCCCTTCACAGACCAGTGGGTCTTGGCCAATAAATACTTTCAAGAAGGTTGGGATCTGGTCACCACAGGGATGCTGGGGTTGTTGCAGAATGGGCTATAGAACCCCAAGGGTTTTTTCAGCAACATCTTCCTAGTGCAGATCAATAAACATTTTGGCTAACAATAAATTTGAGGGAGCTCAACCGATTCATTGTGTACTGCCATTTCAAAATGGAGACTTATATGCCCGAGGGACATCGGGAGGGACTGGATGGTGCATCTGGATTTAAAAGACACCTACCTGACAGTGCCAATATGTCAAGAGCTTAGAAAGTACCTGTAGTTTCTGTGGCAACAACAGATGTTCAGATTCAAGTCCCTTCCATTCAGTATCCTCTGCTTCTTCATGCTTTCCTAACTTGATGGGGCCTCTGGCGGTGGTCCTCAAAGCGCATGGACTGAGGATGATGGAGTACCTGGACAATATCCTATTCCTTGGACAGGAGAGAGGGAGGTTAGTGAAGCAAGTTCAGGGGGGGGCAGAGAATTGATTCATCCACTGGGTTTCATTATCAATGTAGAAAAATCAGAGTTGGTGCCCTCAAAAAGGAAGAAATATTTGGGGATCCTTGTGTATTCCTAAAAGGAGATTCTACTGCTGCCGAAGCAAAGTTAAAAGTGATATAGAAGTAATTGAGGGTGATGTCACAACATCAGATTTCTTACCGTCAGTTGGCGAGGCTGATGGGCCTGCGTTTGATCTCAATTCATGCAATTGTTCCAGGACCCCTTTATTACTGGGCTCTCCTGCACCTGAAGAGAAGACACAGAGGTCTAGAATACTTACAAGCAGCCCCTTTAGGCCAGGAGTCAAAAGAGCAGATCATTTGGGGGCCAAGTCAAGTAGAAGCATGGAATAGGTGAACCACTTCCCCTACATCCCCAGACCTTGTCTTAAAATCAGATGCAGGTCTGGGTGCAAGATGTGGAAGTTATTCGACTGGAGGATGATGGTCCAGAAAGGAGTCATTGATGCACATAAATTAGGTAGAACGTCTTCCAAGCTCATCTGCAATCCAGAGCTAAGCAAAAAAATACAGGGTCAAATGTGTAGTCAGGTACAGGCGCAGAGAGGAACAAGGTCAAAGCTATAGGCAGGTCTAGCCAGGTGCCTTTGGGAATTCTGTTTAAAGAAGAAAATATCTCTGGTGGTAGAACACCTTCCAGAACAGAGGAATGCAATAGCAATTAGTATTCAAGGACCACATACGACAGCAGCTAGTGGTGTCTGCATCTCCAGGTATTTCAGACTCTGAGTTTGGGTGGCAGGCTCACTCTGGTGGCATGGAACTTGTCGGGGTGCTCACAGGCATGCCGGGCCAGTCGGAATCAGCTTCTACTTATACTTTATGGATGCCCATGCGGGGGCAAAAAGAGAAATTCTCACCCTATCATTGAGAGAGTTGCAAGGGGGACAGCTGCGAGGAGTCGAGCTTTTTTTTAGCTGTCCTGGCATCATATAAGTGAAGATGTCTTTGGTTTCTGTTGGGTGCATAGAACTGGTCATACCTGGGTTGCCTTAGGGAATAATACAACCGGCCTTCATCTCCATACTGATTGAAGCCTCCCCTGTAGGCCTGGGATCTTCGTGAGCCACAAATGGTTATTAAGCCAGGACGACGATACTGAAAGGTGCCCAGAATTTTGCCATATCCGTATCTGTTTTAATATTCTGCAAGGCTTCATCAACATCAACAGGGTGATTTAATCAAATGGCATAACCACCAATTTGCTTGGACATCCATACTGAAAGTTGTAGATCTCTGCCATCTTACTTACTTATGCCTACTACCCCTCCTGGGGCATAGGCCATCAACCAGCACTCTCCAGCCATCTCTGTCCTGGGCTTTTCTTTCAATTTGACTCCAAGTGTAATCCATCACCTTCCAGTCAGCCTTGAGGCCTTTGAGCAAACTGGTTCCTGGCCTTCCTCTTTTCCTTTTCCCTTGAGGGTTCCAGGTCAGGGCTTGCCTGGTGGTGTTTCATATGGGCTCGCTGAGGGTATGACCTATCCAGCCCCAGCATCTTTTCTTGATATCTTCATGAGCAGGGAGTTGGAAAGTCTGCTGCCATAGGTCGTTGTTGCTGATGCTGTTTGACCAGTGGATTTGGCAGAATTTCCTCAGGGAGGTGTTGATGAAGGTCTAGACTTTGCTGATGGTGGTCACTGTTGTCCTCCAATTTTCTGCTCCATACAGAAGGACTGATTTTACACTGGTGTTAAAAAGCCTGATCTTGGTTTGCTGTGTTTCGGTCCATGATGCTCCAGATCTTTTTTTAGCTGAATGAAGGCAGCCCTTGCTTTGCCGATGCTTGCCTTGACGTTGGCGTCTGTGCTGCCCTGCTTCTCTATGACACTGCCCAGGTAGGTGAAGGCCTCAACCTCTTCCAGTGCATCACCTGCAAGGGTGACTGCAGTTGTGCTGGCCGTGTTAGCCTTCAGAATCTTGGTTTTTCCCTATGGATGTTGAGAACAAGTTATGCTGATGTGGCTGCCACATTGTTGGACTTCTCTTGCATCTGTAGATGGGTATGGGAGAGTAGGGCCACGTCATCTACAACCTCCATGTCATCAAGCTACGTCCAAGGTGTCCACTGGATCCCATTTCTTCTCCTTGCTCTGGATGTCTTCATGAGCCAGTCTATGGCCAGCAGGAAGAGAAAAGATGAGAGCATACAACCCTGGCAGACTCCGGTCCTCACTTGAAACGTTTCCGTGACTTGTACCTATATGGACTATCTTGCTGGACATTCCCTCGTAAGAGTTCCTGATGATTCTTACAAGTGTATCTGGCACACTGTAGTGGAGGTGGAGTTTCAAAAAGGTCTCTCTGTCCATGCTGTTGAATGAGTCTCATATTCAAAGGTGACAGAGGGGGGAGTTCCATTTTATCGACTGCTCAATGATGATGCACAGTGATGTAGTCTGGTCTGTGCAGGGTCTGTGTTTGCGGAAGCCAGCTTGCTGATCTCACAAATGAGCGCCAACTTGTTCCTTCATTCTGTCCAGGATGACTCTGTTGAACAATTTGTCTGGGGTTGATAGAAGAGTTATTTATCCCTCTCTAGTTTGCAGTTACTCAGGTCACCTTTCTTGGGGATCCTTATGAGATCCCTCCTTCCAGTCTGATGGCATGAAGGTGCCATCAGATCTCTGCCATTTCTGTTTTCTTAATACAGCCACTCTGGCCAGCTGGCGAAAGCCTATGTTTGAAACATCCATTGAAGTTTCAAGTGCTGACGTTGTTGCACCCTCTTTTATGATGGCTTTAAAAGTCTTCCTCTTATCGTCTGGTATGAGGTCGATTAGTGGCGCGATGTCATGCCATATCTGGCGTTCATAACGGCCCAAAGTTGCCAAGTCATATGAAGCCTTGACTGATGTTGCCACCATGGAACTAACTCAATGGCCCAAATTATCTACACGCCTGTCGTCCCTATCAGAGGATGCAGACGATAGCGTGATCGGGTTCTGTGATCTGGCATGGGTGACAGACATGATAACAATGTCTGGTTTGGGACGGCCTGTAAGGCAAGCAGGGGCAGAATTTGTTGCCCTGTACTTTTCTTTCTCCAAATGGGGCACCAGCACTGAAACTGTGGCTGGCGTTTTCACCCATGTAGGTCTTTTGAGCCACATCCAGTATAGGCATGGGCCTAAAACCTAAGCGTGGCTCCTCCTTGAAGTCATACAGGGGGCATTGAGGCTCACCAAGGTCATTAAACTGCTCTTTTCATCAGTGCATTGAAACAGGCTATGCCATCCGGAGGGGAGTCTTGTTGGACAGGCGCTCTGCCACCTTCCTTTTGTATGATATAAACATCACACTCCTCATTATTTTCATCGTTTAGTAGTTTGCCCTGTTCCTCTAAATGAGAATGTATTGTTTCCAAGTCCTCGTCTCCCATATCATTAGGAGTTGGCAGGACCAGTGGTTGAGTGATCCACCTTGGGGTTGGTCATTTGGAGGTGGTGGTGGCAGAAGAGGTGTTGTTAGCGGAGGTGGTGGTGGAGGCAGAGAGGGCTGATATAGGTTGTCCAGCAGGCTGCTGATGGAGCAGTCTTTGAAAAGGGTCCATCATGTGTTGTAAGGTTGACAAAAATGCAAATCAGGCACTTGCATGACCTCAAAGTCTGTATAGCAGTGATGAGGTACATAGGATTGTGGAGGGTTATCAGTCATGAAAGTCTGTGGCTGATAGTCATACTCCTGGTAAGGATCCTCTTCATCCAAGGCATCACTCTGAAACTCTGGGTAGTAATGACCATCTAACTAGATAGGGCTATAGGCAGTCTCAGAGGTCTTGAAAATAAACTTCCAATTATGAATTCACAATTTGGGTGGAAGGCTTGCTGTCACCTTTATAGATCTAAAGTGACTCATGTTGAAAAGACTGCGCCCGATGGTGTTGTAAATGAGGTCAACATCGCAGATGAATAAAAGACAGACGTCGACAGCAGAAGTAGAGACATCCTTGGTGTTGATGATGATGTTCTCATCAAGTTGCTGTCGTCGACGACCACGGTCTGGTTGTCTATGGGGTGGTCAGTGACAAGGGTCTGGTTGTGGTCGACGATCGCTTCATAGATGTAGACTAGGTCTGTCCCTGATGTGACAATAGGACTGTCGTCAACTGTGGTTTTTAATTTGTTGCCGACAATGACATGAAAATCAATGGCGGGGACTGTATTTCATTCAAGACATCAAGGGAGCTCGATTTTCGCACAGGTTTCTGTAAAGGCTGGTGTCTATCCTATCTGGAGCGTATTTTCCAGAAGAAATGTGTTGTGGTGTTTTTAGACAGTAGCTTATATTATACAGTGGTAGAAAGAATAGAATGTTCAGGCTCCCTAGTTATTGTGCAGAGCCTGTATTGTGTGTAATGGAGTGTATGGAATGTAATGACAAGGGTGTTGGAACTTCAGAGTCAGTTGGTGCTCATCCCCTTTCTCTCATGAGGTGGCTGCCGGTGCTTTATGATGAAAGTTCAGCTCTGGAAACTCCACGTTTGCACTTTTGTGCCGCCTTCGTGGGAGTGCTTGGTGGATCATTTTTCATGGAATCATCCCCAGTTGAGGAGGCATCCCCTTTAGACGGAGGGTGTTTCTTCCTTTCTAGTACATAGAGGGCCAGCCTTGTCTCCCGATCCTTTAGGGTCCTTGCAGGAAAGGTTTTACAGATGTTGCAGCATGAAGCCTTGTGCGCTGGATGGAAGCAATAAATGCGTTGCTCATCAGTGTAGATTTTTGTGACCACAGAACGGGATTTGAAAAAATATTTTTTCTGTCACTTGATGACAGTTGCTGACAGGTAAGGTAAATTTTATTATGCTTGATTAATTAAAACCATTGCATACATGAATACATTTTGAATAAAATATCTAGCTCTTATGCAATAAAAACGCTATTAAAAAGACCCAACATTTTTACAGTAATAAATAAATAAGAGTAAAAAATCTTAAAAGAAGGGCTCAAGTTGTTAATAGCTTCTGCTCCATCCTCTTTTAAATCTGTTGATGTTATTCCAAACAGTGGCTATTCTGATGAATGTTAGTTCTTAGCCAATACGGGCAAGTTTTTCAATCTTTTTGCGGTTATATCAAGATATTTAGTTAGCCAGCAGTTTAGCTGTGTTATCTCTGGATTAAAACACATCATTACCGCTTGTCGGCAGGACCTAACTCCATGCTGTCTGAACGTTGGTTTTAGCAAGGTTGTCCTTATATCTCTTAGGCTGTTACAGATACATATAATGTGGATAACTTCCTCGATTCCACAGCCACATAAACGGCAGGGCTGGTCTCCTCTACTTTTCTCCCAAGGAGGTAAGAATTGATTGAAGGGCCCAACCCCCAACCGGAGTTTTAGGAATTTTACCTTGGTGGTGATTTTTATTCCCGTTGTCAAGTAGGATTGGGGTTTAAGTGCTTTGTATGTGTTCAATACTACCCAGCCGTGAGCTCGTTTAGTTAGTGAGTTTTTGTCCTCTATGACAGCTAATAATCGAGTAACCTTTGTTACAGCTTGTTTAAAAGCAAAGTGATTCGTTGAGATGTTCCACAAGTCTGTTAGGCCTAAAAGTTTGATGGATTCCTGCAGATATTCTCTCGCTGGAGATTTTTCGAGGCGAGACAGTTCTTTCCAGAGTTGGTTGTTCAGAGAGCCTTCTTCGTCGCTTTTAATTTTATGCCAGCATTTCACATATGCTCCCCTTCTTTCCATTGACTGTTTTTGGAGCCCAAATTCCAACCGTATTTGGGCTGGGGAAACATTTCTAGGAAGTTGGAAGATCGCCCGGTAAGAGTTGGATATTATGTTGTCGAGAATAGTTGTGTCTTTTCCTTTCATCGATTCGCTCCCGTAGGTTATTGTGGGCTGAAGCTTAGCTCGCAAGACCCTTAACAAAGGGTCAAGCGTCGGGTCCGGTAATAACTTCTTCAGTGGTTTTAAGGCTAAGTAAGTCATTACCCCCTTTCGCCGTAGAGATTCCATTTGTGGTTTGAATGAGTTGTTCTGGTCTCTGACAGAGGAAGATGGTGCTGGCTAAGCTCCAGGGCAGTACACAAAAGTAGCAGGATAAGGTCATTAGTAGGTTAGAGAAGAGCTCTTCTCAGCGATTCCCTCATAATACACAACATGCAGTAGAAATCTGAGTTATGGTGGCCTCCAGAGGGAGGTGGAGAGCTTGGCACTTCCACCTCATTGGTTGAAGTTTGGATGGTTTCAAATGAGGTGGATGTGCTACTAAACAGACACTGCTGTTGAGGCCTATGGTAATTTTGACACTCTTTACTGTTATTTAAAGTTACCGGGTATTCCCAGCCTGACGTCGGGGAATGAATAAGCATGTGATTATATGACAGATCCAGTGCTGGAGGACAAATGGCTATACCTTGGCCTGGCATACCGCGAGCAGCTGGTGTGTGGGAAGAGGTATTGATCCAATTTTCTCTGTCGTCACAAGTGTTCTACATTTTCTAGCATCCTTACCAGCTGCACAGAAGACTTACAGAACTATTAACTGATATAGAACAGTTATATCAGCAGGACATTAGACAGTTGAATGTAAACTTATTGGGCAGCACCTGTTAGTTTGCAAATTATTGAAGGGAAACAGATAAACTCATCCACCCAAGCCTAGTTATTCTACTTCTTGGGACACAGCATCTTCTGTCATGAAAGGACGATGACAGGGTATCCATAAAACCGTTGTCAGCAAAATAGGTAATGTTTTGTTTCTTTTTGAAAGGTATCAGATATTAGCGTGCTAGACATTTATGTCATGCATTTTTCTCCTGTGGGGGGTTCATTTTACAGTATCAAGATGTACCAAAATGTGTCTACTTCCATCGAGCTCCCGGCCTTTCCTCTACAATCTAAGTTGTGTGCTGTGAGATGTCTTAAGAAGTATGTACCCATAGCAGAGAGTTTGAAGACATCTGATCTGCAGCATTTGATAGCTTTGCACAAGCCATTTAAGCTTGTGTCTTCTAATACCCTTAGTTAGTGAGTTAAAAGTATAATAGTCAAGGCAGGGGAAGCTATGGATTAATTTGGGGGGGATCACTCAGTGAGGGTGCAACAGCTTTTAAGGCTTTTTGGGCCAGGGCAAGTTAGGAGAATATTTTGAGATCTGCAAATTGGTTAAAGGTGTCTACAGTTAAAACTTTCTATCGCAGATGTGTCTTTATCAGCTGGGCAAAGGCTTTGAACCTGCATAATAGAACTAGGGGTGGGCGGAACTCGTGGAGTTTTACTCCACGAAATTCCACGGACTTGCCTAAAAACTCTGAGATTCCGTGAGAGTCCACGAGCGGCGGAATTCCAGGCCGTTGCGTTGCTCGCACTGATTTTTAGCACCGGAAGCTTGTCCTGTGTTGTAAAATCAGTGCAAACGGCACCACGTGGCGTGCCAGAGGGTGCTGCTTCTTCCTGCCACTCAACTAGATTTTCTACTCGAGCTGCAGCTTTCTCAACACAAGAGGTGACGAACTGCTGCGACTGCCCGCGTTGAGAAATCTCAGCAGGAGGCGGTCTAGATCTCGTTTTTTTCTCACTCGCGCTTGCCAACTTAACGTTGGCGAGCTGCGCACGAGAAAAACTCTGCCACGCGGCAGTTGGCAGAGTTTTTCTCAAACTCCACGCTCCAAGTGGAGTGGGAGTGGGCAAAACTCAGCGAACTCTACCAGCAGAGCGGAGTTTACCGCTCACCCCTAAATACATCCTTCTGTCTTGTAATAAAATTTCAGATTCTCATTGAAAAAGTTAAAGAGTAGTCCTGGTGTTATTCAAGAGAAAGGAGGCAAATATCTGACCTGTGATATTTCTTAGCCCTCCCTATGGCTGATGGCAATTTATCTGTTTGGTTACTTCTAGCGCCAATTTCGACCAGCCAAGCAACGGATTCAAGCATCTAAACATAATCTGGCTGGACAATGGCATGCAACGCAAATTGAATATTTGTCTTGATTTTCAGTTACTGAAATCTTCATTTTTTTCGTGGACTATAGACTCATCAAGAAAAAAGGAAGTGGTGTATGGACTATTGCTATTTAAAGGTGGGAGATGTCCTTTTTTTAGAGTTAATAACTTCCTTCCCAGGGTAGCATGATTATAGTAGTTGGTGTTCTTTAGTACAGTACAAAATAAAGCAAGAAGAGAGATTGAATAATATTTGCTTCCTTTGTCATTAATAAAATCATGACTACTTCAATATTATCTAGGAGAATCTACAATTGTCCTTTATAGTGCCTTAAGCGTCCTGCAGTCTGCCCAGCTATCAAACACTCTTAAGGCTTCGCACCTACAACTCTTGTAAAATTGGCCTATGTGCCACGAGATTCTCACGCCATCTCATAAGCCTCAAGTTGCAGCACTTCTGTCACAAGCTTCTCACAACGTCTATTCTTCTGCTTAAGCTCTTTATTAGTTTGTATATGTGCTCCAAGCGCTTCAGACTGTCAGTGGAATGCTCCCAAGCTCCTCCTATTTGTGTCCAAGGTGATCCTGTCTCCTCAAACTGTCCCCACATGGCCTATGCTCCTTACCTTGTGCGTGTATGTGTGTCTGTGCAGATGCCCCAAGCTCCTCACAGTGAAGTAATGTACCTTGAATGTCCCATACATTTCTCTTTCATCGCAGCCAAAAACTGAAACAAACTCCCTTTACACATCAGAACCACCACGCCATTCCTCGACTTCCGCAAGAAGCTGAAGACCTGAACGTTCAACTAGGAACACCTCCAGACCTACACTCCTGCTCTGGCGCCTGGATACACTCAAGGGTGATAAGCTGTGCCATACAAATCTATATAACATACAATGTCAGAGAATTTCAGCACCCTAATTCAGAGAATCAATGTAAAATTGTCATAAAATAAACTTTGTAACAAAAATAATTAAATAACTACAGTAACCAAGAGTCGTCATAAATCAATCTTTAATTTAGTAGAATATTTTAATTTTATTGACGGTTCCCCTCACCCCCAAAAAGAAAGAAAAGCTAAATGCTTTTTGGGCAGAACCTGGGGGAATGCTTTGTATGCAAAAATGTAAAATGCCAATAGGCTATAACGGTCATCACTCCGGCGAGCAGGATCCTAAATTAGGATTCTGAAGCCAGGTACATCGCTGCATAGATTAAGTCCACCTAACAATGCCGGGTTCTCATGCAAAGGAATCACTTAGACAATAAGAGTCCATAAGGAGAACCTCGTGCAAGCAGACCAAGTACTTTAAAATGTATACAAAATAAACTTGGATAAACAGGTAACCCCCAACATGTACGTAGAAACAAACTTCCCCAGCGAGATATGACTCACCAGCTAGCTCAACAGTTCGGCCTCTTATTTATCAACAGTTATTTTGATGGAGTCTTCCACTACGTTGCACGGTCCAGGACCTTTTTTCTGATCTGAGCCATGGAAGAGACACATCAATCTGAAAGAGGTCGGTCATGGATCTGAAGGCAGCCATGGCTATGCTGGCACATGCAAGTCTGAAGCTAGACGTGTCACTGTAGGGCTAAACTAAAACAGACCCTCCAGTAACATTACAACCAATCACAGAGGCGGGCTCACCCAGTAAAAATCTGGACACATGTCATTTTCAGACTCCCAGTCTCCTTTTTAGATGCAACAGCTACATAAAACGGCGAGCCTTCGGCGCTGTATTTACAAACATGCAAATATATACAACAGGGCTTCAAAATGGAGGTCTTGGTGAGGCTGGAAGTGGACCAAGACTCCAATCATAAAAAATGTCTGGCACTGTCCCTCAAACCAGAGGTATTTATTGCAACTATTGTCTGTAGGCAGATCTTTCTTGTCACCCTTGCTAATCATGCAGAGGGCAGTTCTGACACATCAAATATGTTTAAATACATCTTCTAAGGTGGGAGGCCCAATATCAGCTCTAACTGCTCAACATCATGCAAGGTGTTCACTGTGTACTCTCAACGGCCCAAGCAGACAACAGAAATAGCACAGATTATCTGAAATGTATGTTTTTATTTCACTCACCACATTCAGAATGACAAATAGGCCGCTGCACAGAACTTCTTTGTAGAGCCGAGTTCAAAGTTATTTTATTCAATTTTCAGAATCTTTATTCAAGTCATACACAACATACAATATGTGACCGTCACCATACCCCCTAGGAGACCACAAGAAGGAAAGTGTGAGGCGTTGAAAATACGTCATGCCCATGCCGGACACCAAATAACTGACCGATTCTAGATACGAATTGAATACCAATTCTGAAAATGAAATAAAGAGCTCTGGATTCGGCTCCATGAAGTTCTGTGCAGTGGGCTTATTTGTCACTGAGAATGTGGCGAGTGGAATGGAAAGCCTGATCTATTGCTGAAGAGGCTCTTACAGCTCGCGGTCGACTGGCACTGGATACGGATATCACCCGTTCAACTAAGAGGAAGACGCGCTTTCTTGGTATAAAAGTAGTATTGGACCATTATATGGAACTTCCATATCAGACCGTTGTGAATAAATTCTTCTGAGAGCAAAAATTGCTGTGCATGAGAAAACCTTCAATTTGCACAAAAAGACACGCTACTGCCATGTCTTATAATCTTGTGCCTTTTCTTACCTGCAAATGCTTTCCAAGCTCTACAATTCTCATTTCAAGCGCTTCAGGTTACAACTGATGCACTGTCGTGTTAGCCAAATGTTGACATTACAAAGGTGCTGTTTGTCATTACATACTCTTGCCCTCCGCTGTCACATTTTGGGGAATAGCCCAGAATAGGTAGAATCTGTTACCCCACCCCCTTTTGTTGTCAAACAACCCCCCTCGCTCCCCCACCACAAACCATGGAAGTCCAGGAGGATTGGGGCGAGGTCCCTTTCAGTCACTTGAGGAAATGAATTGCCCCGTTTGGCAAAACACAGGAATCATCACATAGCGATATTAGCTGCAAAAGTTCAATCCTGGTCAGGCTGGATGCAACGGAATACACTCTCCTCGGTGCTCAGGAACCGCGAGGAAATACTCCAACAAGTGTCATTCGCGCTGAGGAAGATGGCTTCGGTTATTTCAAACACAAGCTTCCCTTTCAACTGCAGGTGTAAGAGCTCAGTTCTTGAATCGCGTTTGCTCACAAATATGATTAAATTTCCTGAAAGGAAATTAAAAAAAGAGTAATGAATGAAAAACACTGTGTGCGTTACACAACCTCTCTCTAAGGCAACAACATGGCAGATGAGTTATGCATGCTCCAATAATAGGATGATGTCAGCCCTGTGCTCCTGCGGGAGCCCCGTGGGACCGACTAAGCCCTGAGGTCACGCTGCACACGGTCGAAGACGTGCTCGGTGAGTTGATGGCTGCCCAATGAAAACTGACCTACGTATAACTGGTACCGCTGTGATGTGATGCACTACTTGTGACTTCAAGTATTACATCACTGATGACGTGTAATCTATGGCAGTGCAAGTTATACTTAGGTTAAAAGTATAACTAGTGAATTTCAGTAGTTTTTTTGGTTTCAAATTTGTGGTTTATGCATTATTAGAAGAACTACTTATAACTCCACTTTAACCTTTGTCGATATAGATCTATAACTACATACTGATATAGCGCTCTCTAAATGTATATATAGTGCTATAACTATACACAGATCTAGCTATATGCATGTATAAACACATAAACTCACACACACACACATATCTAGCTAGACATATATAACTAAATCAAATAGATAGATATCCAGGCATGCAGAAAGACAGACCGATAGGTAGATAGATATTGTGTACCACATCAAAACCAAAAGAAGGGGTAGGGGGGAGTTTTACGTAGGAATATCGCGAATCTTACTGATTACAGATTCAAGAGCACCGGCAATTGTCATACACGGGAGGTTAAATATTTTGCAGTTTTGCTATTTGAACTTATTTGTAGACTGTCAAGAGGCATTTAACGAAAATATCACAAGACAGGAAGAGGAAAGTGCCAATCCCATTTGAATTGCTTCACATAAGAGAAGTGTCAACTGAATACATCAATTTCAAAAGTAATAACATTAGACCATTAAAATAAATCAGGTGCAACCATTTGTAAGCAATTCAGGTGCTTGTGTACTTGAATAATATAGTGTTTACTAACACGTGATGGTGGTAGGGTCTACATTTGGTTGCAAAGATTCAGGGTCTGACAATGTTTTCCAATATAACTAGCTGGGCAGCGCTCGGACTGGTAAGGTTAAACCCTTATCCTACCTGCCCCTATGCCACATTTAGGACTTGACTGTGTTTTAATATAGATTCACACCAGGAATGAGAATAAAGTCTGGAACTTCAACTACACAAAAGTTGTGCTCTGTAGAAAAGATAATTACGGCAGATTTTCTTCAGGAGACGTTTCAGGGAGGATTCTGCTAAGGCTACGGAAAGGACCCTCCATTTCCTCTGCAGGATACTGGGGAACTACAAAGGCCAGTGGATGCGGGGACATGTTCACAGTCATTTGAAGTGTACTTTGTGCTACTGAACTGGAGACTAGATTGGGTGCCTAGACCAGAAGTGTTGACTTCTAGGCACAGTGTGGTGTTGGGCAGTCCTGTCTCACATAAGGATGCATTCCTCTCAGAGGCAGCAGAGAGCAATCCTTGTATTTTGCTTGTTGAAAATTGGTGTTTAGCACAAAAAGTGTCAAGTGTTGGTAGCAGAAAAACAGACGTCTGCACCACACCAATGTACAGCAAAGCATTTGTACAAACCTTAAAAATAGCCTTTTTTCTCCAAAGGGTGACATTTACCACGTCCGAGAAAAATTCCATAAGCTCAGGAAAGTTCATCAGGAGATGCCACAGCCTACCATCCCCCAGATCCTTCATCTGTTTGACCCACAGAGACTGCATTGCTCTGACCGTATATAGAGCACTGCACTGCCCTCCACCATTTCCAACAGTCCAAGAAGGGTCCGAAGCCTGCTGGCACTTTGTCGCTGGTCCAAGACCCTTCAGCCAACCTTGAAACAAACACTTGCACTAAACTTGACTTTTATGTAGTCGCGGTTGACATTCATTAACTACAGCTTTGAAAAGTTTACAGGACATCATGAGTAGAGTTTTTAAAGACTTTTGACCTTTATAATGGTCTTTAAAGTTCATGGTTCCACTTATAATAAACATGCTGTTTGTTAAAGATTTTGGGGGCTCCTGAACGTTTTCAGTCCATTGAAATACATTAAAACATTTAATAAAATGAAATGATGCCTGAAACCCTATTTCTTCATGAAAGACTCACTTATTAATGAGCACGCACTTATTAATTGATTACGGATTAAAAAGCACTCGCAAAAACTCAGGGTCTCAAAACGCTTTTTCAATCAAGAGAAAACGCTCACAGTGACTTGTAGTCTTTGTCATTTGCTATTTGAATCATCCAATTGCAACCACTAAGAACAGAGGTACTTTACATTTCTGCTTTTCTAAAAGGGAAAAAGGAAAAAGAGAGGAGTCCCTAAACTAAACAAAAGGGCACAACCAATTTAAGGCAGCTAGGAATCGCTTGTTGCCCCATGTGAACTGCACTGCACGGGCACTTCATATCGATGTTCATTTTTACAGGTATCTGGGGGAGAAGCCGGAGTGCTTTCCACCAAAGGGTCGCTCATCAATCCAAGGACGATATCGATGATGAACGACTAAGATTTTAAATATCGGTCTCTTCCATCCTCATCACGGCGTCTTCACTGACATATGTGAACTGAACAGATCAGCAGTTGATCCCAAGAAAGGTGGCAATGTAATCAAGAAAGTCAAAATTACATGGGAGTCAAAAGAATAAGGGCACTTTATTCAAACTCATTCTTAAGGGAGACTTGGCCGACCTGAGTATTAGAGGAGAGACAGAGTCATGACAATGCGCAATGTAACATTATGCATATCACAATGACAGGAACAAATGCTCCTGAGGGGAGCAGCAATGGCCTTGTTACACCCAGGATTAACAACATAAGATGCTACCTGCAATGGATGTGCAATCTTTGGGAAACCGGTGAGGAATGGCCCAGGATTGACAAAAAGCTGTTCGTTTTCTCTACATTCTTTCATCGTCTTCAAATGTGACCTAAAAGTCCTCTCACAGCTGTTTCCTATTTACATCTGGGCTGGAAAGAGCCCTCTCTCTTTGAAGTGGTGGAAGGGTATGGAAAGGGAGAAAATGGCTTGGTTAAAGTTGAAATTCTAAAGTCATCTTGGGGAAAGACGGGGATAAATAGTTAGAGATACAACTATTGTTATTCTGTTTTGTTTACTGGCTCAAATGGCAGACCCATCTATAAAGGCAAAACAATGTTAAATTTTGAAGGAGCAGACAGATTGAGGTATACAACGTTAACATTTACTTTAAACTTTAAATCACTGATGAATGGTATGGTGAAAATAGGATGCCTGAGAAAGCAAACCAGCCAAATGAACTCTAGAAAATAATAGCTCAGGCTGAGCTAGATAATGCAGTTAAGACAATAAGGTCCCTTCTTGTAATGCTAGTGCGTGTACCTTCTCATTACAATTTGTAATGCTAGTGAGCTTACATCCTTGTTAAGACTTCATAAGCGGAACTCTTCCCTTGAGAATGCATACGAAAGTCTTGTGGAAGGTCTCTTTTCTTCTTTGAGGATACTCTTTGAGTCTGCCAGAAGACTTAAGCAGCAATATAACAGATATTCGGCAGACAGGAAGCAAGTTGAGTGGTGGTCAGTGGCGGTAGGGGACTCTACTATTCATCGTAGTCAATAATCAGACGTTCATGCAGCCTTGTGTGAGTTGTTTATGAGAGGAATAGAAGATCTGGAAACCCCCCATAATGAGGCGATACTTGTTCTACGAGAATCATCCCGAGCCTTCAGCAGCACAGGCATCAAATAAAAGTAACAGAAAAATACCTCACCACTTCTTCAGTAAAACATTCCAGATGGAGGTTGGTTCTGGGTATGAAGACACAAATTGGCAGTATTTTCATTTCGCTGCTGTAATGAATAGATCTAGGTGCGCAGTTCCCCACTTTAAAAATAATATGATTGTTGATAACCCGCTACTGATGTGCTGAGAGTGACCATTGTTCAAATTGTGGACACTTGGTAAGTGAATGGTTGCATCTCGTTCCCACTCCTTGTGGAACTAGTAGTCTCGTAGCTCTGGACTGAACTTTATCAAAAGAAGACAGGATTTGAGGGTAAGTTGAACTGGCCTTTGTATGATACTTGTATATCGTGGTCAGAATATCTTCTGACATTAATATTGTGCCCTAAATATCAGTGCATAATAGAAAAACTGCACCTTGTGGCACGGTATTCTTATTATGGATATCTGTGACAATATTTATGTCAGATGATATTTTTAAAAACAATATTTTTAAACACAATATTCTGACAAGAAACTGCCATTAATCCACTACGCAGATATATTAGGAGTCTTCTCTGTCTATCATTGCAGCCTCAGATTCTTTAGGCTTCAGTGGCAGCTGGAATCCTTGGCAGCACCATAGCAATACCTTCAGGACCCCTAGTAAATGGTACCTGGGTACCTGGGGCATTGGGACTGAAGAGGGTCTCCCTAGGGCCTGAAGATTACCACTACAGCATGCATGACCTGGTGCAGACAAAATGACAGTCGACTTGGCACACAAGCTGTGTGACATGCCAACTTGCACTGCATAAGGTATTGGTAAGTCACCCCTCTAGCAGCCCTTCCAGCCCTAAGGCAAGGGGCACTATATCACAGGTATGGGCATATCCGCATGGGCAGATATGCCCCTGCAGTATTTAAGTCCATTCTTCGATATTGTAAGAGCCAGGGAAGCCATAGAGAGTACATGCGCTGGAACCTACACAACTCTAGTTCCCCAGCACCATGATGACTTCTCTGAAACCAGGAGTGTTTGGTACCAAACAACTCCTCTCAATGAACCCACACTGTTGCCAGTGTGGGATTTATTGAACCATGTACTCAGAGGGCACCTCACAGGTGCCCCCAGAAAAACCTACCAACCCTGGTGTGGTCACAGACTGGCTGTAGGCAGCCTGCCACCACCAGACATGTTTCTGGACCCGAGTCAAGAGCCTCTGCTCTCTGGGACCTGAAACAATGCACATCCTAGGTGGAGGTGTCACAACTCCTCCTCCAGGATGGGCACAGTGCTCGAGAGGGAAGCTTTAAAGGCCTGCCACCTTTGTAATGCAACCCCCAGCTTCTGCTGCTAGCAGCAGATGGTATCCCCCGGTTTACACCCCCACTTTGGGCTGGAAAACCTAGAAGAATATGAGATGTGCCCACCTCTGCCAACTGAGGTTAGAAAGAGCACCCGCCAATAAAAGTCTCAGTAAAAGTAATTAACTCATTGTTCTGAATAATACATCTAACTGCAGATTCCCCGCCTAATGAATCAATTACAGAGCAATATCCCCTCAAAGGAGATGTTCTCAGAAGTTGAGTTTATAGCAGGAAGTCCTGCAGAAACATGCTGGCAAAATGGCCCTCTCTATGGACTTTAGAATTGATGCAGGAGTGCCTGGTGAAAGTATGGATCGATGCCTACGTGGCTGTCTGGCAGCTGGTCAAAACTAGAACACCGGAGCCAAAGCAGTAGTCATGGCCTCTCTTCAGGTGGAATGAGTGCCAAGGCACTCAGAAATATCATTTTGACTAAGACATAACACATTTAAATTAGAAGACAATTCATCGGGACATGGTTTGCTTCTGGACCAATGTCCCTTTCTTTGCACTGGAAAAGCCAATAAACACCTGCCCATCACTGCGGAACTCCTCACTTCTATCAATGCAGAAGCTAACAGCATGCCGAGGATCCAAGCAGTAAAGCCTCTCTTCCTCACTGGATGGATGCAGAGATAAAAATAACTCTGGGAGCGTGACTAAAGTCCCACATCAAAAGGTAATACCAGTTCCGGACGAAAGGATGCACGGGTCCTGGAGGACCCATCTGTCATGAAAAAGGATAGTATGAAGAGGTTGAACTGAAAATGCTTGCAGCTCAACAACCTGATGCACAGAAGCATTGCTGTAAGAAAGATTGTTTTCAGAGTCAAGAGCCTCAGAGTGCAACAGTAAAGAAGCTCAGAGGAAGCAGACCGAGTAGGACAAGTAGAAATGAATGCCTCACTGGGGCATTATAAAAGGAGTGGGGGAGGCATAAAAAAGCCCTTTACAACGGGTGACTTAAATATAGAGGGCTGATCAGGTAAATGCACAAAGTGCGAAAGGGCCCATGAGTGACCATTAATCGTGACCACAGCAAAGCCTTGCTGGGCTAATGATAAAAGAGAACATCAGTTTCACCTGTAGAGGGTCAACTTGCTTTGCGCCATACCAGGAGACAAAAGCAAAATCAGAGCTGCACCACGTAAGAAATAAAGAGGTGATATGTTACAGTAAAGTATATAACAATTTGAGAATAACAAATTCTGGCACAATCCAGTTGCGCTTCTTCCTTTATTGTTGCATCATTTGATATTCATAAAAGCATCAGCCAACGCGTTTCTTCCAGTAAAACCTTGGAGTTCTTCAGGGCAGAGATAATTTGATGCGTCAGTGTCAAAACAGCCAATGGTCAGGAAACAATCCTTACAGGTATAAGTCAAAGAGCGGTATCTGTTTGTTGTCAAAAAGAATAGCCACTATCCTCGCAGTGCACGGGTCAAGTAGGCAACTCGAACAGTATTGAGAAAAGCTACAGTCCGAGCAGCTAACAAATCCTGGAAAATCCCAGTTCCTTGTTTATATTTCCAATGATAAATGACCTTAGGGAGGATGGGGAATTGAGGAATTAACCACCCTGCCGAATACACTTCGATTGGTGTCAACACGGTCGATGAAACCACTATAAAACACGTCGTCCTCCATGATGTAACGAGCAATCGAGGAGGACGCTGTGTTTTATAGTGGCTATTCTTTTTGACAACAAACGGATACCGCTCTTTTTTTGCTTATACCTGTAAGGATGGTTTCCGGACCATTGGATGTTTTGACACTGACGCATCAAATTATCTCTGCCCTGAAGAAGTCCAAGGTTTTACTGGATGAAACGTGTTGGCTGATGTTTTTATGAATATCAAATGATGCAACAATAAAGGAAGAAACACAACTGGAACGTGCAAGAATGTTATTCTCAAATTGTGATATACTTTACTGTAACATATCACCTCTTTATTTCTTATGTGGTGCAGCTCTGTTTTTGCTTTTGGGTATCATATCTTCCTAATTAGGGAGGCATCTTTGGGCAGAAGGTGTATACAGAGAAGTGCACGCAAGGATATACAAAATATTATCCAATAACAAAACATAATATAGGTGATTAACGGTGAGGGTGCTTTGGTAGCATTTTAGGTCCACTGCCCATTTTCAGGTGTTTCTGTGTAAACCAGGAGACAAGTTGAGCCCAAATACATAGATTTGGTGAAAGGGTGTGATAAGCCAAAATGGCATTTACCACTTCCAGCAGATCAAAGCCTCTCAGTTGGTTCTGCTCTATCTCCACAGAGAGGTGTAGATTGTGAAAGTTTGGGTGTAATAACACTATGCCCGTTGTTGAGACATCAGATCCTCCTGAAGAGACAGTCAAAGTGGAGGGCTTACACTCTTATTCAATGTACCACACACTCACAGCCCAGTACCGGGGCTGTTAGAATGAGCTGTGCTTGGCCTCTTCTACAGGACCCATGGGGTAAGCTAAAGAGGTAGAAATGTGCATAGGAGGTCAGAATCCAACTGAAGGCAGGACATGTCACCTAGGGGCGGACCCTTGAGGAGGAACTCCAGGTAGCAGAAGGTGGGGCAATGAGTACTGTTAGAGGCAGGGAAAGTTCTACTGAAGGAATTACTCACTTGGCAAAAATGTCCCCGGTCACCATCACTCGCAGCTAGCAAGCTGACACCTGCTGAGTTCATCTGCTCTGATGTTAGAGGACCGCTAGATGACTGAACATCATGAAGATTGCGTGAATTTCGAGCCATGGCCACACAGTCTCAGAGACTTCATGCAAATGGCATGGGAACCCACACCACCCTACCAGTTGAAGTACCACCTGGTGGTCATGTAGTCTGTCAGGACTGCAGTGATGGAAGGCTTAAAGGTTCTGAGCATCAGACTTATGGCACGCAGCTTCAAAAGAGTGATGGCAATGCTGCATCAGATACTAGACGCCTCCGATCTTCCCCATCGTCCAGGTGACATCCCCATCCAAGCGATGAGTAGCATCACATACTCCACACTTATCTGGGCACCAACTCTTCAGTTGTGCCTTTGGCTAGCAATATCAGCACTTCTCAGAAGAAAATTTTGGTGTGATCCACAGACATTTGGACAAAAACCTTATGAACATGGGAATAACCAAAGTGAAAATCAGAAGGACAGACCGTTCTGCGGTAACTGAAGGCCAGTGAAAAGGCAGTATAAAATCTTCCCCCCTGCCAGTCTAAAGTGGCTGCTGAAGGGGAAACTAATGAGGTCTGGCAGTGGCAGTGACAGGTGAAGAAGAGGAGGAAGACTGTTGCATCTATTGGTGACCTCGTCCTCTGCCACTGCCCATGCCCTTAGAGTCATGAAAAGGTTGGATGGGCTGCTGGCCAGGCTGTGATGGCTGCCTCTGGTGATTGGCAAGGCCCCTTAAGTATTCTCTGTATTTCCAATACTGCTGATGGAACTGGTGAGTAAGGGAACGAGCTGTAGCACTGTGGACTTTAAAGCGCTGTAGAGATTAATGTGCTTTCTTGGCACAAAGCCTGGCCCCATCAAATGGCCTGTCCATGAGTGAAGCTTGGAGAAGCATCACTGGAAAACCCAGTTGCACAAATCCAATGTTGACTTTGAATAACATTGGAACCAAGAAAAAAGGGAAACCAAGAGTCATCAGGGATCTTGGGTAGTCATAGTATACTAGAACAGTGGTATATAGGCACACAATATCAGCAATCAAAAATACGGAACGGTAGTTTATTTTCACCATTCTTGTAATTATTTTAACAATGCTCTGTTTCCTTCTACTAATCATTGCAGCACACATATTTTACACAAGAATCCAATTGCTTCGATAAATGTTTGAAATGCCGATTTGTGTATTTCTTGTGTCTCCCTTTGGGCATGCCAGAGATAACAAAAGGGTAGATCTGTTTCCACAATTTCCTTGAGGGAACTAGGGTTGTCATTTTCTAAGGTTGCAGATACCATCCAGTTCCCTGTAAGTTTTAGGTGTCCAGATGACGCACTGTGAGTTAGCCAGGAACCAGGCCAACATATTCTGATGGTATTAGTGGACTCAGTCCCATGGTTTTGACGCATATGTTATCCAAGCGCACAGTCTTATTAAAATTAGTAGGAGAAGACTGAAAAAACTGTGCTCCTGAAGATCCAGGTTGTTGTTCTTTCTCTGGCTTGATGTCTTATTCCCTGAAAATATCAGGGGTACCTTCTGACTCCTGTCACTGCATCCTTCAATGGGCTGACCTCCACTCACATCGGTACCAAAGCATCCTTTTGGACCAAAAGGTGAGGCAGGTCTCGCTCCTGGTATTGCTGTGGTCCAAGGAGATGCAGAGATTATAGATCTGATGGTGATCAGTCACAGATTTTGGGGTGGCACTGAGGACAGTATTGGATGGGCACCTTTTCCATTACTGTTGATGCATTCTCATCAACGAAACTTGCGGGTCAAGGGCCAGGGGTCCCGAAAATGTCCCAAGGCCCCAACTGTGAGACGCTGAAAAAAGTTTGGGATCCACTATGCTGGTTGCCAAAAAGACAAATCTGTTATTGTGTGGAAATTTTTCCAGTGCCACTGGGATCAAAAAGCAATAAAAGGGGCCCGAAGAAAAGCGTTAAGAGTGTTGAAGACGAGGCCTCATCGGTACATGTCTGAACCCGATGGGGGGAAAACAAAAGTCTAACAGGGAGTAGATGGCAATGTGCATTGCCAGCTAATGGAAAAGTCACTGTACCTTGTGATGGCAGGAGAGTATGCAGCGCATGTGTATAGGGAGCAATACATGCTACGAACCTATTGTTAGAGGCAAGTAACGCTTTCCTTTTGCAGTGCAAATCTTTTCCGGATTCACATGCTCTGTATAGATTATGTAGTGGCATTTCCTCAACTTGGGAGACTGGTTTGAAGGGACTGTTCATCTCTAAACAGGTTTCTTAGTACCTTCTTAACAACCTGAGCTTTCCTATTAACATATTTGTCTACAAAATAGTGTTTAGAAAGGTATGGATTGATAACCATGTGGCTGCCATGCAAATGTCGTTTATAGAGTGCTCGCTATAAAGGCTAGGTTGTAGCATGTTTGTAAAGTTTATGCTAACCATCTTGCAATGGCTCCCTTCATCGCTTACCTTGCTGTCAAAGACTGTCCCTCCTGGTAGACATGATCATGCTCAAACAATTGTAAGACCCTCTTCCGGGAAGGCCTTCCACTTCTAGAGTTCAGATCTGTCTCCAAGAAAACATTTTCCTTTGTGGGAAGAGGGGATGATTTCTACAAGTTCAGAGATAACCCAATCTGTCTAACGTCTGCATTACTGTCTATCTTTACCAGACAGTTATCCAGGTAGGGGTGCACATGTATCCCTTGCCTTTTCAAGTAAGTTGTCACCAGTGTAAGACACTTATCCTAAATCACTTTCACTAGTGCTGACTTTATCCCAAATGTAAACACTTTGAAATAGTAATGTGAGTTCTTCACCACAAACCTGAGATACTTCTTGTGCTTGTTGTTCTTCGGGATATGGAAGTATTCTGCCTTATAATGAATCTGTTTAGGAATCTGAGGTCTATGATACGCCTCAGTGTCAAGTCCTGTTTGGGGATGTGGAAGTATACTGAGCACATTCCCTTGTTGAGTTCTTACATTGGTACTTCCTCTATTGCCCCCTTTTGTGGGAGCTTGTATCTCCTGTTCTAGGAGTTCTAGTACTTGTCCTTTGTAATCCCTTTTCTGCGGCTTGACGTTCAGTGGTAGGTCTTCTAATTCTATGCAGTAGCTGCATTATATTCTCTCGAGTATCTATTTATTAAAGGTTATTTCTCTCCACTATGGGAAGAATCCTTCCAACTCGTCTACAAGAGGTGTTCTATGCCCGGGGCTTTCCCTTCTGGAGTCACTTGTTGGCTGTGGCCGATCCTCTATGATTCTGGCCTTTCCCCCCTAGTTCTGCATTAAAAGGAGTGTCTCTGATCCTGTTGAAAGTATCATGGTGTGCTTGTTCCCCGGCAGTCGCAGATTTCGGGACTTGTGCTTGTTGTGGAGTAGGTTAGAAACCTCCACTCCCCATAGGCCTCCTGGTATGAGTAATCCCACTCTTGAATGCTCCCCTAAACTAAAGGGCCTCCATTGCCTTGGCCAAGTACCTGTGTTTATTTGTTGGAGGAAGTCATCCACAGCCGCACCATAAACAGACTTTTGTCAGTGAAGGGCATGTTAATGATGGAAGCTTGGACATCCTGTTTGAATCCTGAGACTCATAACCAGGCATGTCTCCTCAATGTGGTGCCAGTGAACATCTGCCTGCTGGCAGTATCCGCTATGTTGACGGTTGATTTCAGATAGGTGTTGATATAGTCTTGCATTCTTGTATTACGCCTTTTGCCCTCTTATTATATTGGTCAGGAAAGTTCTGCATTGGTTCAGTTTCCTACCACTGCTGATTGTCATATCTATTTAGGAAGGTGGGGGCGTGGCTTAACTGCCGAAGATGGCGGCCGCGTGAGCCTGTAGCTCCGCGCCGGCCCATATCTTATCTGGCTGTATCTGGTCCAGATCCCCACTTTGTTGCAGGCGAAACACGGGCGCCAGACAAGGTGGGCACCGACACAGAAAGCAAACGTGCAAATCAGCGCCGGATACCTTCATACGGCGAGGGGCGGAGATCTGATGCCGGGCTGAGTGGTGATGCGAATTGCGGCCTAGGAGGGCATCTGGGCTGACGGGCAAATCAGGGGAACACACTGGACTGCTGCAAAGGAGAGCGGCCTGTCCGGTCCCCCCACCCTCCACGGCGAGAGACAAGACGGATCTGCTGGTTGCCGGAGCGGGGAGAGATCGCCAGTGCAGCAGGAATGAAGAGAGGCCTGCATGTGGCCCGAGAGGGACTCCAGTAAGCAGCCGACAGGCCCCGAGTGAAAGACAGAGCCCTCCCACACAAGACGTACACGACCAGGTAGGAGCGATCTCTCACTTCCGATCGGGGAAGAGAGCTGCACCCCGGTAAATTCCTTGGCTGGGAATTGTTGAAATGACGTGTGGGCCCGGCCTGAGACTACATGCACGGGCCTGCTTTGAACTGGACTCAGACTGGCGTTGTGGGGGCCCAGGTGTTCTAGCGGCAGGGGTACTGGAAAGTGAACAGTGAGACCCCCCCCCCTGTGTGGAAGAGAGACTTGGGGCCCAGACTGGGTCTGTACTCTCTAGATAGCTAGGGAGAGGCCCAGAATCCCCCAGGAATCCACTCTATCACGGTACTTACCCAGCCAATGCCATGAATTGACGGCCACGCACCCCAAATTCTACAGCGGAGGCAAATCTTCAACACTGTGTTTTTGGCCTGGGGGGTGGAGGGGGGGGGAGAGGTTTTCTTTACTGCTGAGAGAGGGATCAGGCCGGGCAGAAGTGACAAAATCAAGAATACACGGGCCCACGGTGTGAAAAGGAGTAGCGACCCAAAGGGGAGAGACAGTGCGCTGGGAAGCTACAGGCCAAATATTTTTTCGCCAGAACTCTTTGTCCAGGGAAGGGGATTACCTGTGCCCAGAACGCTGCATCTTCTGGGGGAAGAGACTGTTACCCCAGGCCTTACCTACTGGTGTATCTCACAACTACATAGTCGGAGGCTAATAAGGAATCCAATGTGAGACCCTTCATGGAATATCAACGAGCGTAACCCCAAAATGTTAATGTTAATTGCGATTTGTAAAGCGCCTAATACCGGCAAATCTCAATGCGCTGAGAGAGAGAGTAGCCACAGCCCACCCCAATGGGTGAATGTTAGCCCCAGGTCAGCATCTGCGTTATGTCCAGGCCTCTGTGAAGAGAAAGGTCTTCAGTTTTTTCCTGAAGGGAAGGAGGGCTTTTTCTGACCTGAGGTGTCCTGGTAGCTTGTTCCACAGCTGCGGGATCAAGACCGAAAAGGCTCGCCCCCCTTTAGTCGTATTGTTAAACCGTGGGCAGGCCAACCGGCCTCCCTCGGATGACCGAAGGGTGCGACCGGGGACGTATCTCCCTTGACGCTCCTTGATGTATCCTGGGGCCTGCCCATGAAGGGCCTTGTGGGCAATGCAGAGGCCCTTGAATCTGGCTCGCTGTTTGACGGGGAGCCAATGTAGCTGTTGCAGCAAAGGTGTGGCCCATGCCCGTCTGGGGAGCTTGAAGATCAGCCTAGCTGCATCATTCATCGCTACTTGCAGTTTGCCAAGCAGCTTTTCTGGTAATCCAATATATAGCGCATTGCCATAGTCTAGGCGGGACATAATCAGTGCGGTCACCACCGTCCGCATGGTGGAAAATGAGAGGAGGGGTGATAATTTCCTTAGCTGCCTCAGCAGGCACACGCAGGTCCCAACCACCGAGGCCACTTGGTTAGACAGTGCGAGTTTGTCGTCTATTTTAATACCAAGGCTTTTTACGACTGGAGCTGGGTTCGGTGTGTCTCCCAGCTCCTGTGGCCAGAAGAGGTCGGTCCACGGGTTGCTTCTTGTGGTGATAGCTAGGACCTCCGTTTTGTCTGGGTTGACTTTAAGTGAGTTGGCCGTCATCCAATTGACCACGTATCTAAGGATATTTTGCACACGTTTGTGGGCTTGTGGGGTGTTGTCAATTTGCAGGATTAGTTGTGTGTCATCGGCGTAGTTGAACACCTGGCAGTCCATCAGGGCCAAGGCCCCCACCAGAGGTCTGAGATAGATATTAAACAGAAGCGCCGATAATGCCGACCCTTGTGGGACTCCACAGGTTAGTGACCCTCTATTGGACACACAGTCGCCCATCTGGATCCTTTGAGTCCGATCTGTCAGGAAGGAGGTGATCCATTGGTGTATCGTCCCGCGGATACCTATGTCCCTGATTCGTGCCAGGAGATGACCGTGGTTAACCGTGTCGAACGCCGCCGAGAGATGTAGGAGGACCAGGGCACACGGCTTCTTGCTGTCTGCTGTGAGCCTGATTTCGTCGAACACCGACAGCATCACCAGCTCGGTGCTGTGGTGGGCTCTAAATCCTGCCTGCCTACCCTCGAGTAGCTGATGTTCCTCTATAAATATCGATAGGGTTTTGAGGACGTGCTGTTCCATTATTTTAGCCAGGAAAGGAAGTTGGGAAATGGGCCTATAGTTCTTCATGTTGGTGGTGTCCGCTCCCACCTTCTTTAGTAGGGGGTTACTCTGGCTTCCTTAAAGTTCCCAGGGACCTTCCCCGTTTCCAGCGATAGATTAATCAGGGCGAGAACCTCTCCCTCAATCGCTGCAAGGGCCAACTTGAATATCCTTGGCGGACATGCGTCTGCGGGAGAGCCTGACTTAATTCGGGTCACAATGTGGGACAAGGAGTCGTGGTCAAGCCTTGGAAAAGAGGCAATAGGCTCTTGCATGTCACATTGTGGCTCCTCCCTAGCTAAGGAGCTCTGGCTGATGGGGGTGTTACGTATGTCCGTTAAGATGTCCTTTACTTTATCTAGGAAGAAGGTCAGGAACCTGTTACAGTGTTCCTGGCTGGTAGCTGCCTCAAAAGCAATGGGTAAAACAAGAGCGCGACCATCAGAGATGCCACCAGACCAGGAACCGCCACTGGGAGTGCAGAGACAGGAATCAGAGCCCCCGGGAGATCCAGTATAGCTACAACTGACCAAAATACTGGAGGCCATTGCGGATACCAAAGTCACCTTACATCAGGATATCAGTACAGTATCAGTGGGGCTGGGATTGCTTCGGGCAGAACACCATAAATTGGCGGAGCGGGTAAAACTAAAAGAGTCCTCACTAGCTGACTTACATCCTGCGCAAAAAGCGACATCTCTCCAGGTCACAGACCTTACAGAACGGGTTCGGCTACTTGAACGATGGGCAGAGGACGCGGAAGGGCGCAATAGGCAATATAATATCCGAGTGGTTGGCCTGCCTGAAGGGATGGAACACTCCGATGATAGCCTACCTGGAGAACGGAAGTGGCCCCCAAGGGTCTCTCCTTCTATACTCTGGAGCGGGCGCACAGGGTCCCGGCCCGTTCGCCAGCGCCAGGGCGCCCCCCACGCCTTGTTGTGGCGAAATTACTCCATTACAAGGATAGAGATACACTGATGCACAAGACTAGAACTGCGGGTCGCTTCTTGGTCAACAACAGTAAGGTCTCCCTCTTCCTGGATTACACAATGGTAGTGCAAAGGAAGAGAGCCTCATTTTTTGAGGTCAAGAAGGCTCTGCAGGAAGAAGACCTGCAATACTCTGATGTTCCCAGCCAAACTCCGAATACTGTTAGATGGAAAAGCACATATTTGCAATGATCCTGCAGCGGCATTGTCCAGTTAACCTTCTTGGGCATCTTCTTGGAGGGGAGTTCTGTGAGGGGAGTCGCAATGGACCCATATCCCTTCACAAACCTCCTGTAGTACCCAGTCAAGCCAAGGAATGCCCTGACTTGGGTCTGGGTTGTTGGAGCTGCCCAGTCCAGGATGGCCTGGATCTTGGGCTGTAAGGCCTGTACCTGGCCTCCACCAACAAGGTGGCCCAAGTACACCACAGTGCCCTGCCCTATCTGGCATTTGGATGCCTGGATAGTTAGACCTGCAGTTTGCAGGGCTTTTAAAACCTTCCCAAGTTGGACCAGGTGATCCTGCCAGGTGGAGCTAAAGACAGCAATATCATCAAGATAAGCTGCACTAAAGGACTCCAATCCAGCAAGGACTTGATTCACCAACCTCTGGAAGGTGGCAGGGGCATTCTTTAAACCAAAGGGCATAACAGTGAACTGATAGTGCCCATCAGGTGTGGAGAACGCCGTTTTCTCTTTTGCTCCTGGTGCCATGCCAATCTGCCAGTACCCTGCAGTTAAGTCAAAGGTACTTAAGAATTTGGCTGCACCCAATTTGTCTATCAACTCATCTGCTCTTGGGATAGGGTGTGCATCTGTCTTGGTGACAGAGTTGAGCCCTCTGTAATCCACACAAAACCTAATTTCTCTCTTTCCATCCTGTGGGTGAGGTTTGGGGACCAGAACCACTGGGCTAGCCCAGGGGCTCTCAGAGGGTTCAATAACCCCTAACTCCAGCATCTTACTGACCTCAGCTCTGATGCTTTCCTTGACTTGGTCTGACTGTCGATAGATCTTGTTCTTGACAGGTGCACTGTCACCAGTGTCCACATCATGGGTACACCAGTTTGTCAGACCAGGGGACAAGGAAAAGAGCTAGGCATACTGTTGCAAGACTTGCTTGCAGTCAGTCTGCTGTTGGGCAGAGAGGGTGTCTGAAAAGACAACTCCATCAACTGACCCATCTTTTGGGCTATATGAGAGGAGGTCAGGGAGAGGTTCACTCTCTGCTTCCTGCTCCTCATCAGTCACCATCAGCATGGTGATGTCAGCCCTGTCATTGTAGAGCTTGAGGCGGTTCACATGGATAACCCTTTTGGGTGTCCTGCTTGTGCCCAGGTCAACTAAGTAGGTGACCTCACTCTTTCTCTCTAGGATAGGGTAAGGGCCACTCCATCTGTCCTGGAGTGCCCTTGGTGCCACTGGCTCCAAAACCCACACCTGTTGCCCAGGTTGAAATTCAACCAGTGCAGCTTTTTGGTCATACCAGTGCTTCTGAAGCTCCTGGCTGGCCTCAAGATGCTTGGATGCCTTTTCCATGTACTCAGCCATTCTGGACCTTAGGCCAAGCACATAGTCCACAATATCTTGTTTGGGTTCTTGGAGAGGCCTCTCCCAGCCCTCCTTCACAAGACAAAGTGGTCCCCTCACAGGATGGCCAAACAGAAGTTCAAAGGGTGAGAAACCTACTCCCTTCTGTGGCACTTCTCTGTAAGTGAAAAGCAGACATGGTAAGAGGACATCCCATCTCCTTTTGAGTTTCTCAGGGAGCCCCAGAATCACGAATTTCAAGGTCTTGTTAAATCTCTCAACAAGGCCATTGGTTTGTGGATGATGGGGTGTAGTAAACTTGTACTGCACCCCACATTCCTTCCACATGTGTTTCAGGTAAGCAGACATAAAGTTAGAACCTCTGTCTGAAACCACCTCCTTAGGAAACCCTACCCTGGTGAAGACACCAATGAGGGCCTTGGCTACTGCAGGAGCTGTAGTAGTCCTAAGTGGAATTGCTTCAGGGTACCTAGTGGCATGATCCACTACCACTAGTATGAATTTGTTCCCTGAGGCTGTGGGAGGTTCAAGTGGACCCACTATGTCCACACCTACCCTCTCAAAGGGAACCCCCACCACAGGCAGTGGTATCAGGGGGGCCTTTGGGTGGCCACCTGTCTTGCCACTGGCCTGACAGGTAACACAGGAGCTGTTTTTGATATTCGGACGATTTTTAGTGAATATTTCAAAGTTCCAAAACTCGACACTTAGAAGAATTTCCAAGTGGAAACCAGTCAATGTTACCCTATGGAGAAAATGCAAGTTATCGGCTTTCAGGTAAGTACTCGACTGGCAGAGTTAAGGTTCTGGGGCAAGACTCAGGGGTCTCCCAGGTTCAGGTTTCTACTGTTACACCCTCAGCGGCACAGGGGCGGCCGGGTGCAGAGAGAGTAGGCCCAACGTTAGCCTATGGCGGGCGGGGGGCCTCTGGTTGGTGGCTGCTGGCAGGCAGGCCACTCGGCTGTGGGAGCAAAGCTTCTGGTCACTTACTCAGGGCAAGTGGGGAAGTCGAACAGGGTAGTTGGTGCACCCTCAGCGGCACTGGGGCGGCCGGGTGCAGTGGACTTTTGGGCCGTCGGGCACCCAATGGATTTCAATGGGAAAGCTGCAAGACGAACAGAGGCTGCAAGCTCGGGGACGGTGATTCTTCAGGTGCGACCACCGCTTCGAGAGGTAAGTTGGGATGCTGTAGGAGGGGTAGACACCCAGGAGTTGGGCACAGGGGGCCGTGGGGCGCCGGGTGCAGGGGTGTCTTTAGGCGTCGGGAAATCTTACCCACTGCTGGTCGCGGTTTGAGGGGTTCCTGGTGTTGAGGCTGCTGGCGTCGCCAGGAGCGTCGAGGTGAGTCCTTGGGTGCTGGATTCTTGGTCACAGTCGCCGGGGGGACGTCCTCGTGGTCTTTGTCCACTTTGGCTCGGGCCGGGCTCGGCGGGTGCAGCGTGGGCAGGATCCGCGGTCTCAGGCCGGGGCCTGGGGTTGCAGTTGTTTGAGCAGAACCACTGCTCGTGGGAGTCCCAGTCTTTTAGTTGAGCAAGGCAGTCAGGTCCTCCGGGGTTTTCGAGGTTGCTGACCACTGAAGAGGCCGGGGTTTAGCAGGAGCAGGTTCGAGGTTCGACAGGCCGGTAGAGCTGGGGCCAAGTCAGTTGGTGTCGTCCTCTTGTTAGCAGCTGCACGGCTGGTCTTCTTTCTTCTTGTTCTTGTTTCGGAATCGGGATCTGAGGAAGGAAGGTTCAGGGTGCCCCTAAATACTGAATTTAGGGGCGTTACAGGTAGGTAAAGGGCAGGGACCAATGGGTCCCTTCCCTGGGGTGGGTACACCCCTACTCTGCCACTCTCCAGTGGGAGGGGGCAGGAGCCTGTCCTGGGTTGGCTGGGTCCCCCCATCCTCAAGATGGCGGGGACTCGAGGTTGTGCTTCACCTCGCCTCCCCCACCTTAGGGGTGGAGTTGGCAGAGGTGGGCACACCTCTCTCCCTCTCTTCCTCACTCTGTTTTTCCCGCCGGGTCTCCCGCCCAAAGGGGGGGAGAACCAGTGGGGACCAGTTGCTGAGTACAGCAAGTGGTCTGGAGAGGCTCACAAAGGCGGTATGCCTTTGAAGCTTCTCCTTCGTGAACCCTGCCCATCCTGGGGAGGAGGCTTGGCACCTCGTCCCAGGATGTGCATTGTTCCAGGACCCCGAGAGCAGCAAGCTCTCGACCCAGGGGTCCAGAAACATGTCTGGGGGTGGCAGCCTCGGAAGCCACTCAGTCAGGTCACTGGGAGTTGGTTGAGTTTCAGGGGGCATCTCTAAGATGCCCTCTGTTGTGCATTTTACATTAAATCCCACACTGGCATCAGTGTGGGTTTAATGTGCTGAGAAGTTTGATACCAAACTTCCCAGTCTTCAGTGTAGCCATTATGGTGCTGTGGAGTTCGTACTGACAAACTCCCAGCACCATATACTCTTAATGGCCGCACTGCACTTACAGTGCCCAGGAATGGACCTGGGTACTGTAGCGGTACAGGGCTCATGCACCTGTACCCCTCACCACTGGCATAGGGCACCCAGCTAGAGGGGTGACTGATGTATGCCAGGGCAGTGGTTTGTGGGCATGGCACACAGGGATGTGTGCCATGTCGAATCTTCACTTTGTTCTGCACCAAGACACGCAGCCTGCAAAGGCAGTGTGTGTCAGGGTTCAGGGCCTCTAAGGGTGGCACAATAAGTGCTGCAGTCCTTGGAGACCTTCTCTGGTCACAGTGCCCTGGGTACGAGTGGTACCATTTACCAGGGGCTTACCTGTGGCCAGAGATGCCAATTGGGTTTAGGCTTCAATGCAGTTTAAGGGAAGGAACACAGGCCCTGGGTACCTGATTGGCAGGAGCCCAGGGCACACTCAGTCAAAGCACATCAGCAATTCAGCAAAAAGTGGGGGGCATACCATGCAAGAAAGAGGGCACTTTCTCACAGCATGGGAATGGCTCGAAGGGTAGAAGACTGGTACCCACCCTACAAAAGAACGTGCTGCAAATACACAATCGGAAACAATGAGGAAGAAGCCCCGCAAATGACCCCGGAAGGGCCCAGCACGAAATCCCAGTCCCTCACAAACGGAAAAGGAAAGAGCTGCAGCTCTTCAGGCAGTAGTGACGATTATAAAGGAACCCGGGAGCCTGTCAAAATTGGTTTCCCCATCGGTGAAGGAGATGGGGGAATCTGATTCAGAGTCCTCACGAGCGGACAGCATCCAGCTCCCAGCCGTAACCCCGAGAACAGCGGATGATATAATTTGAGGGAACGCTAAATTGCGAGAAGGGCGCCCACCTTGTCACGCGTTTTCCGAACTCTGAATGGGGTGGACACTTTGACAATAGTTGTCGAATTGGGCTGGTGTGACTGTGTCAAGCAACAGTTGTCTTAAGTTCACAGCCTGCCCCTCTTGGAAGGTTGACAAGCCACTGAGTTTGGGCCTTCTAATTTAACATCATGGCTTGTTTGGGGTTTGGGCAGCTGGCCGTTGCCAGGCTGCTTTTGGGAGGGGGAGTTTATGTTCCAAGATGTTTTATACCTCATTTTATAATGATTTGTTTTCTATGCAGGGTGGTTTTGCTGTACTTAAATTGGGGGATGAGGAGACATGTGGGGGTGAGGGGCAAGTTGGTTGCAAATGATTTAATATGGCTGCACCACACTACACACATCATGATATATGTGACATAGAACAACAAGGTTACCATGGTTGAATCATATTCAGGATTGGTTTTACAAACTAGGACTAAAACAGTTTTGGGAGGAACCTCAGGGTTTGTCTTTGGGATCAAAAAAGTTGTTGAAACAGACTTTTTGGGCATTTACTCAAGATACTTTGTCACATTGTCCAAAACTAGGTACTTTATCCACAAGGTTTCTCACAATAAAACCAAACGGTAAATTCGAGTCCTTTCTAGATGAAATTCAACCACAACTTGCCAAATCTCTTTACCTTAAATTTCGCTACGGCATTTTGCAGATTAATGCAAATACTATGAAATGGGTACGTAGCGTAGGTGGTGCAAACAATGGTTGTTGTGATATCTGCCACACAGGTGCAAAAGAGAATGAACTGCATGTGCTATTCTTCTGTCCAGCCTACACTTATGCTAGGAGGAAGTGGATCAAACCCATCTGTCAACTTTTGGGTATTAGATCATGTAATGAGGCAGGAAGATTATTGCGAACAGACACAACACAAGCAATTGTATTTAGTGTAAGCAGATACCTTTTAGTGTCGACCTAACAAGAAAGAGAATGGGACTGAAATTTTAGGCATTTTTAATAAACATGTGTGTGTTAATCAATTTATAACCAGATGTTTGATTTTAGTTGGTCACCGTGGAGCCTTGTATTTGGGTTTTAAAGCATTGTTATAACTGCTTTTAAATTGTTTTTTAAATTGTTTCTTAAATTGCGTACTATCGGGCGGGTTAGCCTTTTGATGTATTGTTGTATGATGTTTTTATGTAATCTTTTATGGTTTTTTTAAAATCGAAATAAAGATTGAAATGACAAATGACATAGAACATCAGAGGGATGGAATACGCAGCCAAGAGACATAATATCCATAGATACCCACGAAGACTAGGAGTGCAGATAGCTATGCTGCAAGAAACGCACATTATTCAGGGGGAAGTTGAAAAATTGCACAAGAGATGGAGGGGTCAAATATTCGCAACCTCCTCAGCATATGCAAGAAGGGTGTTCATATGAATGAGGGCGGGAGTCTCATTTGAACCGCAACACACACTCATTGATAAGGAAGGATGGTATGTTCTGGTAAATGGGAGGCTGGGGTGATGGGAAATTACCCTTGGGAGCGTGTATGCCCCTAATCAAGATCAGATCCCCTTCTTACTCCGACTTTCTGCCCCACTGGCCGAATTGGCGCCGGAGATAAACTCCTTGAGGGCGATTTTAACAATGTGTCAGACGTTCTCTTGGATCGTTCGATGCCCTCATTGCCCGGAGCCTCGGCACACGGTAATGCAGCGGGGATGCAAGACTGGATGGCGAACTGAGGGGTAGAGGATATCTGGAGGACACAACATGTAAATACACGGGATTATTCCTACTATTCGCCTATACCGCACTTACACACACGTTTGGGTGCTTTTCTGTGCTCGCACTCCCTTGGGACAGTCATTCCTCATACTGAATATCTGAGACGCAAAATCTCAGACCATTGTCCATTATTACTTGAGATTAAGCTATTGCGGAACCGCCCTCGAATCCCTTTGTGGCGGCTCGATCCACTAGCCTTAGAAGATGTTTGCTACAGGGAAACTTTAAAGTCCGCCATAGATAATTACTTCTCTGAGAATACACAGACAGCTTCCTTGAGATTGGTAGAATGGGTGGCGTTTAAGATAGTGGTACAACGACACTGCCTAGGACATTCGATTGGGGCCCAGAGAGAATTACACCTACAACTGAAATCAATAGCGGATAAATTACATCAGTTGGGGGAACGCGCAAGGTACGGAGACTGGCGATCCGGAGAACCTGAGAGAAATGCGTGCGCATTATAGTGAGGCCTTGGAACGATTGCGGTGCCACGACTATAGGGGATACCTCACGAAGGTCCAGGAGGAAAAGGGGAGGCCAGGTCGGTTACTAGCATGGCTGATTAGACCAGAATCTAGGGGATCTCCGATCTCACAACTGATGGGGGAAGATAATGAATCTGTGTATGACCCTGAGGCAATCAATACTCTATTTTACGATTACTATAAGGGCTTATATGGTGCACCGACCCCGACTGAATTACAAGTACAAACGGACTTCCTGAGTGACCTGCAGCTTCGGAAGTTAGACCCCCAGGCTGGGGAGACACTAGGTAGCCTGGTGACAGAGGAGGAAGTCCGAGTCGCCATTAAAAGTATGGCAGCCGGGAAGACTCCAGGCCCAGACGGCCTCCCAGCGGAATTCTATTCCACATATGCCCCAATACTGGCCCCCAGACTGGTAGCCCTCTATGCGGAATCTCTACTGCTTGAGCAAATCCCGGATTTGTTGTGCGGTGCAGTTGTAATCCCACTCCCCAAGACTAAGACCCCTAGAGCTAGCACAACAGACTTTCGTCCACTTTCAATGTTAAACATGGACTTTAAAATCCTTAGTAAAATTCTGGCGCTCTGACTGCTCCCGCACTTACCCACATTAATCCATTCAGATCAGAATGGATTCAAACTGTTCAGGAACACTTCTCTCAATCTGCGGAGACTCTATTCGGTTTTATTCTGTCGTGTAGTTCCTATATATAACCTATACAGAATCTGCGCGTTCGGATAACATGAACTGTGGGCTTGGTGGCAGACTGACTCTGAACACCCCCACAGAAAATGTTAGCCTGTTTGCATTAGCTAGCTCACAGTGCCACTAGTGTCTCCTCTTATCGGGGAGAGAATAGTTTCTGGCAACCTTAGAACATGACAACCCTGATCCCAGAGGATCGTGGAAACAATGTACTACTTTTCGCTCAGTCACTCGTGCTCACTTATTCGGTCTCAGAGAATTACACAGAAGAAACAGTCGGGCGTGTTACAATAAGATTTTATTGCACAGTTGTTCTTCTAGTGTAAAATAGATGTGCTGCAATAATTGTTAGACAGTAGCAGATATATATAATCAGCAGTATAGTGAATATAAATGGATAGTACAGTTCTACCATTTTGCAATAATCATAAATGCATACATAAATATAAAATGCATGATAAAAGAAAGTGCGTACTCCTATGATGCCTATCTAGATGCGCCTAAGTGTACCTAGCATATGAGTAGATGTGAAGCCAAGAATCCCTCTAGGATTTAGTCGAACCCCATTACCTGAAGTGTGAGAATGTAGGAACCCGACTTGGTCCCGAGTTGGATACCCCGCGAGGGATGTTTAGACCACTCTTTAACAAAGAAGGGGGACTGATAGGGCTTGTTAACGGGGTCCGGCACACGTGCCCAGTCAATACGTTACACGAAGAGTATGCTGTTCCCCAATAAAACTGTGTGGACAACGTGTAGCAGAGGTAGGAGGAGGGAAATCCTCCTTTTCGGAACTAGAGTCCTCACACACCCAGCAAGCTAGGTGTCATGCTTCATCATATGGACTTGCTCCTCGTCGGGTCGGCGCTGCAATACCCGACGGGCACCCATAAATGGGGCTCTTTGGCGGAGATCTTCAGTTCCTTGCCGTATGGTGCTGTGGGTGTGAGGGCCCTAGAGAACAGTGTAGATGTGATGTGGGTAAGTGACGTTAAAAAAGGTTGGATAATCCAAATAAACTTTTTATTAGGGTGGCATTCCACCTTATTAAAAGAGAAGTGGAGTGGCTGCTCCCTGGCTCAATGGTCCAGCGGAGCGGAGCTCAACTCTTACAATGTGGTCGACATGTTTCATGCGTTACGGTCAATACTGATCCATTGCATTTCATCAGGACCTAAGTGTAAAACTATCTACACGTGGTGGTGGGTGGAGGAGTTCCTACCTACCACTCTTCATGGATGCGAGCACGAAGTCCCGCCAATCCTAGTTGTAACCTAAAGGGGATGACATGAAGCAGTATATAGTTACTAGATACATAGATCTAGCCGACAGGTCATATCAACCCAACAACCTCATAACAGTTGTCCATCTAGTGAGTGCGCAGGGGTTGTATGATGCACCCCTTATCTAAAAAAACATAGAATAATTCAAAAGAGTGACTGGGTTGAAACAACGGTTTAAAAAGAGAGAGAGACTAATAGTGCAATAAAAGAACAATCCCTAAATAGGGAGTCAGTAGTCCACGATGCAACTCACCTATCTGGAGGGTAAAACTCACTCCATTCGGTCTTATCAGCTCCAGACACCAATGTGGTGGTGTCCTGCAGAGTTAAAGGTAAGATTAATGACAAAAGGGGGGTGACAAAAAAGAAAAGAAATAGCCCTCATTAGCTATTCCAACAGTATAGTGGAACGCGGCCCGAATATGTGTCACAATGTGATGGGAGTCCCAACCGAACACCCCTCCCCTCTAGCACAGAAGTCGTGTGAACCGGCTGACCCCCCCCGTGAAGCAAGTCCGGTCCGTGGCAACACCGGCGGGTCTATCTGCCGCCCGGGGGAGGGGGTAGCCCGCCCTGGTCTCCCTCCGTCCGTACGTGCGCCAACAGGAGTCATTCCTAACCCGGGCCACGCAAGTATCCGCGGCCAGGGGCTGGGTGGTGCCAAGGAAACCCAATCACCAACCAAACAGGACCCACTCGGTCCGTAAGCCAATACCGTCAGTTACACAGCCACAAAAAACTACCAACTCACTCACCTGTCCAAGGAGGACGTGTGCCGGTAATCTACCCAACGCCGAGCTGAAAAAGCCGGATACTGTAAAGGCTGCCACCCGGGTAGCGCTTATGAAGCTACCTCGCTTCCTACGGTCCGTTGCGTAGTGGGCCGGCTTCACGTCATATCACGTGGTACAGAGAGCGTCTCAGTAGTCTGAGCTAGGCCGGCACTGAGAACAAGGCGGCCATCTTAGAGTGTAGGGACGTTATGTTTATTGTAGTAAATATTACCAATTACTAAAAACTGCTCATGTCCTGGCTGCTCATTATATAGGTATAACCTAGGCAGCCAAAACGCAGTCATACACCAATATGCTTATAGGGGGCAATATTACCATTTGCTATCCACTGCCCATGTCCTGGCTGCTCAATATACAGGTATAGTTTAGGCAGCCAAAATGCAGTCGTACACCGTGTCAGGAGTCAGGAGCCGTAGAATCATACACTAATAAGTCCCCACCTCACGTGTAGTACCCAATCGGCGCATGCACCCAAGTGCTCGTTTGGTACAGCATGCGTGTAAGTGTAAAGGCGAAACCCATGAATTCCAAAGGGTGTATGTCAGGTATGTGTTCCTACAGATGTCTAATGATAATGGCCCAAACCAAGGCTTCGGGGACGGGGCAGGTAAGGGACCCCTGTAAAAAGTATTGGGCCGGGAAGTGGCTATCTCCCAGCCAGCGCGGCCCAAGGTATGTCGTCATTGAGACCGAGCGTGTTGGTAGACAGGCGGTGCACCCATCTCTGTTCGATTCTGAAGAGGGCATGTTGTGTAATTCTGGGGTGTGCCTCAAGGACCACCCATTTGAGAGATTCCGCAGAGTGGTTAAGGTCTTTGCAGTGTGTGTACATTTTGGTGGTTACTCTCATACACCTCACATTGCTCTTATGCTCAGTGATGCGTACCTTAACAGGCCTCATCGTCATCCCTACATATTTTCTGTCGCAAGGACATGTAATCAGGTATATGCACTTAGGTGTATTGCAATTAGTGTGCCGCTTGAGCCTCCATGTGAACGTGTCACTCAGCGTGATCTCTCTGACGGTGCTAGTTTGTTCACATACTGAGCACGTACCACAAGGGTAGTGCCCGATCACAGGTGGTAGGTCCCAAAGTGTCCTCTGTACCCCTGATTCCTTGGTCTTTGGCCTGGTGTGTAAAGGCCTGTCTTTCAGATTTTGTATACGCTTAAAAGCAAACCTAGGTCTAGGGAGGTTCAGATCCCCTGTGTTCACTATTCCCCAGTGTTTGTTAATGATCCTCTTGATCAGAGTGGACTGAGGTGTGAAAGAAGTGACACACGTTAATACTTCAGCCTGTTCTTTGGTGGTGACATGGAGTAGTGATTCACGTGGCTTGTTCATAGCCGTCTTATAAGAGTTCCTGACCTGACGTGCCGGATAGCCTCTCTCCCTAAGGTTCTGTTGTAGGTGTTGGGCCTCTGTTTTGTAGTCATTCAAAGTGCTACAGTTCCTCCTAATGCGGAGGAACTGTCCAAACGGTAGATTGTTCCTGAGGGCCATTGGATGATGGCTATTATAAAGAAGGAGACTATTCCTGTCTGTAGCTTTTTTATACAGTGTCGTGCTCAATCCATCATTGGTAAGTCTTATCCTTAAATCTAGAAAGGGGATACTCGTGTCTGATATGATGTGTGAAAATTTGAGAAACGCATTTTGTGTGTTGACCCATTGGCAGAACGCCTCACAAGTTGTTAAGTCTCCCCTCCACAGGATAAGGATATCGTCAATGACCTCTTCCATAGTGTCAAGTTCGCTCTGTAAGGGTTGTTCGGGTTCATGATGACCTCCTCCTCAAAAGTTGCCATGTAGAGGCAGGCCACACTAGGGGCGAAGGTACTCCCCATAGAAGTCCCCTGGGTCTGATGAAATAGTTGTTTCTCATATTCGAAGAAGTTTTCAGTAAGTGCTAGAGTAGCACACCCCATAATAAAGGAGACCGGAGTAGGTGAATCCCATTCTTCCCTCAATAGACTAACCTCCATGGCTTCCAGGGTTGCTCGTTGTGGAATGTTCGTATATAACGCTTCCACATCCAATGTCACTAGGAGATTGACCCCATTGATGTTCTCAGTGTTGTCAATGATGCGAAGAACGTCAGTCGTGTCCTGCACGTAGGAGGGTATCTTCCTCACCAAGGGCTGGAGGAAGTGGTCGCAGAACCTAGACAATGGTTCCAACAGTGACCCTATGCCAGACACTATAGGTCTCCCTGGGACCGGTATGATATTTTTATGGACCTTGGGGAGGGTATAGAAGTACGGTGTCTTGGGATTTTTGGTTATGAGGAAGTCAGCCTCCTTCTTAGTGATCCAGCCATTATTCTCAGCCTCGAAGACCATAGTCGCTATCTCTGAGGCGAGTCTAGGTGTAGGGTCTATCGATAGAGGTGTGTAATGTCTGGTATTCCCAAGCTGGCGTCTACACTCTCTATCGTAGTCTGTGGTAGACTGAATTACAGTAGCCCCGCCCTTGTCGGCCTGTTTGATGGTGATGCTGGTGTCGGTGGCCAATATCATGGCCGCATTTCTTTCATCATTACTGAGGTTGTGGAATGGGTAAGTTGTGGGGGAACCGGATACCTCTTTGAGTACCGCCCCCTCAAAAGTCAAAATCTCAGGTGGAACCATACTGTTGTTCGGGGTAAATGTTGAAGGGTTGCGCAGGCCGGTGTCGCCGAGATCGGGCGAGACCCTGTCTTGAAAAAAGGCCTTGAGGCGCACCTTCCTGAAGAATTCCTGGACTTCACACATCTCACTAAATTTGTCAGGTTTAGGAGTGGGAACAAATCCAAGGCCTTTCTCAAGGACTGTCTTCTCGGTATTAGTTAAGTACCTATTCGAGAGGTTGACCACTAGGTCCTCTTTCCCCTGCTCATGCTCCTGGACTCTACTGAGTGCGGGGTCTGATCTTGCCACTGCACTCCCTTCTGAGCACCTCTTCTTCTCCCTCTTCCTCTGCCCCAACCTCTGCCTAAAAAAGGAGGGTTACTCATGGGGAAGTATTGTGGTGGGCCCTGAGGGTACATTGGGTACTGCCACGGGGGTGGAATCGGTCCTGGAAAGACCGGACCATTATTATAGTTGGGGTAAGGCTGATAGTTGGGTCTACGTTGGTTATAGTTACCCCAGCTACCAGAACTTGAATCGCTGTTTGAGGATCCCCTCCTGCTGGTGTCAGAGCTTTCATCAGAGGAGTAGCTGCTCCTGGGTGCAGCGTAGTCATCCTTAAGATAAGGATAAACTTTCTCCTTGTCGAACTTGGCTACATCCTTTTGCAGTTTGGTTACCTTCTGTTTAAGGAGGTACTCCCTGTTTTCAGCGATTTCATTGTTTATCTCCGTTAACTTGGAAGAAAAGGTCGTTGTAGGAATAGAGGACTTTAATGCGGCTTCGGCTACCTGTATTCTTGCGAGAAGTGCATCCGCCAGCCTTTTGGCGGTGTTGATGATTAGGACTAGTAGATCTTTGGTGCATTTCCAAGATACTTGGCACCAGTCTTTTTTGAAGGGCCCATCTTCCAGAAAAATTCTGGGCAAGATGTTGACTATGAGGCCACGGGGTGCAATGTTGGCTCGTAAATACTCTGTCATGAGAGCTCCATGCAGAGTGACTTTCAGCCATTCTCTCTTCATCGCCGCTATCGACGTCCAGTCATCGGACTGTGACCCAGAGGCCACAGCCCCTCCTGACCCAATCAGGGAAGGTGCTGTTCTTAAAATATCTTCTATAGCTTCCTCATCGAAGCTAAGTCCCGGGGTATCCTCCATCTCTGATAGGGAACCCCAGCTAACCACACTATATACAAGAGGTGGTATAGCGAACTAAATAATGGGCCAGTATGTGTATTGTACTCTATATGGTAACCTAGTTGCTGCTGTCCCACGGGGGTCACCCGTGCAGGTAATCTTTAACAAAGAAGGGGGACTGATAGGGCTTGTTAACGGGGTCCGGAACACGTGCCCAGTCAATACGTTACACGAAGAGTATGCTGTTCCCCAATAAAACTGTGTGGACAACGTGTAGCAGAGGTAGGAGGAGGGAAATCCTCCTTTTCGGAACTAGAGTCCTCACACACCCAGCAAGCTAGGTGTCATGCTTCATCATATGGACTTGCTCCTCGTCGGGTCGGCGCTGCAATACCCGACGGGCACCCATAAATGGGGCTCTTTGGCGGAGATCTTCAGTTCCTTGCCGTATGGTGCTGTGGGTGTGAGGGCCCTAGAGAACAGTGTAGATGTGATGTGGGTAAGTGACGTTAAAAAAGGTTGGATAATCCAAATAAACTTTTTATTAGGGTGGCTATCCACCTTATTAAAAGAGAAGTGGAGTGGCTGCTCCCTGGCTCAATGGTCCAGCGGAGCGGAGCTCAACTCTTACAATGTGGTCGACATGTTTCATGCGTTACGGTCAATACTGATCCATTGCATTTCATCAGGACCTAAGTGTAAAACTATCTACACGTGGTGGTGGGTGGAGGAGTTCCTACCTACCACTCTTCATGGATGCGAGCACGAAGTCCCGCCAATCCTAGTTGTAACCTAAAGGGGGATGACATGAAGCAGTATATAGTTACTAGATACATAGATCTAGCCGACAGGTCATATCAACCCAACAACCTCATAACAGTTGTCCATCTAGTGAGTGCGCAGGGGTTGTATGATGCACCCCTTATCTAAAAAAACATAGAATAATTCAAAAGAGTGACTGGGTTGAAACAACGGTTTAAAAAAGAGAGAGAGACTAATAGTGCAATAAAAGAACAATCCCTAAATAGGGAGTCAGTAGTCCACGATGCAACTCACCTATCTGGAGGGTAAAACTCACTCCATTCGGTCTTATCAGCTCCAGACACCAATGTGGTGGTGTCCTGCAGAGTTAAAGGTAAGATTAATGACAAAAGGGGGTGACAAAAAGAAAAGAAATAGCCCTCATTAGCTATTCCAACAGTATAGTGGAACGCGGCCCGAATATGTGTCACAATGTGATGGGAGTCCCAACCGAACACCCCTCCCTCTAGCACAGAAGTCGTGTGAACCGGCTGACCCCCCGTGAAGCAAGTCCGGTCCGTGGCAACACCGGCGGGTCCATCTGCCGCCCGGGGAGGGGTAGCCCGCCCTGGTCTCCCTCCGTCCGTACGTGCGCCAACAGGAGTCATTCCTAACCCGGGCCACGCAAGTATCCGCGGCCAGGGGCTGGGTGGTGCCAAGGAAACCCAATCACCAACCAAACAGGACCCACTCGGTCCGTAAGCCAATGCCGTCAGTTACACAGCCACAAAAAACTACCAACTCACTCACCTGTCCAAGGAGGACGTGTGCCGGTAATCTACCCAACGCCGAGCTGAAAAAGCCGGATACTGTAAAGGCTGCCACCCGGGTAGCGCTTATGAAGCTACCTCGCTTCCTACGGCCCGTTGCGTAGTGGGCCGGCTTCACGTCACGTCATATCACGTGGTACAGAGAGCGTCTCAGTAGTCTGAGCTAGGCCGGCACTGAGAACAAGGCGGCCATCTTAGAGTGTAGGGACGTTATGTTTATTGTAGTAAATATTACCAATTACTAAAAACTGCTCATGTCCTGGCTGCTCATTATATAGGTATAACCTAGGCAGCCAAAACGCAGTCATACACCAATATGCTTATAGGGGGCAATATTACCATTTGCTATCCACTGCCCATGTCCTGGCTGCTCAATATACAGGTATAGTTTAGGCAGCCAAAATGCAGTCGTACACCGTGTCAGGAGTCAGGAGCCGTAGAATCATACACTAATAAGTCCCCACCTCACGTGTAGTACCCAATCGGGGCATGCACCCAAGCGCTCGTTTGGTACAGCATGCGTGTAAGTGTCAAGGCGAAACCCATGAATTCCAAAGGGTGTATGTCAGGTATGTGTTCCTACAGATGTCTAATGATAATGGCCCAAACCAAGGCTTCGGGGACGGGGCAGGTAAGGGACCCCTGTAAAAAGTATTGGGCCGGGAAGTGGCTATCTCCCAGCCAGCGCGGCCCAAGGTATGTCGTCATTGAGACTGAGCGTGTTGATAGACAGGCGGTGCACCCATCTCTGTTCGATTCTGAAGAGGGCATGTTGTGTAATTCTGGGGTGTGCCTCAAGGACCACCCATTTGAGAGATTCCGCAGAGTGGTTAAGGTCTTTGCAGTGTGTGTACATTTTGGTGGTTACTCTCATACACCTCACATTGCTCTTATGCTCAGTGATGCGTACCTTAACAGGCCTCATCGTCATCCCTACATATTTTCTGTCGCAAGGACATGTAATCAGGTATATGCACTTAGGTGTATTGCAATTAGTGTGCCGCTTGAGCCTCCATGTGAACGTGTCAGTCAGCGTGATCTCTCTGACGGTGCTAGTTTGTTCACATACTGAGCACGTACCACAAGGGTAGTGCCCGATCACAGGTGGTAGGTCCCAAAGTGTCCTCTGTACCCCTGATTCCTTGGTCTTTGGCCTGGTGTGTACTAAGATGTCTTTCAGATTTTGTGTACGCTTAAAAGCAAACCTAGGTCTAGGGAGGTTCAGATCCCCTGTGTTCACTATTCCCCAGTGTTTGTTAATGATCCTCTTGATCAGAGTGGAGTGAGGTGTGAAAGAAGTGACACACGTTAATACTTCAGCCTGTTCTTTGGTGGTGACATGGAGTAGTGATTCACGTGGATTGTTCATAGCCCTCTTATAAGAGTTCCTGACCTGACGTGCCGGATAGCCTCTCTCCCTAAGGTTCTGTTGTAGGTGTTGGGCCTCTGTTTTGTAGTCAGTCAAAGTGCTACCGTTCCTCCTAATGCGGAGGAACTGTCCAAACGGTAGATTGTTCCTGAGGGCCATTGGATGATGGCTATTATAAAGAAGGAGACTATTCCTGTCTGTAGCTTTTTTATACAGTGTCGTGCTCAATCCATCATTGGTAAGTCTTATCCTTAAATCTAGAAAGGGGATACTCGTGTCTGATATGATGTGTGTGAATTTGAGAAACGCATTTTGTGTGTTGACCCATTGGCAGAACGCCTCACAAGTTGTTAAGTCTCCCTCCACAGGATAAGGATATCGTCAATGAACCTCTTCCATAGTGTCAAGTTCGCTCTGTAAGGGTTGTTCGGGTTCATGATGACCTCCTCCTCAAAAGTTGCCATGTAGAGGCAGGCCACACTAGGGGCGAAGGTACTCCCCATAGAAGTCCCCTGGGTCTGATGAAATAGTTGTTTCTCATATTCAAAGAAGTTTTCAGTAAGTGCTAGAGTAGCACACCCCATAATAAAGGAGACCGGAGTAGGTGAATCCCATTCTTCCCTCAATAGACTAACCTCCATGGCTTCCAGGGTTGCTCGTTGTGGAGTGTTCGTATATAACGCTTCCACATCCAATGTCACTAGGAGATTGACCCCATTGATGTTCTCAGTGTTGTCAATGATGCGAAGAACGTCAGTCGTGTCCTGCACGTAGGAGGGTATCTTCCTCACCAAGGGCTGGAGGAAGTGGTCGCAGAACCTAGACAGTGGTTCCAACAGTGACCCTATGCCAGACACTATGGGTCTCCCTGGGACCGGTATGATATGTATGAGAGTAACCACCAAAATGTACACACACTGCAAAGACCTTAACCACTCTGCGGAATCTCTCAAATGGGTGGTCCTTGAGGCACACCCCAGAATTACACAACATGCCCTCTTCAGAATCGAACAGAGATGGGTGCACCGCCTGTCTACCAACACGCTCGGTCTCAATGACGACATACCTTGGGCCGCGCTGGCTGGGAGATAGCCACTTCCCGGCCCAATACTTTTACAGGGGTCCCTTACCTGCCCCGTCCCCGAAGCCTTGGTTTGGGCCATTATCATTAGACATCTGTAGGAACACATACCTGACATACACCCTTTGGAATTCATGGGTTTCGCCTTGACACTTACACGCATGCTGTACCAAACGAGCGCTTGGGTGCATGCGCCGATTGGGTACTACACGTGAGGTGGGGACTTATTAGTGTATGATTCTACGGCTCCTGACTCCTGACACGGTGTACGACTGCATTTTGGCTGCCTAAACTATACCTGTATATTGAGCAGCCAGGACATGGGCAGTGGATAGCAAATGGTAATATTGCCCCTATAAGCATATTGGTGTATGACTGCGTTTGGCTGCCTAGGTTATACCTATATAATGAGCAGCCAGGACATGAGCAGTTTTTAGTAATTGGTAATATTTACTACAATAAACATAACGTCCCTACACTCTAAGATGGCCGCCTTGTTCTCAGTGCCGGCCTAGCTCAGACTACTGAGACGCTCTCTGTACCACGTGATATGACGTGACGTGAAGCCGGCCCACTACGCAACGGGCCGTAGGAAGCGAGGTAGCTTCATAAGCGCTACCCGGGTGGCAGCCTTTACAGTATTCAGCTTTTTCAGCTCGGCGTTGGGTAGATTACCGGCACACGTCCTCCTTGGACAGGTGAGTGAGTTGGTAGTTTTTTGTGGCTGTGTAACTGACGGCATTGGCTTACGGACCGAGTGGGTCCTGTTTGGTTGGTGATTGGGTTTCCTTGGCACCACCCAGTCCCTGGCCGCGGATACTTGCGTGGCCCGGGTTAGGAATGACTCCTGTTGGCGCACGTATGGATGGAGGGAGACCAGGGCGGGCTACCCCCTCCCCCGGGCGGCAGATAGACCCGCCGGTGTTGCCACGGACCGGACTTGCTTCACGGTGGGGTCAGCCGGTTCACACGACTTCTGTGCTAGAGGGAGGGGTGTTCGGTTGGGACTCCCATCACATTGTGACACATATTCGGGCCGCGTTCCACTATACTGTTGGAATAGCTAATGAGGGCTATTTCTTTTCTTTTTGTCACCCCCTTTTGTCATTAATCTTACCTTTAACTCTGCAGGACACCACCACATTGGTGTCTGGAGCTGATAAGACCGAATGGAGTGAGTTTTACCCTCCAGATAGGTGAGTTGCATCGTGGACTACTGACTCCCTATTTAGGGATTGTTCTTTTATTGCACTATTAGTCTCTCTCTCTTTTAAACCGTTGTTTCAACCCAGTCACTCTTTTGAATTATTCTATGTTTTTTAGATAAGGGGTGCATCATACAACCCCTGCGCACTCACTAGATGGACAACTGTTATGAGGTTGTTGGGTTGATATGACCTGTCGGCTAGATCTATGTATCTAGTAACTATATACTGCTTCATGTCATCCCCCTTTAGGTTACAACTAGGATTGGCGGGACTTCGTGCTCGCATCCATGAAGAGTGGTAGGTAGGAACTCCTCCACCCACCACCACGTGTAGATAGTTTTACACTTAGGTCCTGATGAAATGCAATGGATCAGTATTGACCGTAACGCATGAAACATGTCGACCACATTGTAAGAGTTGAGCTCCGCTCCGCTGGACCATTGAGCCAGGGAGCAGCCACTCCACTTCTCTTTTAATAAGGTGGATAGCCACCCTAATAAAAAGTTTATTTGGATTATCCAACCTTTTTAACGTCACTTACCCACATCACATCTACACTGTTCTCTAGGGCCCTCACACCCACAGCACCATACGGCAAGGAACTGAAGATCTCCGCCAAAGAGCCCCATTTATGGGTGCCCGTCGGGTATTGCAGCGCCGACCCGACGAGGAGCAAGTCCATATGATGAAGCATGACACCTAGCTTGCTGGGTGTGTGAGGACTCTAGATCCGAAAAGGAGGATTTCCCTCCTCCTACCTCTGCTACACGTTGTCCACACAGTTTTATTGGGGAACAGCATACTCTTCGTGTAACGTATGTTTAGACCACTGTCAGCTGGAGCGTCTGCATGCAGGAGCCTCAGCGTCTCTGGTCAGTGTGTCGGCCTAGAAGTCTCGGTTCCCTCTAGCTAACGCTAGCAAGATGTGCTGAATTTATACAGAAAGTATCTAGGGTTCCTTTGTCCCTTGTTTCTTGTGTTAGCCATTGTTGGATTTGAGGAGGACGTATGGGATGAACCTTGTACGTAGATATTATGCAGGTGGTGTAGCCCCAGCCTGGTTTCCAAGAACCCTTATGAATATTCATTCATACTGTGTGAGTCTATTGATGAAGTTATAGGACACTAGGTCAAGGTAAACTAGGTAAAGGTTCAGTCCTAAAAGGTCCGTTACTGTGTAGTGTAGGGGAGGTAATGTAGGTGAAGGCGTATGATATTACCCGGGCTTATATTAGGGTACCTATATGAAACATAACACCCACTCCTCTTCCAAATAGTCAACAATAATAAAATGCCATCGAACTATTCTCTTTACTAGGTAAAAGCGCATAAAAACTATCAGTGAGCCTTGTAAAAACATTGTCGTAAAATCATTTTAAAAACAGTCTAAAAAACTTAAGAGGGGAAAAAAGACTAAGAGAGAAAAATCCTTTACTTCGAAAATTAGTTTTTGGAATTGTTACTTAAGCCGAAGTCCTATTTGAGTTCGTTTATATAAGTCTAACCACTACAAGCGTCAGAAGGCCATGCTTTTCCAGCGAAAGTGTCAATTTAAAGGACATGTTCCAAATTTAGTTGAGTTATGGAGAAAAAGAAAAACTGAATTCTTTCCCAGCACACGATGAGACAATTATAGATTAAGTGTCCTGGCTGGGAGACGCAACATAGACGTTGCTTGCCGCTGCAGGGGACGGTCCTTGTAACACCTCGCAGAGTACGTCAATGGAGCACAAATGATATTCAGAGCTGCCAATAGCTGGTGTAGAGGCAGCCGGTGCTGTTGTCGAAACCTGAGTGCTAGTGGAGGAGCTGATGCTCAACCCAGTTGTAAAAGGCACCTGCAGATTCTCGAGGAATGCAACCATCAATATAGGAATACGCTGGGGACATTGCCGAGCATGGGCCCTCAGGGGTTCCAGCCTGGTATTCAAGTCCGCAGGCGTGTCCGATGCAAGTGTCAGACAGAGATCCAACACGCATTCTTCACCGCAAAACAGGCATCGAAGAACAGGTAAGATGCAGTCCATCCAGACTGGTCTAAACAATAGGAACCAAGAGGCGGTCAGTTCCCGTAGGCAAGGTGTGCCCAGATGCTGTACCATGCGTTCACGGTATTTACGTTCCAGGAGTGCTTTTGCCATCTCGTTGGTGATTGTCATTTTTCTGCTCCGCAATGGACGGCCCAATCAGGATTCCTGCGATAGAAAGCAGGATCAGCGGAAGACCTTCAAAAACGCTTCCCAAGACGGAGTGTATAAAATTTGGAATAACTCAGCGGATTGTCTGAAAGGTGCTTAGAAATCCTGACCCTATGGTCTTAAATAGGTGTACAATACCACTTGAATCAGACATTATAGATACGACCCACCATTTCTGCGAAATGAAAGGGGCAGTTTGTACGTATAAGTGCCTGTATCTCAGTCGAGGTCCTTGCGATTTGAAGATCAAAGGTCTCTCGAGCGGAGGTTAAGGGTACGGTTTGCTGTAAAAGCATGGCTTTTAGTCTGCTCAAAGTATCAAACTGTATAAAGGAAACATTCAACGAAGGCCATAACGGCGCCTCCCTCACTGTACTTGTTGGAGGAAACAATACTTGCATACAGCAAGTAACCCTGGAGTTCACAGTGACCAGATAGGCAATGCCCGGAAGCATCCCACAGCAACCTTGATCGTTCAGCATCAAGTAACTCCCATTCGAGAGCAGCTCGAATACCGGTGTAATCACGGCTGCAGGAGTCCCTTCCATGTGGCAGGACAAGTGTGCTATTGAACCGTTGCAAGCTCCTTGCAGTGAAATGTCCTGGCACATGAGAGAACCGCTTAAAGCGCTCTTGCAGTTGGTACCGCGTAGAAACACTTCTCGATCCCCACTCCGGCATCGAAATCTGTATGGTAACTCCCAAGATTCCTTAATGTAGTCCTTACCCATCTTTTCATATTTGCCTGCCTGCCTGCCTTTGCTCAAGGCAATATTGAAACTGAAAAGTAGTGACCGGTAGAGTTATGTGGCCATGGATGAGCCACTCAGTGGACGGGGATTCCGCTACCGTAAATGGTAACCTATCCAGTTTTTCAATACGCAGCATTGTATATTTTGCTCCCCTTTGTGCCATTTCCATCTGTTTATCTGTTAGATTGTATTCAGAAAACAGAGACGTACTGTTGATAAAACGCCAAGGCACATAGCCTGCACGCAAAGATTGTAGCGTCCAGCTTAATAACAGAACGTAACTGAGATTGCCCTTGTTGTAATATGGCTAAATCCTGTTCCAGTATGTCTATCGCAGAAGATACAATGTTGCCTAAGGAATATATCCTGGAGGTCAAACTTGTTAACCCGTTGTCTACCACTGCTAGAGATTTCTCTAAGTTAATACGGTCTATTTCCCGTATTCTCTCTGCGGCCTCTTGTTGAGATATTTTCCAATTATCATTGAAGGCAGCATAAATGTCAGCATATATGAAACGTTTCTGATGGTGTTTCCTAGGACCTAGTAAAAAATCCCTAAGATCCATGTCTTGTGTGAGTAAGGTCAAGTGTTTTTTCACTTCTGTGAGTGTTGAGGTCTCTAGCCAATCGAGGCACAACTTCCCAACACTGTAGGATGTCACTACCCCAGGATGTTCTCTTTGTACATAGCGTGGGTCTGGCTTATGGATATTGAACCCTTCGGTTATACCCCAGAATCTTTTCTGACTTGTGTTCGTGTCCAAGGGCCAAATCACCCATTTTTTCCAATCGGGGTCTGTTCTATTGTACTGTAAAATGTCATCTATTGTTGCCCCTTCTTTTCAAGTCGAATTTTGCCACCCCTCCATCTGCAATGGTGTTGGAAATCGAGGTGTGTTCAGGTCCTTGTTCTTGGTTAGTCCAAGACAGGATGTCTGTTGCACAGTGTCATTTAGAAATATCATCTGCTGTGGAATGAGGCATGCTCTAAATAGCACTTCTGTTCCCTGGACTTGCCAGTCTCTAGAACCCCAGACTTATTTTAAGTCTATTGTGTCCTTCCATAGGTCAAAACCTAGTTTAGACAATTGGGCAATAAAGGAAGCAGAGTAAATCTGTTTGGTGTTTGTCAACATAATTTTCAGTGCCGATGTCGGTGTAACCTTATAATAGTATGAGGTCGGGTCAGTGGTGTTAAACCCTGAAAAATATGAAAATTTCTGTGCAAATGTTTGCGAACTACTTTTAGGTGGTGTAGGGCAATGTTCCCACTGGTGGTACTCAAAAAACATTTCTAGGTGATATAGATTTGTGCAGGAAATGAGGACCATAATGTTGGTAACAGTACAAAGCGTCATAGTCTGAATTACCTTCTAACATTTCAGTGTTCGGAAATGCGGCAGTTTTTTCTAAATCAGACATGTTATTAACAGTTTCAGAGTCCCAATCATCAGACAATGTACTGGAGGTAATGATATCACTTGATGAAATTTTAAATACATGTGAAAGTTTTAAAAGTTCAGTCGGACCGAATATATCAAAATCAACTTTGTCCCAAACTATACCGTCCGGTATAGGAACTGCTGTGATGTTCACTGATGACAAGTCTCTTTGTTCACGATGTGAGGACTGATGTGGTTTCAGAATCAAATTAACTTTTTGGGCTGCGGTGCTTTGTTGAAGGTATCGTCCATTAATAAGCATGCTAAAAGTTATAACGAAGCCTAGCCAGAAGAGAAAAAATAGTATCCCAGTAATTACCCAGAGTTCTAACTAAGGCGATACCAGGTAAGTCTTTTTGAGAAAGTTTAGAGAGTCTTTAACTTGCTGCTTGCGTGATTTTTGGGCTGGCGTCGTTTCCGGTTCACTTGGATCCAAGGAAAACGTATCAAAGTTCATGAAGTAGCCGGAAGCAGTTCGATCATTTGTAGGAATTGCATCGGGATCCGTTGAAATCGTAGTTTGCTCTTGTCGAGGCATGTTGACGTAGACGTCTGTATTTGGTCTAATTGCAACTTGTGTGTTATTTTTAATTGAATTTTGAAGTTGAACTTCTGGTTCAAGGGGAATGAGTTCCATAGCATTGTTGCATAGTCCTTCATTCCGACAAGGAGGCTCTTCAAACGTGATGAGTCTTTCTGTTTGAACTTCTTGGATTGTAGCTAGAGGAGGGCGTCTGCTACTGTGGAGTCCACGAGGCCTACTATTCAGTATCGGCCACATAGTGTGGTTTGATTAAGTCGATTGAGACAAATCTTTTCTCCTTTTTCCCGGCAAGAGGCGGCAAAAGCACAGTTCTTGTTCCTTGAACTGCTAGGACAGGTACAGGCTTTCTGTATGAAGGTCCAAATTCTTTTTTGTCCGCTATTTTCTCTCTGACCAGATCCCGACCTTTGGGATCCACACAGGTCTTGCCGTGTTTGCCTTGACTTCCCCAGTGGCGGTCTGTTTCTGGAGACGTTACTTTGTTGTGTCCTGGATTCATTTAGATCCTGTAAAACAGCCAAACGATCATGGATATCAAATGGTTTCTCATCCGCCACTGTGCCTTCACAATCAAGATCAGGTACCCACATTCTCGTCCCAAATAGGACCTCATATGGAGTGACACCCCCTAGAGAATTTCTTGGCTGGTTTTTGAGTGCTCGTTGTACCCCATATAGATGATTGACCCAACTACCGCCCTTGCCTAATACTCTAGCTGTTAAAGATTGCTTTAAGTCCCGGTTTTTCCTTTCCACAACAGAATTTCCCTCAGGATGGTACGGAGAGGAGTACCGCAATGCTAGGCCCATACTTTCCATGGCCTGTTTGTAAGCCCGAGAGCTAAACGCCGGGCCACGTTCCGAATGTAACGTGCCAACTGCGTATGTTCCGATAAAGACTCGCAAATCTTTGATAACAGTTCGAGCGTCAGCCGAGCGCTGAGGCCATACCCATAGGAATCTTGAGCAGGAATCCACTGCAACCATGATATAATTGTAAGCCCCATCAGATTGTAAGGGCCGCAGTAGTCCAGATACACACAAGCGAGAGGTTTGTCTGATTTTAGTAACAGTGTCTGTGCCGGGCGTGTTATGGTGGAGCCTTTCATCTGTTGGCAGATGTCACATTTCAAGACATAGTCTTTAGTTTGCTTTGTTAGACCTGGCCACCAATAGCGCTGTTTCAACAATGAAACAGTCGCTGTAACGCCTGTGTGTGCAGAGCCCAAACCCTTGTGTGCAGCAATAATTAAACCTTGCCTACGATCCATATTTGGTATCACTCTATCCCCCACTCCAGGAATCTGAGCATATGGAATGTTATTTGCATCTAACTTGTAGGAGTATTTGAGTGGAAATTTCTTTGGTACCGCTGAGCTGCCTTTGCCCGAAGCATTGACAGCAACCATTATCTCACCATCTATCCTCGTTTTTGGACGAGTGATTGCAGCTACGGAAGCCGTACGTACAGCCCCCTTTGCGGCTTCATCAGCCAATGAATTCCCTTCAACGTGAACGCCATCACGCTGATGACTCAGTGTATGAATCACGTGAGCCCTCGGTAGTTCGTTTTTCAACTCAACTACCTGTTCCCATAGCATTTTATGCTTAATTGTGCCACCTTTTGCGTCTTTGAACCCGTTTTGTTCCCAATGATGTAAATATTCATTGTATGATTGCACACAGTAAAAAGAATCACACACTATCAGTGTGGGGAATTCGTGATCCGTATTCACCAGTGCTAGTATCAGTGCTTTTAACTCTGACAACTGAGCCGTGCAGTCTCCTAGAGATTGCGTTTTGGTGCAACTTGGATGGAATTTTCCATCCCGCATGCGACCTTTAACGATTGCACATGCTGCGCTGTATTGTTGCTTACTCCCTATGGCCAGTTGAGCAGATTCGTCAGTGTAAATAATATATTCATACTGATCTAGAGGCAAGATTTCATTTGGTAGAGGATATTCTTGTTCGTATTGCAGAAATGCCTGTGTTTTTAGACTTGGATCAAATCTGTATTCAACATCCATTGCAGTAAGAGAATTAGCCCATTGTATCCATCTTGGATGTAAGGCTTTTGCATTTGGAATGCTAGCCTTTGTAGCAGCTTCTAAAGCTGGTACTGGGGTTACGACAATTATGCGTTTCCCCTGAGCCAGGGCTCTTTCTCTTGCTACAGCGGTCTGAACTGCTGTCAGGATTTTTCCTGTTGAAGTGAAACGCATTTCTGCGTTTGTGTACAGGTGTGATTTGTATGCGATTGGTACCGTTTTGCCTTCATTGAAGGTTAAGTGCACCCGCATTGACCCTTTGTTACACGGATCACTAAGTTGCGTACATTTACGCATGTCTGTAATTGTTTTGAAGCTATCATGTCTTCTTGTAGTGAACGTAGGATGTTTGTGTGTTCCTGTGTCCATTGTCTAACTGAAAAGTCAGGTTTAATTAAGTCGTAGAAAGGTTTTACTCTTTCTGCGTAATCCAAAATGTATGTTCTGCCGAAATTTAGGAATCCCGGTATTGATTGTAAATTTTTTAATGATTTTGGAGGTTGGAGCAGCGCACACTTTTCTAAAAAGTTAGCTGCCAGGCTTTTCCCTTCACTTGAAAGCTCATATCCTAAAAACAGGACATTGAGGTAGGCTATTTTAGATTTTTTTAAATTAAATTTGTAGCCCTCAGAGGCGAATCCCATAATAATGGTGCTCACCCTGGTCAAGTGTCTTTTTTTAAGTCATCGTCCGTCAGATAAATATCATCCACATAGGACAATGCTTCCTCATCAAAATTTTGGAGTAACTCGGTTACTCTTGCTGAGAATACCCCCGGGCTGTTCTTATACCCCTGGGGGAGGCGACAAAATTGTCGCTGGGACCCCAACGCTGAGAATGCGGTCAAATACCTGCTTTCAGGCGCTATATTTTGGCAGAAAAATCCATTTGAGATATCAAGTGTGGTTTTGTATTTTTTCCGCACAATGTTATTCATTAAAGCGGCACTGTGTGCATTTTGGACAGCGAATGTCTTTGTGCAAGTGTTTAAATGTCTAATCTAAAACAAGACGATATGAGTTGTCCGGTTTTGATACGGGAAACAAAGGATTGTTCATTGGTGAGGTACATGTTTCAATGACCCCTTGATATTCAAGTTGATCTAAGATCTCCCTGACCTTTTTTTTTAGCTTCTTCCTTTATTGGGTATTGCCTCTGTGCATTTGGTGAAATTTTTAACGGGATCACGTGGTGGGTTGAATCTTCATCCCAACCGGCATGATTTTTGTATAATGCTGGAGCTAGGGCAACTGCCCACTCCCGTGCATATGCATGTTTAAGATGAATGGGAACGAGGTCGGAAAATGCTGGAAAAATTACAGTTTCTCCCCTAGGGCACTCCATATCGAATGCTGGTGGCCAATCTTGTTCGGCTAATAGGATATCATAACCAGATGATAGGTCTTTCCAAAAGAGACCTTTAACTTTCGTGGGCTTGTCCCCCTCCATTTGGAGTGTTATTTCGTGTAACTTATGTGGGACGCTCACCCTTGTATCTAGTGTTTCCACGGTGATCTAATCATTCAAGTCCGCTGTCACCAGAAATTCCATCAGGTTCTGGCAAGCTATTGTTACTTCTGCCGCACTGTCTAGCATTGTCTGAGCCCATTCCACGTTCAGAAGTTGTGTCCTCAGAATTCTGGGCATGTCTGATCTTCAGGCCTGCAACTTTCTTCTTCTTAAACTGAGGTTTTGATTTTGGCTTTTCTTCTTTTTTGGAAGTATAGTCTTGAGCGTGCTGCTTGTCTCTGGACTTTGTACGCTCTTCTTTGTGTTCTGACCGTCCTTCTCTCTCTCTCTGAGTTTTTCGTCGAGCCCTGAAAGGAACGAGAGGAACGTGGATCAGTATCCTGATACCTGTCAGGTTTCCTAATATTATCCCTATTCCTGAGGTTGTACCTCTTTTCAGAGGGCTCCTGTGGAGGAGATCTGCCTCGGGATTGAGATCCGTTTCCCTTAAAGTTTTGTTGTTTTTTATTATCCCACTTCTTTTTAGAAGAAGCAGGTGTCTGCTTGGAAATGTCCTTTTCAGGACTGCCCATCAGTTGTGGTTTTAAAGCTTTCCCACCTAAACTGTCTCTGCCTAATTCTGCATACGCAGTTTCAATTATTTTGGGCAGTTCGTGTTGTTGATCCAACCGACTGTACTCCCTTAGGCGTTGGCGGATTGCCACTGAAGCTGCTTCCCCTTTAATATTAGCTAATATTATAGCCGATACCTGGTCATAGTTATTTAGTAACTTCATCCCTAAGTTCAGAACAGGTTCTGCTCCGTACTCGTTCTGTATTTGTCTTAATACATCTGGTATCACTGCTAATGAAGGAATACCATGTGTCCTGGTATATATGGCAGCAAAGACTGTACCCCAAGAGGTGCAATCCTCTACTTGTGGTGTTATCCCCAAGGGCAAACAGATTGTTAGCATTCTGTGTTTTTCAAACGGGGTAGTATTCGGGAATACTGCCTCGAGCTGAGTTATTTTCTGAGCTACCCAGAATGGCATTTGTTCACGTTTCGTGGGCATTTTGCCCATTACCGCGTGTAACGTTTGTGGTGTGATTTTAGTTGCTGTACCCTGAGATTGAGTTCCATTTGTTGCAACTGTTGCCGGTTGGACTGTGAAAGTCCTCATGACGAATTGCGTCAAGTTTCTGTAGATTTTAATTAAATCCTTGTGTTGTATGAGTAAGTCTGCCAGTGGCATTGTTTCAATGTCAGGATGTGGTGTGTAGGCCGCTAGTATCGGACATGTTGCCCCCTCTCCTCCAAGCGGGCCTAATCTTACTGTTTTTTATGTGGGGTAGGGCACCTTTAAACTAGTACAAGTGTTCCTGGTACGTGAGTGGAACCTCTATGTCCTCGAACGGACCATATTCCACTGGTGCATCTCCTTCTGTATAGTAGTGAAATGTGTGTGTTCTCGCATCTGCTTCTGGGAATGTAACCCACGAATAGAATACCTCTGTTTTGTTTGATTTGTGTGCCTCAATCACGAAAGCTACTAAGCCACCCCTAGCTTGTAAACCATTTTCTAATAGTTTCAGGGTGATTGTATGTCTGAATTTAGGTGCAATCTGAATTGCGTTTAAATCTTCTTCTCCAGCTGAGATTTGTAGATCTGCTACGTTATTTCTGTCCTCAGTCATTTTTGTAAAGAAGAAGTTTGTTCAAGGGAACTAAGGTAAGGTTTTATTTGCACAATTTTAGGAACACTGTGTCCTTCAAGCTTGATTAACCAGCAGCTAATAAATAGGATTTTTTTCGCCTACTCAGCTGTGGCGGAGTTTGTGCCCACCCACTCCAGAAGTCTCTGGTGTTTTGTGAGAAGGGGTCTCTGAGAATAGCACGACTGAACTACTCAGATTCTACTGTTAAATAAGTACCCAACCAACGTTGGGCACCATGTCGTGTAGTTCCTATATATAACCTATACAGAATCTGCGCGTTCGGATAACATGAACTGTGGGCTTGGTGGGAGACTGACTCTGAACACCCCCACCGAAAATGTTAGCCTGTTTGCATTAGCTAGCTCAATCAATCAATCAATCACGGCATTTATAGAGCGCGCTACTCACCCGGGAGGGTCTCAAGGCGCTGGGGGAGGGGGTAAGTTACTGCTCGAACAGCCAGGTCTTGAGCTGCTTCCTGAAGGCGAGATGGTCCTGGGTTCGCCGAAGGTGAGTGGGGAGGGAGTTCCAGGTCTTGGCCGCCAGGTAGGAGAAGGATCTTCCTCCGGCGGTGGTTCTGCGGATGCGTGGTACGGTGGCGAGGGCGTGGCTGGTTGATCGTAGCTGGCGTGTGGGCGTGTAGAAGGACATGCGGTCGTTGAGGTACTTTGGGCCCAGGTCGTGGAGGGCCTTGTGTGCGTGGGTGAGGAGTCTGAACGTGATTCTCTTGCTGACGGGGAGCCAGTGCAGGTCTTTCAGGTGTACGGTGATGTGGCTGTGTCGGGGGATGTCCAGGATGAGTCGTGCGGAGGCGTTCTGGATGCGCTGGAGTCTCTTTTGAAGTTTGGCTGTGGTTCCGGCGTAGAGGGTGTTCCCATAGTCCAGTCGGCTGGTGACGAGTGCCTGGGTGACGGTCTTCCTGGTTTCAGTGGGGATCCATCTGAAGATCTTGCGGAGCATGCGCAGGGTGTTGAAGCATGAAGATGAGACGGCGTTGACTTGTCTGGTCATCGATAGGGAGGAGTCCAGGATGAAGCCCAGGTTGCGTGCGTGGTCCGTTGGCTTGGGTGCGGTGCCCAGGGCCGGGGGCCACCAGGAGTCGTCCCAGGCGGAGGGTGATGAGCCCAGGATGAGGACTTCCGTCTTGTCTGAGTTCAGTTTAAGGCGGCTGTTCCTCATCCAGTCGGCGACGTCTCTCATCCCGTCGTGCAGGTTGGCTCTGGCGGTGGTGGGGTCGTTGGTGAGGGAGAGGATCAGCTGGGTGTCGTCGGCGTAGGAGATGATGTTGAGGTTGTGTCGGCGTGCGATGGCTGCGAGGGGGCTCATGTAGACGTTGAAGAGGGTCGGGCTGAGTGAGGATCCTTGTGGAACGCCGCAGATGACTTCGGTGGCTTCGGATCTGAACGGGGAGAGGCGGACTCTCTGGGTTCTTCCGGCGAGGAACGAGATGATCCATTCTAGTGCTTTCTCTCGGATTCCGATGTTGCTGAGGCGCTTCACTAGGGTGCGGTGGCAGACGGTGTCGAACGCCGCGGAGAGGTCCAGGAGGATGAGGGCAGCTGTTTCCCCGTTGTCGGTTAGGGTTCTGATGTCGTCGGTGGCTGCGATAAGGGCGGTCTCGGTGCTGTGGTTGGCCCGAAACCCGGACTGCGAGGGGTCGAGGGATCCATTCGTCTCGAGGAAGGCGGCAAGCTGTCTGTTGACGGTCTTCTCGATGACTTTGGCCGGAAACGGAAGGAGCGAGATGGGGCGGTAGTTCTTGAGGTCGGTGGGGTCCGCCGTTGGTTTCTTCAGGAGGGCGGTAAGCTCGGCGTGCTTCCAGCTCTCCGGGAAGGTGGCGGTGTGGAAGGAGGAGTTGATGATGTCCCGGAGATGGGGTGCGATGGTGGCGTCGGCTTTGTTGAAGACGTGGTGTGGGCAGGGGTCGGTTGGTGATCCGGAGTGGATGGAGTTCATCGTGCGGGTGGTGTCTTCGGTGTTGATCGGGGTCCAGTTGCAGAGGGTGGTGGTGGCGGGCATTGGTTCGGCGGTAGGGTGCGTTGTTTGTGCGTCGAAGCTGTTGTGTATGTCGGTGATCTTGCGGTGGAAGAACGCGGAGAGTGAGTTGCAGAGGTCTTGCGAGGGGGTGATGTCGTTGTTTCCGGCGCTGGGGTTGGAGAACTCTTTGACGATGCTGAAAAGTTCCTTGCTGTCATGGGCGTTGTTGTCCAGTCGTTCTTTGAGTGCCGACTTCTTGGTGGCACGGATCAGCTGGTGGTGTTTGCGGGTGGCGTGCTTGAGGGCGGTCCTGTTGTCTGTGGTCTGGACGAGTCGCCAGGTTTTCTCGAGAGTGCGGCAGTTCTTCTTGGATTCCTTGAGTTCGTTGGTGAACCAAGGGGTTTTCTTGCTTCCGGGTCTGCTGGGAGGGTTTTTTAGTGGTGCGAGGTCGTCGGCGCAGGCGGTCAGCCACTTGGCGAGGTTGCTGGCTGCTTCGTTTGGGTCCGTTGTGTCGGTGGGTGTGTTCTGGCTGAGGGAGGCGGTGAGCTGCTCGGCGGTGATCTTGCTCCAGCTCCGGCAGGGAGCCTGTTGCGGGTGGTGGTGGGTCGCAGTCTTTCTGAAGCTGAAGTGGACGCAGCTGTGGTCGGTCCAGTGGAGTCCGGTGGCGTGGCTGAAGGAGATGTGCTTGCTGGACGAGAAGACGGGGTCAAGCGTGTGGCCGGCGTAGTGGGTGGGCGTGTTCACCAGTTGCTTGAGTCCGAGGTTGGCGAGGTTGTCCAGCAGGGCGGTGGTGTTTCTGTCGTTGTTGTTCTCCAGGTGGAAGTTGAGGTCCCCTAGGAGGATGTAGTCGGCGGAGGGCATGGCGTGCGGGCTGATGAAGTCTGCGATGTCTTCGCTGAATAGTGTGCGTGGTCCCGGGGGTCTGTAGATGAGGGTGCCTCGGAGGGTGGTCTTGGGGTCCGTGTGTATCTGGAAGTGTAGGTGTTCGGCGGCGGTGAAGGTCTCGTCGGAGTTAGTCGAGATGCGGATGGTGTTCTTGTGTACGATGGCGATGCCTCCTCCCGTCTGGTTGACGCGGTCCTTCCGGGTGATCTTGTATCCATCCGGGATGGCTATGGCGATGTCAGGCGCTGAGGAGGCGTTCATCCAGGTTTCGGTGAGGAAGGCGATGTCCGGTGCTGTTGCGTCGAGCAGGTCCCAGAGTTCCACGGCGTGCCTGTGGACGGAGCGGGTGTTCAGCAGGATGCATTTCAGGTGGTTGCTGCTGTTGCTCGACTTGGCGGAGGTGGTGCACGTCAGGGGGCAGGTGAACCGGCAGGTTTGGCAGGTGAAGGGTCCGTGGGTGCGTCTCGGTGAGGCTCGGTAGCAGGCAGGGTTCCGGCCGGCATTGAGTGCGGTGAGTGTGGCGGCGTCGTAGGTCCGTCGAGTGGTGTTGCATCGGTGGGATCCAGGGGTTCTGGCGCTGGGCGCGGTCCAGTCGCGGACGGGCGCAGACGGGCTTGCCTTAGGCGCGCCTTCGGCGCGCCAGCGGCGCGCCCGCTGCGCACGTCCGCTGCGCGGCGCGTGCAGCGGCCGCCATTTATGGGGAGGTGGGAGGGAGGAGCAGCTGGGAGGCGGGAGGCAGGGGCAGCGAATGGGCAGTCAGGGGGCGGGGCCGCAGGGGACGCAGCGGCGGGAATGGCGATAGGCAGCGAGGGGCACAGAAGGAAAACCGGGGGGAGAGCAGGTAAATCACGGGCACAACAACAGTGGGGCAGCGAGGGGCACAGAAGGAAAAACGGGGGGAGAGCAGGTAAATCACGGGCACAACAACAGTGGGGCAGCGAGGGGCACAGAAGGAAAAACGGGGGGGAGAGCAGGTAAATCACGGGCACAACAACAGTGGGGCAGCGAGGGGCACAGAAGGAAAAACGGGGGGAGAGCAGGCAAATCACGGGCACAACAACAGTGGGGCAGCGAGGGGCACAGAAGGAAAAACGGGGGGGAGAGCAGGTAAATCACGGGCACAACAACAGTGGGGCAGCGAGGGGCACAGAAGGAAAAACGGGGGGAGAGCAGGCAAATCACGGGCACAACAACAGTGGGGCAGCGAGGGGCACAGAAGGAAAAACGGGGGGGAGAGCAGGTAAATCACGGGCACAACAACAGTGGGGCAGCGAGGGGCACAGAAGGAAAAACGGGGGGAGAGCAGGCAAATCACGGGCACAACAACAGTGGGGCAGCAAGGGGCACAGAAGGAAAAACGGGGGGGAGAGCAGGTAAATCACGGGCACAACAACAGTGGGGCAGCGAGGGGCACAGAAGGAAAAACGGGGGGAGAGCAGGCAAATCACGGGCACAACAACAGTGGGGCAGCAAGGGGCACAGAAGGAAAAACGGGGGGAGAGCAGGTAAATCACCGGCACAACAACAGTGGGGCAGCGAGGGGCACAGAAGGAAAAACGGGGGGAGAGCAGGTAAATCACGGGCACAACAACAGTGGGGCAGCGAGGGGCACAGAAGGAAAAACGGGGGGAGAGCAGGTAAATCACGGGCACAACAACAGTGGGGCAGCGAGGGGCACAGAAGGAAAAACGGGGGGAGAGCAGGTAAATCACGGGCACAACAACAGTGGGGCAGCGAGGGGCACAGAAGGAAAAACGGGGGGGAGAGCAGGTAAATCACGGGCACAACAACAGTGGGGCAGCGAGGGGCACAGAAGGAAAAACGGGGGGAGAGCAGGCAAATCACGGGCACAACAACAGTGGGGCAGCGAGGGGCACAGAAGGAAAAACGGGGGGAGAGCAGGCAAATCACGGGCACAACAACAGTGGGGCAGCGAGGGGCACAGAAAGGAAAAGGGGAGACAAGCAGACAAAACTGGCACCGGGGCCACAAGCGGAGGGCGATCTTACCTACAGGAGCAGCGGGCAGACAGCACAGGCGGAGCTGTGTGGTGGGGGAGCGACCTACCTGGCAAGGTCAAGGGTCGCTCTCCTCACCGTGCAGCGGCCGCCATTTATGGGGAGGTGGGAGGGAGGAGCAGCTGGGAGGCGGGAGGCAGGGGCAGCGAATGGGCAGTCAGGGGGCGGGGCCGCAGGGACGCAGCGGCGGGAATGGCGATAGGCAGCGAGGGGCACAGAAGGAAAACCGGGGGGAGAGCAGGTAAATCACGGGCACAACAACAGTGGGGCAGCGAGGGGCACAGAAGGAAAACGGGGGGAGAGCAGGTAAATCACGGGCACAACAACAGTGGGGCAGCGAGGGGCACAGAAGGAAAAACGGGGGGAGAGCAGGTAAATCACGGGCACAACAACAGTGGGGCAGCGAGGGGCACAGAAGGAAAAACGGGGGGAGAGCAGGTAAATCACGGGCACAACAACAGTGGGGCAGCGAGGGGCACAGAAGGAAAACGGGGGGGAGAGCAGGTAAATCACGGGCACAACAACAGTGGGGCAGCGAGGGGCACAGAAGGAAAAACGGGGGGAGAGCAGGCAAATCACGGGCACAACAACAGTGGGGCAGCAAGGGGCACAGAAGGAAAAACGGGGGGAGAGCAGGCAAATCACGGGCACAACAACAGTGGGGCAGCGAGGGGCACAGAAAGGAAAAGGGGAGACAAGCAGACAAAACTGGCACCGGGGCCACAAGCGGAGGGCGATCTTACCTACAGGAGCAGCGGGCAGACAGCACAGGCGGAGCTGTGTGGTGGGGGAGCGACCTACCTGGCAAGGTCAAGGGTCGCTCACAGTGCCACTAGTGTCTCCTCTTATCGGGGAGAGAATAGTTTCTGGCAACCTTAGAACATGACAACCCTGATCCCTCAGGATCGTGGAAACAATGTACTACTTTTCGCTCAGTCACTCGTGCTCACTTATTCGGTCTCAGAGAGTTGCACAGAACATACAGTCGGGCGTGTTACAATAAGATTTTATTGCACAGTTGTTCTTCTAGTGTAAAATAGATGTGCTGCAATAATTGTTACACAGTAGCAGATATATATAATCAGCAGTATAGTGAATATAAATGGATAGTACAGTTCTACCATTTTGCAATAATCATAAATGCATACATGGATATAAAATGCATGATAAAAGAAAGCGAGTACTCCTACGATGCCTATCTAGATGTACCTAAGTGTACCTAGCATGTGAGTAGGTGTGAAGCCAAGAATCCCTCTAGGATTTAGTCGAACCCCATTACCTGAAGTGTGAGAATGTAGGAGCCCGTCCTGGTCCCGAGTTGGACACCCCGCGAAGGATGTTTAGACCACTGTCAGTTGGAGCATCTGCATGCAGGAGCCTCAGCGTCTCTGGTCAGTGTGTCGGCCTGGAAGTCTCAGTTCCCTCTAGCTAACACTAGCAAGATGTGCTGTATTTATACAGAAAGTATCTAGGGTTCCTTTGTCCCTTGTTTCTTGTGTTAGCCATTGTTGGATTTGAGGATGACGTATGGGATGAACCTTGTACGTAGATATTATGCAGGTGGTGTAGCCCCAGCGTGGTTTCCAAGAACCCTTATGAATATTCATTCATACTGTGCGAGTCTATTGATGAAGTTATAGGACACTATTGTTCAGGGAGAAACCTTCCTTCTGCGCCAAGAACTAGGTAAAGGTTCAATCCTAAAAGGTGCGTTACTGTGTAGTGTAGGGGAGGTAATGTAGGTGAAGGGGTATGATATTACCCGGGCTTATATTAGGGTACCTATATGAAACATAACAATTCCACCCAGAAACCCAAGCCGTCCCACAAGCCGCTTTTCTGTCGATTGATTTGGAAAAGGCTTTCCATACTGTCAGGCGGGATTATTTGCTTGAGACAATGCGTCAGATGGAATCTGGTGATGAGTGGCTGAAGTGGATGAAACTTTTGTATGAAAACCCCTCAGCAAGTGTTCGAACAGGTAGGATAGTGTCACAACAATACGGAGTTTTTCGAGGGACCAGGCAGGGATGCCCCTTGTCACCACTTCTATTCACCTTAGCGATTGAGCCACTAGCAATTCTATTTAGAGCAGGCAGGGAGGGCATTGGCATACATTTACGAGGGCAAGAACATATTATCTCGCTATATGCCGATGATCTTCTGATATACCTATTTGACGCTGCGAAAGGCACTACCACAGCCCGAGAGCGACTGGAGAAATTTGAAAGTGTTTTGGGCTTAAAAGTTAATAGGAGTAAGACCTATTTGTTTCCCGTGTCCCCTTCTCTCGCCCAGCCCCCAGGCGTCCTGACAGACCTCAACTGGGTGAGTACAACCTTTAGATTCTTAGGGATTTATGTATACCATGCCTCCGAGGACCTATGGGAGGCTAATCTTGGGAGGGCTCCCCTTTCCCTTCGGACCAGTTTACACTTTTGGTGTTCACTGCAACTACCTATCATGGCCCGGGTCTCATTATTCAAGATGGTTATGCTGCCACGTCTATTGTATTATTTTATCAATCTCCTGATCACAATGTCAGCTGGATGGTTTCGTCAACTAGATTCCCCATTGAGAGACCTCATCTGGGACACGGGAAGGCGAAGAGTGTCTCTAGCTACCCTACAGCGACTTATGAGAGAAGGTGGCCTTGGAGTGCCAGTCTTTGAATCATATTTCTTGGGGGCCCAGCTTCAATGGGTCACAAATTGGATAGATGGAAGAGAGCTGGAGGACATAGATTGGACAGAGGGGAGGGCAGATGTGTTAGCCAAATTGCTTAATCCAGCGGTGGACAATCCGCGGCGATTACCGCTCCTGACCACGGCCCTGAGATGTTGGAACCGAGGGGTGTCTCAAATGGTGGACGCTCCCCTGTACTCGAGGGATCTGCCCCTGATAGGATTACCACACAGGGACCCTATTTCTATTTTCACAACTGAACAGCTGTCAGCATGGACCGGGTGGGGTTAGACACGGTGGAAGATCTTTACCACCAAAACACCGTTACCCCTTTTGAGGACTTAGCGAAAGGCACTGGTCTCCCTCCTGGACAATTCCTCCAATATGAAGCCTTAACACAGACGTTTAGGAAATTATGGGGAAGAGGTAGAGAGGAACCAAAAACACACCCAGTGTTGCATTCCCTACTAACTTTGGGATCATCTGGTCACATAGTGAAATGGCTATACTGTTCCCTGGCAGAGGCGGCCCGTAACCCTCTAACACGTTTACGTGAACGTTGAGAGCTGGTATTGAAGAGGGAGTTCTCGGATTCAGAGTTGAACAGAGTCCTAGCTTACCCCAAAACAGTCTCCCGCAATACGAGATTCAAATGTACACAGTTTAACCATTTGCATATGACATATACGACACCATACAGGCTAAATGTGGTTTATGGCGGGGAAGTCTGTGGTTGACCTAGATGTAGCTATGAAGACGCAGACTTTATACATATGACATGGGCATGTCCCAGCTTGGGACCGTTCTGGAAAGAGGTGGTCGCGGCAAAGAGCAGGACGCTGGGACGCGAGTTTCGCTCCACAGTGGAGGTCTACCTACTGGGGATCTTCCCTCGCACCACCCAAACAAAAATTCGGGAACAAATTTGCAGATCTGGCTCTGGTTCTCGCCAGAAGGAGGATAGCCATAGCATGGAAATCTGCTGCTGGCCCAGTGGTGAGCGCCTGGAGACAGGACGTTACATACTAGGCTAACGCAGAAAGTAGGGCTCTGATTAGAGAGGAGGCGATGGGCCTAGGTAGGCGGCCTATTGCTGCACAATGGAGAGAAATCCAGAAAAACTGGGAGCACCCGGAGCAAGAACAAAACTCGGATGGTAGTGACAATGACTGAACTGGGGTGGGAATTGGTGAAACACAGATAGCCTAGAGATCAAAGCAGTGAGAAGGCACATACTAAATAACACGGACTAGAGATAAAAGTAGTAGTTTATGGGGAAGACGATGGATGAGTAAGTCCCAGGATAATTCGCATAGGAGACAGATACATCCGGAGGGTTCCCTACGGGTAAACATGCTTGGGGGGACTGGGGTAGCGGTCGCTCGACCAGATGTCATTCCCCCCTGGCCCCCCACCTATCCACTTTGACATGCCCCTCGAAAAGGGTCTTTCCAGATCCTGGGAATTTGAACACCACCCAGCATATGTTTGTTTTTAGTTTTGTTTGAGAGGCATTATTAGGGAGACCTCCCTGTTGGAGCCCCTATTTAAGATTGACAAGCCCATAATCCGACCATTGATGCTTACAGTTTGGAGAAATCTATGTGGCAGTCATGGGAAATAACTCTTACACAATGTAATATTCCAATATTTTCACATTACTGGTATGTTGAGAGGGTTGCTGTCCCTAGATGCATACAGGAGCGGAAGAGACTATGTATGATAGGAAGATATTGACTGTGTTACCGATGCACTGTATCATAATATACGGGATGTAATATTTTGGTAATGGCTGTTACTGGCTGTTAGACTTGGCATCTTTTGGCGTGTTTCCCCTGACTTTTTGCTTTCTGACCTCCCGGTTTTGACTCTGTTTTTGCTGGTGTAATGATTCTGCGCACTTTCCTCACTGCTGTCCAGTGGGAAAGTGCAAGTGCTCCTGTATAAAATGTGTTATGGATTGGCGTTTCCATGATTGGCCTATTTGGTTTATGTGTCAGTCCCTTGTAAAGTGCACTGTGAGTGCCAGGGCCTATAGACCAAATGCTGTTGGTGGGCTGCAGCACTGGATTGTGCCACCCACGCAAACAGCCCGTAAAGTGTAACTCGGGCCTGCCATTGCAGAGCCTGTGCGCAGCCTGGGGCTGCCATGTCGACTTGGCAAGTGCGCACACTTGCAAGTCCCTAAACCTTCCCTTTTCTACATGTTAGTCACCCCTAAGGTAGGCCCAAGGTACCCCTGTGGGCAGGGTGCGTTGTATGCGAAAGGTAGGACATGCCCTGGTGTGTGTGGCATGTCCTGATAGTGAATTACAGCCTAGTTCGTTTTTCACTATTGCAAGGCTACCTGTTCCCCATAGGCCAGAACGGGCAGTTTTGATTATTACAGCTTATAATCCTAACTGACCCCGGGAACATGGTAGAAATTCGAGTTTAGTATGCCTGGACTCAGAATGATAAAATGCATCTTTTAGTGAAGTTGGTTTTAACATTCTGTGTTTGAAAATACCCCTTTTAGAAAGTGGGTATTTTCTTGTCTAACCATCCAAGCCTGCCTCTGCGAGGTTGTGTATTCCTTGTCTGGAGTGTGAGTGACAGGGGCTGGGGGATGCCAGGAGACAGGGTGAGTCAGCACAGGGCTGAATAGCAAGATCTACATGTAGATGGGTGGGAGAAGTTGCACCTGGGCCCTGAATAGGACAGTGCCTTCCCTCCACAATGCTGGTTCCACCTCCTGTGGTGCGTCTGATGTCCCTGGCCTACTCTCTGAAGGAAAGAACGGAGACTTGTCAACAAAGTGCTCCAGAACTGGTTTGGACTAGGCAAAGGCCTCTCTGCCTTCAGAGAACAAAGGAATTTGGGATATAAATATTGGGGCCCTGACCCCATGAATTTAGATCTCGCTGGAATCAAGGAACCTGCCAAGAAGAAGAGCTGGAGACCTGCTAGGAGGAGTACTGCCCCTTTGCTGAGTTATTGCCTTGTTGGGTTGGCCTGCAGTTGCTGCTTCTGTCTTGGGCAGTGAAAGGACTAAACTTTCTACAAACTTGTGCTGAGTATCTCCAAGGGCCTGAAACCGAGCTGGCCTCCTGTTAAGAAGTCTCAGGGACTACAAAGACTTCACAAGCCTCTGGGTACCGCTTCTGGAACGCTGTTTCAGTTGCCACAGAGGAAGGGAACTGCAACCGACTCAGTCAACCGAATCCATCCCTGACCGGTGACCTGTTTGCACCGCAGACCGCATCGCCCCGCATCGCAAACCCTGGTCTCACCGTAGGCGACGTCCGACGCCGTCAACACCGAGCCGCTGCTTGCACCGTGACCTGTGGGCACCGCAGTTCGCATCGCATCGCTTCACTGAACCAGCCGGACCCGACCGACGCGGTCGCTGCAACTGGCTCAACAATCGTGACCGCATCGCATTTGGGGCACCGCTCGCACGTTTGCGACGCACCGCTCCGACTCGCACCGCTGTCCGACGCCAGCTCCCGCACTCCGGCTTGGTCGCCTGCATCGCAACCTGTCAGCACTGCATCGTACACCGTCTCGCCCTGCACCGCACGCCTTGGACTCACCGACTCCGTCTGCACGACGCTCATCGAGCCGCTGCCTGCACCGTATCGAGGGACACCGCACCTTGCATCGCTCCGTCTTGCACCGCAACCGCGACGAACGCCGACTGGCTCGTACACTCCGTACCAGCCACCACGAGAAAGGTACTGTGACCGAGTCTGTTCACGACTCTGCTGGCCCGTAGCGACGCGGTCGGCTGGAACTGTTGGACTCTGTGTAATTCAGCATCGCGGCAGACCCGGACGGGGCTACCGACTCGTACGAACTTTGCTTTTGTGTTATTCCTGCAAAGAAGAAGTTACCTTATCAAGCATTCATTTTTAAAGTATAGTATTGTGGATTTTTGTCGTAATTGGTCTTGTCTTGAGTATATAAAAATAATGGTTATTTTTCTAAACTGGTGTGGTGTCCGTTTGTAGTGCTTACACTGTATTACTGTTGGTTATGTGCAAATGCTTTACACACTGCCTCTAGAATAAGCCTGACTGCTCGTGCCAAGCTACCAAGGGGGTGAGCAGGGGTTATTTTAGGAGTGTAACTCCCTTACCCTGACTAGGAAGAAGGGCCCCTACTTGGACAAAGGTGCAAGCCCTTGCCAACTAGAGATCCCATTTCTAACATTGGTTGTCAGCGGTGAGGATAGGACTTGTGTTTGCACTTGACTTACAGTGATTGGTGTGCACTACTACCATATCGCAGACCATTACGTACCACATACTGGTTCTTTTTCGTTTGGCCTATTTTTGATCTTGCCAGTTTTCAACTCACTACTTTTGTCATGCCTGAATCAACTGCATCATCCGTTGCATCTCTGGAAGTTATCTTTGAGGAGGATAGGTTGGAATCCTACGCCGTAAAGGAGCTACGAGCGATTTGTAAAAACCTGAAAGTCCAAATTAAAGGCCTCACAAGGAAGGAGGAGCTACAGAAGGCGCTGAGGGCCTGGGTAGCAGCCAGACATGCCAGTGGGCAGCCTGGTAATCTCAGTGAGGAGGTGGAGGAGCCTATTTCCAGGGTGGATGTGCTTTTGGGTGAGGGGGAACCCGCCAGGTCAGGCAGCAGCAGTCTGTCCCCAGAGGAGCTGGAGGACAGGCGGGAGGCAAGGCAGTTTGAGCTGCAGAAGCTCAGGCTGGAGAGTGAGCGGGAGGAGAAGAGATTGGCCATGGAGGAGAAGAAGGTGCTCTTACAGCATGAGAGAGAACTGAAGGAGCTAGAACTTAGGAGTAAGTCAGGCTCAGATGGTGGCAGCAATTCGTCCAGAAAGGCAGACAGGATTGTGCACATTCCCAAGAATGTAGGCAAGGAGTTCAAAAAGGGGGATGACATACAAAGGTGGTCTCAGGGTTATGAGGCAGCCATACACATGAATGGGGTCCCTGAGGAAAATTGGGGAGCAGGATTGTGGCCACTTTTCCCTGAAGAAGCAAGGGATGCTCTGATAGCTTTGGGTAAGGGATATCACCTCACCTATGCTGACATGAAGGATGCCCTTCTCACTAAGTATGGTCTTACTCCTGAAAAGTACAGGGATCAGTTCAGGTCCAGTAAGAAGTCTGATGCCAACACTTGGTTGGAATGTGTGGATGTGTTCTGCAGGTCGCTGGATGGTTGGGTGAAGGGCAGTAGTGTAACAGATTTTCAGGGGCTCTACAACTTGATTGCATGGGAGCACTTGTCTAGTCTATGTTTTGCAGATCTGCGCCAGCACCTAGTGGATAGTAAGCTAACTGACCCCAGGAAGCTTGCTATGGAAGCGGACCGCTGGGTGAGTACCAGGGTCCACAAGAAAGCGTTTGGGGGAGACTCAGCCAAAGGTGGGCAGGGTCCCCAGCAGAAAGGTGGGGGGGACAAGGGTAAAGCACAGGAGTTCTCTAAAGGGCCCCAAACTAGTACCCAGGGTAAAGGTTTCCAGCCCCCGGTGATAAGAAGAAAGGGGTCTCTACAGGGAAGCCTGTTGAGACCGGCCCCCGCAAGTGTTATGCATGTGACCAGGTAGGTCACTTTAAGGGGGACCCCAAGTGCCCAAAGGGGACACAGCCACCCACCGGTGGACAGTCCAAAGTGTTGGCTAGTGTAGCGCTTGGGGAGGAGGGGTGCCCACAGGAGGGTGGGGATCCCGCAGAAATGACCCTTGTCTCACTAGGGGACAGTGAGATGGTCCCAGGAAACCAGGTGCCCCCTAACACAAAGAAATATAGCACCTGGGTGACCATCAATGGGAACAGGGTAGAGGCTCTCAGAGATACTGGAGCCAGTGTGACCTCAGTCCGGTGTCACCTGGTCTCTGAGAAGCAGGTAGTCCCAGGGGCATTCCACCAAGTAGTTGCTGTAGACAACTCTGAGCGCCAGTGTATGGTGGCGCAGGTTCCCTTTGAATGGGGGGGGTCTCAGGTCCCTTGAGGGTGGTTGTGAGCCCTACCATGCCTGTAGATTGTCTGCTAGGTAACGACCTGGAGCAGTCCTTATGGAAGGATGTTGAGCTAAGGTCTCACTTGGAGATGCTTGGGTTGCCAGAGTGGGCATGCGTGTCTACTCGGTCAATGGCAGCCAGAAAGGGTGATCAAGAGGACTTGGAGCCTGGAACAGTGGCCCAAGTCCCTGCCAAGAGAAAGGGCAGGGGCGCGGGAAACCGGCCCCTAAGTTCCCACGGACCGGGAGGAGGCGGACCTCGAGGGGGACGCCCCGGTGCCTACAGGGGAGCAGGTAGCCGAACTGGAAGACATCTCTGAGCTGACCCATTGGCAGCAAGAAGGGGGTCCCACCAGGGAGGAGTTCTGCAGGGAGCAGAGCGAGTGCCCTACTCTGGAGGGTCTGCGGCGGCAGGCTGCAGACCAGGCAGCTGGTAATCAGTCCGGGTCACATCTGATCTACTGGGAGAGTGGTCTCCTATACAGTGAGCCTAAGGTTGCTGAGCCTGGGTCAGCCCGTGTGCTGGTGGTACCCCAGCGCTTCAGGACCTTCCTACTGGGTCTGGCTCATGACGTGCCTTTGGCAGGACATTTGGGGCAGGACAAGACCTTTGACAGGCTTGTCACCCACTTCTTTTGGCCCCAAATGCGAAGGCAGTCAGATGCACACTGTAGGTCTTGCCAAACTTGCCAGGCAAGTGGTAAGAGTGGGAGGAAGGTCAAAGCTCCTCTCCAACCTTTTCCTGTTGTTGGTACACCCTTTGAAAGGGTAGGGATGGATATTGTGGGGCCACTGGATCCCAAGACAGCCATGGGCAACAGGTACATCCTGGTCTTGGTGGACCATGCCACCCGGTACCCGGAGGCAATCCCTCTCAGGACAACGACGGCGCCAGTGGTGGGCCGGGTGTTAATGGGGATCTTTTCCCGTGTGGGATTCCCCAGAGAGGTGGTTTCTGATAGGGGGACCAATTTCATATCCAAGTATATGACATCCCTGTGGAAGGAGTGTGGTGTAACCTACAAGTTCACCACTCCTTACCACCCACAAGGAAACGGTCTGGTGGAGAGATTCAACCAGACCTTGAAAGGCATGATCAAGGGTCTAACAGAACCCATGAGGCGTAAGTGGGACGTCCTCTTGCCATGCCTACTCTTTGCATACAGGGAGGTGCCTCAGAAGTCTCTTGGGTACAGCCCCTTTGAGCTCCTGTATGGCCACCCTGTCAGAGGACCTCTGAGTTTGGTAAAGGAAGGCTGGGAGGCAGCTCCCAGGAAAACTCCCCAGGATGTGTTTAGCTACATGCTGGCCTTTAGAAACCAAACTGCCCGCTTCAGGAAACTCGCTCAGGCGAACCTAGAAGCAAGCCAGGAAGAAATGAAGAGATGGTATGACCAGAATGCCACTCTGGTCGAATTTCAACCTGGGCAAAAAGTGTGGGTCATGGCCCCAGTGGCACCTTGTGCCTTGCAGGACAAGTGGACTGGGCCATATGAGGTGGTGGAGCGCAAAAGTGACGTTACCTACCTGGTGGATTTGCAAGCTCCGAGGAACCCCTTGAGGGTCCTTCACGTGAACCGCCTCAAGCCCCACTTCGAGAGGTCCGAAGTGAGTATGCTCTTGGCGACAGATGATGGGGTGGAAGAGGAGAGTGAGCCTCTCCCTGACCTCCTGTCTACCAAGGAGCATGATGGGTCAGTAGAAGGTGTGATCCTCTCCCCTACTCTGACTCAGGAGCAGCAGGGGGACTGTCACCAGTTGTTGGGACAGTTCGCCCCACTGTTCTCTCTGACCCCGGTGTTACTCACTGGTGTACACATGACGTGGACACTGGTGACAGCCCTCCTGTGAAGCACAAGATTTACAGGTTGACTGACCGGGTCAGAGCCAGCATCAAGGAGGAGGTCTCTAAGATGTTGGCGTTAGGGGTGATTGAGCCCTCCCACAGTCCTTGGGCCAGCCCAGTGGTCTTGGTCCCAAAGGCTGCTGCACCCGGTGCCACTCCAGAACTCCGGTTTTGTGTGGACTACCGTGGGCTCAATGCCGTCACCAGGACTGACGCGCACCCCATCCCCAGAGCTGATGAGCTCATTGATCGGTTGGGAGCTGCCCGGTTCCTCAGCACGTTTGATTTGACGTCTGGGTACTGGCAGATTGCCTTAACTGATGGGGCCAAGGAGAGATCAGCATTCTCAACCCCAGAAGGTCATTACCAATTCCGGGTGATGCCCTTTGGGTTGAAGAATGCCCCTGCCACCTTTCAGAGGTTGGTCAATCAGGTGTTGGCTGGGCTGGAGGATTTCAGTGCCGCCTACCTGGATGACATTGCTGTGTTCAGTTCCAGCTGGGAAGAACATTTACAGCACCTTGAGAAAGTGTTGAGGGCTCTGCAAGGTGCAGGCCTCACGATCAAGGCCAGTAAGTGCCAGATCGGGCAGGGTTCTGTGGTGTACTTGGGACACCAGGTAGGAAGCGGCCAGGTGGCGCCCCTACAACCCAAGATTGACACCATTCTGGCTTGGGAGCCCCCCAAGACCCAGACAGAGGTGAGAGCCTTCTTAGGTCTCACCGGCTACTATAGGAGATTTGTTAAGGGCTATGGCACCATCGTTTCCCCCTTAACAGAGCTGACTTCTAAGAAGCAGCCCAGGAAAGTGATCTGGACTGAGTCCTGCCAGAAAGCTTTTGATGCCCTGAAGGCAGCCATGTGCACGGCGCCCGTGCTCAAGGCACCTGACTTCTCCAAGGCATTCGTCGTGCAGACTGACGCTTCAGAGCATGGTGTGGGAGCGGTGCTCTCACAACTGAACGAAGAGGGCCTGGATCAGCCTGTAGTCTTCCTTAGCCGGAGACTACTCCCCAGGGAACAGAGGTGGAGTGCCATAGAAAGGAAGCTTTTGCTGTGGTCTGGGCGCTGAAGAAGTTGAGACCATACCTGTTTGGGACTCACTTCCGGGTTCAGACAGACCACAGGCCCCTCAGATGGTTGATGCAAATGAGGGGTGAGAATCCAAAACTGCTGAGGTGGTCCATCTCCCTGCAGGGAATGGACTTTACGGTGGAACACCGTCCTGGTACAGAACACGCCAACGCAGATGGTCTGTCCAGGTTCTTCCGCCTTAGTGAAGAGAACTCCAATGGGGTTGGGTAGTTCTCCCTACTTTCAGCAGGAGGGGACATGTGTTAGACTTGGCATCTTTTGGCGTGTTTCCCCTGACTTTTTGCTTTCTGACCTCCCGGTTTTGACTCTGTTTTTGCTTGTGTAATGATTCTGCGCACTTTCCTCACTGCTGTCCAGTGGGAAAGTGCAAGTGCTCCTGTATAAAATGTGTTATGGATTGGCGTTTCCATGATTGGCCTATTTGGTTTATGTGTCAGTCCCTTGTAAAGTGCACTGTGAGTGCCAGGGCCTATAGAGCAAATGCTGTTGGTGGGCTGCAGCACTGGATTGTGCCACCCACACAAACAGCCCGTAAAGTGTAACTCGGGCCTGCCATTGCAGAGCCTGTGCGCAGCCTGGGGCTGCCATGTCGACTTGGCAAGTGCGCACACTTGCAAGTCCCTAAACCTTCCCTTTTCTACATGTTAGTCACCCCTAAGGTAGGCCCAAGGTACCCCTGTGGGGAGGGTGCGTTGTATGCGAAAGGTAGGACATGCCCTGGTGTGTGTGGCATGTCCTGATAGTGAATTACAGCCTAGTTCGTTTTTCACTATTGCAAGGCTACCTGTTCCCCATAGGCCAGAACGGGCAGTTTTGATTATTACAGCTTATAATCCTAACTGACCCCGGGAACATGGTAGAAATTCGAGTTTAGTATGCCTGGACTCAGAATGATAAAATGCATCTTTTAGTGAAGTTGGTTTTAACATTCTGTGTTTGAAAATACCCCTTTTAGAAAGTGGGTATTTTCTTGTCTAACCATCCAAGCCTGCCTCTGCGAGGTTGTGTATTCCTTGTCTGGAGTGTGAGTGACAGGGGCTGGGGGATGCCAGGAGACAGGGTGAGTCAGCACAGGGCTGAATAGCAAGATCTACATGTAGATGGGTGGGAGAAGTTGCACCTGGGCCCTGAATAGGACAGTGCCTTCCCTCCACAATGCTGGCTCCACCTCCTGTGGTGCGTCTGATGTCCCTGGCCTACTCTCTGAAGGAAAGAACGGAGACTTGTCAACAAAGTGCTCCAGAACTGGTTTGGACTAGGCAAAGGCCTCGCTGCCTTCAGAGAACAAAGGAATTTGGGATATAAATATTGGGGCCCTGACCCCATGAATTTAGATCTCGCTGGAATCAAGGAACCTGCCAAGAAGAAGAGCTGGAGACCTGCTAGGAGGAGTACTGCCCCTTTGCTGAGTTATTGCCTTGTTGGGTTGGCCTGCAGTTGCTGCTTCTGTCTTGGGCAGTGAAAGGACTGAACTTTCTACAAACTTGTGCTGAGTATCTCCAAGGGCCTGAAACCGAGCTGGCCTCCTGTTAAGAAGTCTCAGGGACTACAAAGACTTCACAAGCCTCTGGGTACCGCTTCTGGAACGCTGTTTCAGTTGCCACAGAGGAAGGGAACTGCAACCGACTCCGTCAACCGAATCCATCCCTGACCGGTGACCTGTTTGCACCGCAGACCGCATCGCCCCGCTTCGCATCGCAACCCTGGTCTCACCGTAGGCGACGTCCGACGCCGTCAACACTGAGCCACTGCTTGCACCGGGACCTGTGGGCACCGCAGTTCGCATCGCATCGCATTGCATCGCTTCACTGAACCAGCCGGACCCGACCGACGCGGTCGCTGCAACTGGCTCAACAATCGTGACCACATCGCATTTGGGGCACCGCTCGCACGTTTGCGACGCACCGCTCCGACTCGCACCGCTGTCCGACGCCAGCTCCCGCACTCCGGCTTGGTCGCCTGCATCGCAACCTGTCAGCACCGCATCGTACACCGTCTCGCCCTGCACCGCACGCCTTGGACTCACCGACTCCGTCTGCACGACGCTCATCGAGCCGCTGCCTGCACCGCATCGAGGGACACCGCACCTTGCATCGCTCCGTCTTGCACCGCAACCGCGACGAACGCCGACTGGCTCGTACACTCCGTACCAGCCACCACGAGAAAGGTACTGTGACCGAGTCTGTTCACGACTCTGCTGGCCCGTAGCGACGCGGTCGGCTGGAACTGTTGGACTCTGTGTAATTCAGCATCGCGGTAGACCCGGACGGGGCTACCGACTCGTACGAACTTTGCTTTTGTGTTATTCCTGCAAAGAAGAAGTTACCTTATCAAGCATTCATTTTTAAAGTATAGTATTGTGGATTTTTGTCGTAATTGGTCTTGTCTTGAGTATATAAAAATATTGGTTATTTTTCTAAACTGGTGTGGTGTCCGTTTGTAGTGCTTACACTGTATTACTGTTGGTTATGTGCAAATGCTTTACACACTGCCTCTAGAATAAGCCTGACTGCTCGTGCCAAGCTACCAAGGGGGTGAGCAGGGGTTATTTTAGGAGTGTAACTCCCTTACCCTGACTAGGAAGAAGGGCCCCTACTTGGACAAAGGTGCAAGCCCTTGCCAACTAGAGATCCCATTTCTAACACTGGCTTAATGTGATTCTGATAAATGCCAATAAAAAAATGTTACAAAAAAAAATCTATTTAGGAAGGTATTGGAGTTGGTAACTGTTAGACTTGGCCCTCTTGCAGGGACATCCCCAAACTTTTTGTCTTCACCCCTGCTGTTTTCTGAAACTGCTCTTGTTGGCTTTTACCACGGCTAACCAGCGCTAAAGTGCTTGTGCTCTCGCCCTAAAACATGGTAGAAATTTGCCTACACCTACACATTTGATTTACTTTTAAGTCTCTAGTATATGATACTACTACATGTACCCAGGACCTGTAAATGAAATGCTACTAGTGGACTCGTACCTCTCACTAAAGTAACCCTTTAAACATGACTCGGGCACGTCATTGCAGCATGTAGTGCAGTTTTAAACTGCCATTTTGACCTGCCAAAATAAACCTTATGCCAGGCCTAAACCTTACTTTTTGTTATATACAAGTCATTCCTAGAGTCCTAAAAGCCCATAGAGCAGGGTGCATTGTATTTAAAAACACATGGTTTTAAGTTTTACATGTCCTGGTAGTGAAAAACTCCTAAATTCGTTTTTCACTACTGTAAGGCCTATGTCTCCCACTGGATAACATTGGGTTACCTTATTAAATTTAATAAGTGCTAGTGTTTGATTGGGAACAGATAGGGATGTAAAGTTGGACTCAAATGACTTGTAATTTAAAATCCTCATTCATGGTAATGTCAGATTTTAAGTCACAATTCTGAAAAATGGCACTTTTAGAAAGTTGGTATTTTTATGTCCTAACCATTTGGTGCCTACTGCCAGTGTCCTGGGTCACATGACCCTGCTGTTAGGCTTTGTGTATTCTTCCCAGGCAGTGAGACAAAGGGTTTACGTGTGGGCAGGATAGGCCATCCTGGCAGGATCGGTAGGGGTGGGGCTGTTCCCTGCCCCACTTGCATTTCAAAGGGGCTTGCTTACAGCAAACACAAAGACACTAGTCTATTGTGACCCTAGACTTCTTGGAGTCGTGGCAGGTGAAGGGAAGAACTTTCCAGAACCAGATATGGGGGGTAGGACAGGTTGTTCTCCCCACGCACAATAGCTGGCACTAGGTATGGACAGAGCCACTCATCAGTACACTCCTGGGCCTGTGAAAATTAGAGAAGGACTGCCTTGTTCCCTAGAGGAATGCCCTGCTGCTTGAGGCCTGTCTTGTTCCCCAGAGGACTGCCCTGGTGCTTAAGGCCTGCCCTGATCCCTGTGCAGGAAGACTGGACCTGCTTCCTTCATCACAGGCTACCTGAGTGACTCCAAGTGTCAGTTGGCCGACTTCCAGTTCTGAGCTACAGCTACACAACAAGCTCCAGAGGCCTCCCTGCACCTGCTCATCTAACGTTCTGCATTGGACCTGCCTGGCCCTGCCTGAGCCCTGCTGGCCTCTGCTGGAGTGCGTTTCTGATCCCCAAGAAGTGCCTCCCCAAGTCCTGGACCCTTGGCTGGCATCAGAGAGAACTCCTCCTTGCCTAACTGAAGGTTCCATCAAATCCAGCACAAACCGGCGCAAAGCACTGCAAAGCATCGCCACATATCTGAAAGCTTCATCACAACCGACGCTGATCGCTGCAAAGCCTTGCTGCAGAGCTGCAAGCTTCATAGAAACCGATGCAGAGGGATGCTAAGCCTCGCTGTACAGCTGCAAGCTTCATCAGAACCGACGCCGAGCAACGCAAAGGCTTGCGAAGCCTGCCGCACAGCTGCAAGCCTCATTGGAACGGACGCCAAGCAATGCAAAGCTACACCACGCAGACCTCGCACCAAGGACATAAGGTACAACTCACAGCGAGCCAAACTTGGTCCTGTGCCCAGCCTGCGCAACATCGCAGTCAGCCTGAACTTGTGGCTTTGTCCCAGTTTAGTGCAACCAGATACCCATAATTGGCGCTCTGTGCTTTTAGCCGCTATACTTACCTAAAACTCTGGAACTGCATATCTCTGGTTCTACTGATTGGAGTTTTGTCATTTTGGTCTCATTTTATTTATTAAAATGTACTATTTGTTTCTAAATTCGCTTGGGCTTTTTCTTGTGTTTTCACTTTATTACTGTTTGTATGCTGCATAAATAATTTACACAGTGCCTCTAATTTAAGCCCGACTGCTTTTGTGCCAAGCTACTTAGGTTTAAGCACAGGTTAATTTAGTGACTTTCTGTGGTTTGCCCTGGCAAGGATTGTGGTTGTTGCTTGAGTATGGTTTTCACCCCTCCTCAACCAATAACCCGATTTCTTACACTAATTCTCCACTGTGTGGCAGGTGAAATTTCCATTTTCCATCCCAACATTTGCTTTCCTTATGTGGTGGGCCAGTAGGCGCGTTAGTGTTAGCTCTCTTTCTTGCAACACTATTGAATCAGTCGGTGCACTGTTCATAGTGTGCACTGGGTCCTATGGATTGTTTATTTTTACTCCCAACTCTAGGTGTGGTACCTTGGATGATGCCAATTTTTTAAGGTCGCCTTGCCCTGGCCAATGGTGTTTGGTAACATGGGCAGAAATAGATTTTTCTTTTGTGATGGGAGAAGAGTTTCCAGTAAGAAACATGCCTCTGTTGTATCTGCTGTGCTCTTAATTACTACATTACAGATAGGCCATCTGGTGGTCATTGCCTGGAGAAATAAGTCAAACTCTTTCTCTGGAGAGAGAGCGGCTAAATTCTGCCATATGTCCTGTTGTGTTTCAATGATGGGCAATTCGTAATGCTCATCTTCATAACATTCCTCCTGCTCTTCTTGTGATTCTGGTATTAATTGTGGTTTTAACATCAGCTGGACTGGACTGCCCGATTGGTCATCTTGAAACACCCAGTTGGCAGGCCGTGTTCCTTGTCCCATGGGCTGTGACAGAACCAAAGAAAACACCCACTGCCCCTTCAAGTTGACCTACCTGATAGTGACAGGCTTCCTCAAATTCCAGTCCAACACAGTTTCTAACTCTGTGTGATGCTCTGCCTTAGTCTTACCCTCTGGGATTCTGAATCCCTTGAGGGATTTGTAAAAGATCTTCTTTTTCTCCAAAAGAGCCACCACTTTGGCTCAAAGTCTACTCTTCTTTCTTTCGCTGTTAAATGCTCATTGTTCAGTACGGAGTGTCTTCCTTTTTGAAGTTGAAAGGTATTTCTTAGACTATTTCTCCTTTTCCCAATCCCCTTTTTAGAGTATGGAAGTTTGCTCCCTACAGTATCAGTTTACGACCCACGGGTCTCCTTTGTCTGGTACTTCCTTTGACTGCCATGTGTTTCAGAGTCAAGTACTATTTCAAAGTCTCCAAGCCTGAAATTTCTGCTATTTCCCCACTGTGACCCTGTGGCATCATGGACATGTTTTTTTGTCGCATCGGTCTTTCGGTGTCTTTTCCTTCCCTGTTTGTTCTGTGGTTCGAGGAACATTGATTCCTTAATGTCTGACCCCTGATCTCCCTGAGCTCTTCGTCGCTGGCGACCCGTAGGTCCCTAATGGACTGCATCATGGTGCAGTGTGCCCACCTTGGTTTCTCCATACTCCAAGGATTTTTGGGAGGAACTCTTCGCATGCTTTGCACCCGGCTGATTTGTGATCTTTCGGTAGGCACACATTGCATCGTTTGTCCTTTTGTGATAGTTTGTGGTGGCACTTGGGATAAAATCTAACACAGGTGTTTTCCATACCATCGAGTTTTAGGAGGAGGGCTAGGGATATAAACCACTGCCTAATGTACATTATTCAACCACGTGTTCAAAGCCCAATAAAAAAGCCTGTATCTTTGGGGTTTGTTTTGTGTTTTCTTCCCTCTACAAAGTTTTCTGTAATCGACAGGGATAGCCTTTTCTTTCAGCGTTTTCTACTCTCTCATCGTCTTCCTATGATACTTTTGACTATCTGACCCAGAGCTGTGGACCTTACTTTCAAACTCAGCAGCGGGAAAAAGAATCGAACAAGGGCAGCCACACACAGGGCCATTTTGGTTGGATTTCTCACATCATAGGGGGAAGGCACTACCCACCCAACTGGTCTGCGAAGAAGAACAAAATAGGGATATTTCTGGACTCAACCACTAGATGGTAGAATAATGCACAGCATGTGAATCCAGAAAAGAATGCATGTTGCAAAACTCTGGTATATCAGCTCCAGAATCGGCTTCATCTCACACTTACTCGAGGATGGAGAATGAGGACAGCATTGCAACTTAGAGGGGGCCCAACCTTGTTTTTTTATGTTTGCTATGTAGGCTACGCTTCCCAATCCCTAATGCCCTTCTGATGGATCAGAGAGCATTTGTTGCACTTTGAATCATGTTTGATGCTAGGGCACCAATGGTGGACGTAGTGTGGGTTTGTGACCGCCATCGGCTTGTGAAGAGTGCAGCACGGTTTAAATCCAGACTTTTGGGGGGTGGGGGTGGGGAACATCCCTGCACATTGAAAATGTTTTTGGAAAAACGTTGAGAGGAGTTCAGCTCTCTATCAAAATGCACAGAAAAAGAGGAACTGATGTCAGCGTGCAGGGGTAGCACCTACATGTGGCTCCCTGATATCATCGTCAGAAGTGGGACAGAGTCAAAAGAGAGGAAGATGGCTCCACCTGCTGGGGCAAAGGATCTATTACAAAGAGTTTTCAGGTCCAATGTCTGGAGATATTCACAAGATGAGGCATCTGCAATTAGAACTATCCATCAGAATTGGGTCTTTCTGAGTTATCCTGTCTTATGAAGGCTGACAACATATCTCAGAGATGAGGAGTATTCCAAAATAAATCTTTACCAATATTGCTTTTGCGCAGAGTTTTCAGAAAAGATCTAGAATATATGCATTTCACCGAGAGATACTTTGATTCACTACAGAGTTGCAAAAATGACCAATAGGAGAATAACTTCCATGGCCAACCCAAAAAGCAATGATACTGGTTGGCTGGAATGTAATTCCACTCTGTGAGGAGTACACCATTAAGCAAACTAACATGATCATTGGTGACATAAACAAAGACAGCTGGAGGGTACACTTACATGGCATGATGGGCTTTCACCTGTGTCCGACAGTTACGTCCCCAGTAACAGTCAGGGCGCGATGTCACTGCCACTGAAAGAAGCACAATACGACAGAAATGGGAAAATTAAGTAATAAAGGAGTTCAACCACACCCAACTATTTCAAGACAATGACCTACTTATTTGGCATCTCTTTACTTGAATCAAAAAATAAGAAATAATTTTGGAGGCAGGGGAGAGATTAAATATTTTATTAGCTTGCATTAACTTCAAGAATAAACATATGAGAAATCTACTTTTACAACGACCTACAAACTCTTAGTACTGATGACATTTCTATGTTGCTTACCAAGGTAAATGGATGCTACCATGTGCGAGGAATGGAAATTACTTCTTGGAGCAATTACACCCAAAATACACACCCAGGGTGCAGCCCGAGAGGCACTCCGAGGTACTGGGCAATCATGTTTTCCTGTCTTATCTATTATTGTGGGATCCTTGGGGGATGAGCACTGATGGCATTCCCATCTTTAATAATGTCCAGAGTTACCAATCTAGAGTTGCTTGTGCTCCACTTCAGAGAGGACATGGCCTGGCAGTTAGGACTAGACTCTTCCTACTGTAGAAGGAACAGGGCTGATTGCATATGGCTGAGACAAATATCGCAAAAAAAAAAAAATATATATCTATGGACTGGGATACCTCCAGACTAATTACCAGTGGCCGAGATTAATTAACGCAATCCATCCTTCACTTTTTTGCATTCATCATTAGACATGTCCTAAGACTCCGGTATAAACACTGGCTCCTCAAACAAAAGGTCAGTAGGTCATCCAGGCAGGCACGTTAGATGGTTCTATCTGCAAAAATTGGACTGGTCCTCTGCACATGGTTTGGGGGCATGGCCATGTTGCATTTAACTGCAGGTAGCTAAAGAAAGTGAGAGGCACCAGCAGACCTGGGTCTTCAAAACACGGCCTCCAAAGGCTCCTGTACCCGCAAGGAAATGACAGATGGAATAAATGGCTAGTCCTGCTCTGGACATCCCATAATCTCTGCTTGGTGGTTGTAGATTCACTGTAGAAAGTTGCCAAACGCTGCACTAAGCCCATTCTGCTATGGCTATAGATGAGCACTATCTTTGCCTAAGAGTTACAAAGTTGCTCAGTAGTTCTTAGACTGCCTGCACTTCAATAAGCCTGGCACCAAAGACTTTTCAAAGCCTAGACCTAGGGGCAGTAGCCTCCCATGTTAACAAGGAGGATTTCTCTGTATGAACCCCCTTCTGCAACAGAGTCTAGTACTCTCCAGGGAAGCAACACTTCTCATAATTCATGCAGCACCCCACAGGGGACTCATGATAAGAGATCCCCGAGCAGGAAAAGGCAGCCGGCTAGACTGAATGATTAAATTAAGAGCACAGCTGTGTGAGGCACTGCTGACTCTACTTCACCCTGCCCTCTCCCTGACGCACCCTTCTCAGTTCTTCAAACCAATGTCTAGTTGGATTCTTCCATGATTGCCTGTGGAGAAAGGCAGGTGCGCAGTAGAAACGAGTAAGGATAATGCTCCATTTCCTTTATTTGTAGGTCAGTCTTTTGAATCTTTCCTGCCAATAAGTAATGATTATCAAGTCGAATCATGGATGAGATATTGTCGCAACATGTGTTTCTTGCTTAAAGAAATAGGAATTAACATAGAATGAGAATCCACAGTTACAAGAGATATATTCAGGTGCGCAGGTGACAAAAGGAAAAGTGTCTTAATTGCAGTTATAGTTCTCCATCGTGGATTTCTTCTTTACATTTATAAATATAAGGATAGACCTGCTCGGTGCGGGGTATGCACCCTTAAGAGGCAACATGTTCTGTCTTTTTATAAAATAAATCTGTCGGAATTGTATTTTGGTCATTTTGTCAGGACATTCAGAGCAAGAATTGAATTAATCCAATTCCCAAATAAACTCATGGTCTAAGGCAGAAGAGAAGGAGTAGTTAATTTTAACAAGCATTGGCATAGCCAATAGGTCTCGCTTTTGGGACCTTATAAGTATTTAGTTATGCAGCACAATATCCTTAGTGCAACAACACCAACTGGTGCATGGCTAAACACTTATAAGGTCCCAAAGGTGAGACCTACTGGCTATGCCAATGCTTGTTTCTTATGGTGTTGCTATTTAGCTTCAGACAAAGTATTGATTGCCATTTTCCAAATCCTTTCCTCCTATTCCCCAAGCTTATTTAAAGCTTGGAGGAAGACAGGAGGAAAGCTTGCAGCCTAACATCACAAAGGAGCAACAAGAATTATCCACAGGAGCACATTGTGTATGATGCACATTGTTAAAAAGATGAAAGAGTGAAGCTCATGGCTTGGAGACCCAGCATCTTTCTAGCGGGGGGCTTGCTTTGGATATGCAGGGCAACACGACACAGTCCCGCCTCCTTTTCTCCCCAGGGACCTTTTAGGTGCGCGTTATCCAAGACCTTATGTCTTTACTAACATGACTGCGTGATCCAATACACAAACAACACAATTGAACCATGTCCTCTCCTCGTTGACTGCAAATGTACTTGCACAGTTATGAGACAAAAGAGAGTCTAAAAAGTTTATTTAACCTTCAACCACACATGTTTTATGCTGTCTTTCTGAGCAACGTCCTAATGAATGCCAAGGCCACCTGGCTTACACATCTGGGACAAAGGAAGCGCGAGGTAGGAAACAGCAAGGCATTCTGGGTCGGCTCTCCAAGGACTCGAACATGCAGAACTATGGACGGCCGAACCCCATTTAGCCGTGATTAACGCGCAAGGTCACTGCAAAAGGACACGAGCGGGAAACGGGAGTAAACACTACGCAAAGGAGTTTAAGGCACGTCCCTGTGTTATGTTAGCGCAGAACGTAAGATGTTTACTGCACGGAGCAAAATGTATGAGGTGTCGTGGACACGAGACAGTTAAGCGTCAAGCAAAAAAAAGTCAAAAATCACGGTGCAGCCTCTTGCTTAAAAAACACACGTTTTCAAATTTACCATCAAGCAACGAGAGTAATACGTCACATTTTACAAACTAGATCAATAATTTTTGCCCTACGTACATAAGAGAGCATTGCGCCAATCAAAGATAGCCCTTTGTTAAGAACAAGAAGCGAGCAAAGAAAGGAGACGGAGAGGGCGGAGCGAGTGAGTGGCCGGGACGTGTGGGCGAGGAGAGAGGTGTGCGCGCTTGGGAGAGCAGTCTGCTCATTTTCAAGCACTGCACTCGTGCTTGTGGCGCGCCCCTGCTCGCTCCCGCAAGGTGGATGCCGCCACAAGCACGAGTGTGTGCTTGAAAATGAGCAGAGCGACGGCTAAAGGCCCTCCTATGTAGCGCATGCGCGCTGCGTAGGCGAGACCTAAAAAAACATACATTTGACAGAGAGTAGGCTTAGAAGAAGGGCTCCCAGTTTCTGTGGCATTAATTTTCTTTCATTCCAGTCTTCATTTACCAATATTTATTTTATCTTTGGAAAAATGTAAGCTGCAAACATTACATTTTCACATTTATTTAGCCAGTTAAGCAACACCTGCTCTCGGATGGCTGATGAATTTGAGTGTTACAAGAAGCCATACATAATTCATCAGGCATAAGCAATGCATTTACATGAAAACATGAGCACTGTACTACAAACACACACACGTCTGTTGCTGTTTAAAGATTCATTAAGAAACCTTGTCCCTCCCCCCCCCATTTTTTTTTTTTTTTACTTTCCTGCTTGCCAGCCCGCTAAACTGTTGGTCAAATAGTCATGATGGACAACATCAAGAATCATACAGCGTGAAACATGTTTCCAGATTCCTTAGATATGTAAAAATAAATAAAGATAGAGAAATAAATGGTTTTCAGTCTGTATCTGTAAAAATCAATTATAACAGAAGACTGTGAGCCTTCATTAAAAGTAAGTAACTTTTCCTTATCCATCATTGGATCTTCCATAATATCAGGGCGACTGGAATTATGCAGCAGGGGAGCACTAAATTAAGCATCAAGTCGAGGCAAATTATGCTGCATAATGCAGCACTTTTTATAGTATTACTTCATTGTTATTTTTATGCATGGTAATACTGTCTGGGAAAAGATTTTACCTCATTAGTACCATTTAAACCACCAAATACATAAGTAAGCAACTGAAAGATAACCAGTTAACCTCTGCGAAGGGTCGTCCAACATGATCGAACACATATCACCACATTTATAGCAACTTTTGATCCGTTCGAGCTAGAAATGTTATTTTGTTAAAACCTGCAGATTATAGACTATGAGGTAGATGCTTAGTTATACGAAAAAAGCTGCAGAATCGCACAGTTCCAGTGGCCCTGCTTGATTATCATAAGCATTAGAAAAGAATACCATTCTTCACCACCCCATGTGCCAGACTGGATCTGGAACCGTTTCTCCACCAATGCTCTTAAATGCCGCTAAGTGGCGCTGTGCAACTCCATGTTGGCTCCCTACCGCCCCAAAAGTGACAGAGCGGAACTTACAAGAGGCCAGTGTTGTTGATACCTTCCCAGTAACAGTGTTTGATCCACTTGGACCACCAATAGAAGGCAGTGCACCATTTGTAGCAGGTGGTCAAACAGGCAGCTGAGGGCTTGGATTTCATGGGCACTTTGTCAAAGTGTGGTAGGACCCTATTGGTAATAGGCAGGTGTGGCCAGACATCACAGACTGGCTCCTGGCGATCCTGATTTCTTCACTAAACATCCTACTCCAGGGAACCTGGTGGTTCAGGATTCAACCAACAAGGCCCTTGGAAGTGATGGCAGTGGTCGCTGTCCACCTTCTGAGTTCGGGGATACCAGTTTTCCCCTACCTCGAAGTCAGGCTGCTGAAGGCAGGCTCACTACAGACAGTCCTAGACCACCTTCAGATGAAAGCTTACCTCCTCGCTTAGCTCCTTTGCATTGGCTTCCACTCAATGGAGCTATTCTGAATTCACTGCAGTTCAGAGCTTTCTCTTGCCACAAGAAGTCCAGGACATTCAGGCTATGATCTTGATATTTCAGCCTCAGTTCCAGATCTCGGTGACAGCAGCTCTGATGCTACTTGGCCTCTGACCCTTCTGCAATCTTCCTTGTTGAATACACCAGGTGGCAGATGCAGACACTAAAATGGAATCTGAAGTTCCAGTGGACCGAGCATCAAGGAAATCTACTGGATGCCATCCAGATTTCAAAGGACATGATGCGAAGTGGTGGCATCAGGATCCCAACTCGTCTAGCAGCAGGCTCCTCTCCCTTGCCCACTCAGAGCATTGCTGGGTTGGGGAGGCCATTTGGAGGGAAGTGGAGATTAGAGGACTCAGATCTCCGACTCCCGGCTCCGTGTAAGTCTCTGGGAGCTGCAGGCCATATGTCTAGTTCTGAATGCCATCAAGCGGAGGCTGGTGCAGGTTCCCATGACAACACCACTGCCAGGGTTACTGAAACAAATTTGGCAGGATGAGGTCCTGGGTCCTGTGCCAGAAGGCTCTGCACTTGGTTGGAGCGTCAGGACAGTTCTCTAATCACTAACCATGTGACAGGATTCTTGAATGCTAAAGCAGATGTCCTAAGCAGGCAGCATTGGACAGATCAAGAATGGCGCCAACATCCCGAGGTGGCACAGGGGATCTTCCGGCAGTGGGGAGAACAATGGCTAGATCTTTTCTTTTCTATTTGTTTATAGATCTTTTCACCCCCATTGAGAGTGCAGTGTCAAATGTTTTACGCATTGATGTTTCCATGAGAACACTCATTACAAGATGCATTCTGGCTGGAATGGACCATGGAACTCCTGTAGGCCTTCCTGCCTCTGTCCCTCCTTCCCAGAGGTTTGAAAAAGACCAGGAATGACCAGACCCAAGTAATCCTAGTGGCTTCGGATTGAGCCAGGAATGTGTGGGATGAGCATCTGCCCTCTGATCAGCCTATCACTTCAGGATGAAGACAAATTGCAGGTAAGTTTCTAGTCTTCTTTATTACATCCGATCTCCTCAGCTTCCCGGCAGCAACTGCCAGTGCCACGGCATTCCATGTTCCACACAGGGAACGCAGAGAAAGGAATGCAGGCACGAGATCCCAACACACCCCCCTTCCTTCACATAAAAACAAAAATGATGAAAACATTCTTAACAAGCATAGAGAGAACCTGAAACAAAATAAATTGCAAAGATGACAGGTAAGCAAATAAGACAAGAAAATCCAATACCTTACATAGTCTTGAAATCTAGAAGGAACAACTCTTGTCCTAGAAGAGGTTGCCCGGGGAACAACCTCCTTGACAGGAATGGAAACCTTTGAACTTTCTCCCATGGGAGGCGAAGTCATGCAAGGAGTGTGAATCCCAAATTTTCCTCTCACAAACTCAGCTTTTGACTCAGGCACCACAGAGACAGCACACTTGTTCCAGATCTTCCCATTCTCCAACACAACAACATGCTCTCTCACCTCCCTCACTCTAACTGGAGCAGAAAACCGAGAGGATCCCTTGCGAACAAGAACAGGTTTCTTGATTCTCACCCAGTCCCCGTGACATACAGGAGATGCTCTGACACGATCTGATGCATACTTGGCTTGGGCAGCAGCCCCGACATCAGCTACGTTGCCTAGCCTCTGCAGATCCACTTCCTTCCTTGACATCCAATCTTTGTTCAGCTTTGAACCAGCAACCCTGCCCCTTAGCAAAGTGAAAGGAGACATGCCAGTACTCGAGTGAGGGGTGATTCTCATTGCCCACAACGTGTTAGAAACTGCCTCCTTCCAGTGCAAACCATTGACAAAAGCCAACTGTAATTGATCCTTGATCACACGGTTAAGGCGTTCAACCAGACCATTACTGCGAGGATGATAAAGAGAGGTGAGGATATGCTTAACGCCATGCACTTTCAGAAATTCCTGCATTTCCACAGACACCAACTGAGTCCCGTTATCTGTCACCAACTCCTCTGGAAATCCTTCCCGAAGAAAAACATCCTTGAAAAAATTAATGATGGTTGCAGAATTGATGCCATCTACAAACCTAACTTCTGGCCATTTGGACATATAGTCGATCAACACCAAAGCGTATTTGGGAGAACAACCCATACCTCCAAAAGGACCAGCTATATCGAAGGCCAACTTACACCAGGGTGAGTTTTTCACAGCTATGGGATTGATGGGAGAGGGATAGGTTACTTGAGTTTTGTCACTCAAGACTCACGCACCACAATCACGAACACAGTGTTCAATGGACCTATCAACACCCGGCCACCAGAAATCCTCGCGAACCCTCCGCTTCATGGCACGAATGCCCAGATGACCTTCATGGGCCAGATCCAACACCTTCCTGCGCATGGTCATAGGCTCAACCAACAATCCACCTCTACGCAGAATTCCGTCAACAAGGGACAGCTCATCACAAACCCTTTTGAAAGGAATCAGTTCGGGAGCCAAATCCATGTTAGGCCAGCCATGAACCACAAAATCCATTACCTTCCTGATCTCCATATCTTCAGACAAAGCCAACTTCCAATCAATTTCAGATAGAGCAGCTCCTGTGTCAGCTATCCCACTAACAGCACACACCATTTCCAAATCCTCACCCACAGAATCAAAATCAGACTCAAAAAGTGGTAACCTAGACAGGCAATCAGCTACGTGATTTTTCACGCCAGCCACGTACTCCAGACGATAATTAAATTCATTTAACCTGTACTGCACTTAGCTATACGTGGAGTAGCCCTGCCACCACCCTTGGTGGTAAAAAGATCTCGCAGTGGTTTGTGGTCGGTCCTCAGAACAAATTCATTCCCCCACAAAAAATTGCGAAAATACTGTACACCCCACCACAGACCAAGGGCCTCCTTCCCAATTGTAGAATAAGTGCTCTCCGCTCCTCAAAGTGTTCTAGAGGCAAAAGCAATGATCTCCTCCCTGTTGTCAGATCTCTTCTGCATAAGAACAGCCCCAAGTGGTAACTATACAACGATCATTAATGTTAAATAACTTGAGTGGGCGTGCTCGCACAATTGTTTCTTTCAACAGTTTAAAATCACAAGCACACTGTTCTGACCATACATACTTTGCATTCTTTTTCAGGAGCTCACGCAAACATACTGTCCTATCTGAGAAATTAGCCACAAAGTTGGCGTAATACTCCACCAGCCCAAGAAAGGAATGGAGCTGATCTTTATTCTGTGGTTCAGGTGCATTTTGGATGGCATCAAGAAGTTTAACTTTGGGTTCTACTCCTTTCTCAAACGTGGTGCCCCAGGTAGTCCACACCTTCTTGGAGAAACCTACACTTGTCCTTTCTTAATGTTAATCCACTAGACCTGATAATGTCCAATACTTCCCTGACTCTGGAATTGTGTTCTATTTCTGTTTTACCATGAATCAAAATGTCGTCTTGGAAAAACACGACTCCTGCAGTGTTCTTAAACAGGTTCCCCATGAGATGCTGGAACACTGCAGAAGCCGACGCCAAACCAAACGGCATCCGTACATAGCGAAATGCACCTTCAGGTGTCACAAAAGACGTGAGGTGTCTCGAATCCACACACAATTCTACTTGATGGTAAGCAGAGAAAATATCGAGAGAGGAGAAATACTTTGCACCCTCCAGTGTAGACAACATCTCATTAATGTTGGGCAGGGGTTGACGGTCCACCCATATGCAAGCATTCAGGTCGCGCAACTCCACACACATTCTGAGGGACTTGTCAGCCTTGCGCGCCAAAACAATGGGGGACAACCATTCAGACCCCTCAATGGGCTCAATTACACCCATGGAACACAACCGCTCAAGTTCCTGTTTAAGCTCACCACGCATACTAAGAGGTACCTTGCGCACTTTATGTGCAACAGCTCTTGCATCCTCCTTCAAAACAATACGGTGCTGAAAACCCTTGAGTTTACCCAAATCACCATTAAAAATCTCTGGGTACTTTTGAATCCAATCGCTCTTAGATAACGATTCAGCAGTGACTGTATGCACAGGGGTAATAGCAGAAGAACTGGAGTAGAACTGCTTGGCCTCATGTTTCGATAAGACCATATCAGGATGATTGGGATCTAGAATGATCCCCAGCTCACCTTGCTCCTCATCCCAATAAATTTGCACCTTCCTTCACAATGTATATAGTCCCTTGTGTTAAATCTCCTTTGTATTCCAGCTTGCCCTCAAACTTGCCAACTACCTCCACTCTTTTACCACCATAAGCAAAGATTTTTCTGTTGGATTGAACAAGAGGAATGTCGCCCAATCCTTCAAAGTCTTTGGCATTGATGAGGGTAAAAGGAGAACCAGAATCAGCTAGAAACTTTATATTTCTACCGTTTAGATTTATGGTACACGCAGGGGATTTTCTTCTATGTGGTTCGACAATAGAAGCAATTTCTATTACACCATCCAATTGAGTAGAGGAAGAAGACAACATTAACAATTCATAACTTTCGTTATCATTCCCAGAGTCAACATAGTCCTCTTCAATAGCTTTCACAGTTCTGGACTGTCCCTTATGTGCAACAGTAGCCTTGCACATACGCGCCAAATGTCCTTTCTTACCACATTTGAAGCAAGTTTGATTAATAGCAAAACAAAATTTAAAATTGCCCAGATGAGATCTGCTCCCACAACGGTAACAGGAGAGGTCAGGTTTATCAGGTCTTTCAGATTTGGATTTAGATGAACTGGATGCAGATGGAGAATTGCTAGGTACGTTTTTGTTGGTTCCTTTTGTAGGTTTACTTATAGGTTTAGTACTGACTAACTTGACTTCGTTGGATGACGCAGACCCACTCATCTCTTTCATGCATAGTTGAGAATGCTCGATACTTCTAGCTAAAATGAGAGCAGTTTCTAGGTCAGGATCTTCGGAAGCTAAAAGTTTCTCCTGAATCTTTTTATTGCAAGTGCGCTCAATTAGCTGATCACGGATTATTTAGTCTCTGAACTGTCTATAATTACAAGTGACAGCTAAAGTTCTGAGAGCAGCTACCAGGAATCTGGGCACGTTGCAAAAATTTGTGACGCTCCAGTACAATATTTCTCTTGGGATTAAATCTCTTATCCAGAGTTTTAATAAGTGAGGCGTAATCGTCTACAATTAAAGAGTCCCCTTCATCACCACTACTGACACATGTTCTTACAAGTTCTAGAGGTAAAGTCTTTAAAATGGTCCTCCCCTCTGCGCCCAAATTATATACAAGTAAGGCTTTCTTCTTCTTTGAAATAAAAGTGTCCCCATCAATCGCCTCAAGATAAGCTTCAAATGTCTCCTTCCATTGCTGCCAAATGACAGGAGGAGTACCAGGTGACTGCAAAAAGGGGGGTGATGCAATTACGTGATCCATTTGGTGACCGTGCGTGGGTGAGTTGCTGCCACAAAGATCACCACAAACAAGTAGTTAACCTGCAGATAATACCAAGTACTTTTAGTGCCACAATGCAATTAACAATAAAGAATTGTGCACATCACTGACATGCCAATGAAAAGAATGATGTCAAGGTGTGCATGTCACCGTTGTAAATGGGCACATGCACATGTAACTGGTTAAAATGCTTGGTTTTGCTTTAAACAGTATCTATGCTTTTTTTTTTTTTTTTAACACTCTGCATAGAGTTTAGTGTTACATAACTTCACACCCATTCCAGCTTTGAATTAAATCAATAAGCCACTTTAAATTTGTTCATGTGCAAACAGTCACGACAAAACGATGTCTCAGCTTGGAGAAAGTGACACGATTATGCGCAGGCTGCCACACAACATGAGCTCTGAATTGAAAGTGACGCGCGCCGGTTGCCACAACAAGGGTAAAGCTTTAGCTGAATACAGCGACGCGCTGACATGCGCGCTAGTTGCTATGCCAACAGGAGCCTAGCGTTGACTCGCGCATAAGTTGCCACAACAATGGAAGTTCAGCTGTGTAGCGTGACGCGCGCCGACACACGCGCCGGTTGTCACGACAACATGAACTCTCAACGTCAGAATGACGTGCGTTGGCTCGCGCTTGCGCAAACAGCCTCCTTTGCTATCGACAAACTTGGATCCACACGAAAAAGAGGGAAAAACCTCACCACAAGCTCCAGAGAAACCGCAGTTTGCCGGACGAAGGCGACCAGCATCGAGGTCTTCACCGGATAGACCCCAGAAGCGCTGAACCGGTTTTCCTCACCAGAACCAGCAGACGTGGAACAAGGCGTCACCAACCTCTCACAGCAACCAACGGAGGGAAGGCTGGGGACCGGACAACTCGTCGCCAATGAAAAAACAGACAAATTGCAGGTAAGTTTCCAGTCTTCTTTATTACATCCGATCTCCTCAGCTTCCCGGCAGCAACTGCCAGTGCCATGGCATTCCATGTTCCACACAGGGAACGCAGAGAAAGGAATGCAGGCACGAGATCCCAACAGCTTTGATTGAGCCAGGAATGTGTGGGATGAGCATCTGCCCTCTGATCAGCCTATCACTTCAGGATGACCTGTTGTAGCAGCAGGGCAGGATCTTTAAGCAAACCTGCACAATATACACCTCCAGGCAGCAGCTGGCTGAATTTGATCTCCTAGCTGAAGTGGTGGATGTCATCCTCACCACGAGGAATCCTTCCACAAAGTCTATTTATGCTGGGCGCTAGGACAAATCTTTGACCTGGTGTGGTAGCCACAAGATTGACCCTTTACAAACCAAGCTGTCAGATGTTCTTGTGTTCGTTTGGTCTTTGGCCCAGCAAGGCTTTGCAGTAGGCACTATTAAAGGTGATTTGTCGGACCTTGTGGTCTTTTTATGCTTGCAAGACCATCTGTCCTTTTTTATATCAGCTGTTGTGATGAGGTTTATAAAAGGTTGAACATGCATGCTTCCTCCCAGACCACTTGTGATGCTACAGTGGGATCTTAATTTGGTTTTGACTTTTCTCATGTGTGACTTTAAAGATGGATTTCCTCCTCAGGTTTACTTCAGCTTGTCAAGTGAGTGAGCTTCAGGCACTGTTGATGCAGTCACCCTACCCAGCATTTTTCTCGGGCAAACTGGTGCTGTGGACTCTGGCAGCTTTCTTGCCGAAAGTTGTGACTCCTTTCCACATTGGGCAATCAATCACTGTGCCAGCATTATTTGCCCCCCTTCTCCACAACCCTTGAAAGAGGTGGAGAGATTTCGTTGGTTGGATCCCAAAAGGCCTTTAAGCTTTTATACTGATTGTACCAAAGACCGCTATGGACGATCAGTTTTTGGTGGGATCCCTTGGGCAAAAAAAAGGGAAGGTTGTGCACAAGAGGAACTTGTTGAGGTGGCCAGTCCTCTGCATTAATATCTGGCACGCACTGGCAGATCTTAATGCAGAAGACTAGCCACCTCCACAGGTGGCAGCCACCAGAAGGTTTGAGGGACCACTCCACCACGGCTAAGGCTGCTACCCCTGCATTAGCAAGTGCAGTTCCGGTCCTTGATATCTGTCTGGCTGCGTGACGTGAACGACAATGCGTACAATCGAAGTACTACTGCCTTGACAGCCAGGTCTAGTGGGAAGGACATTTCGCCCGCTCGGTCCTGTAGCACTTTTGGTCAGAGCATACTCTCCAAACCCTCACCAGGGGAGGTAGTGCTTTGGTATTCTAAGGAGAGAAATCTGCAGTTAGAATCAGCTACCAGAAGAACAACTTCCATATCTATGGTACACTCTAATCACTGATTCCTCGCCGCCCTCCGACATCCCGGTTCTGTGAAATGGCCTCTTTATAACACATAAAAAGGTCCCAAATCAAAAACCAGCACACTGGTACCAATAATTTTTCAAGGTGCAAAAAGAAAAAATTATAAACTGACGTCAGCGTGCAGGGGTGGCGCTTATATGCTGCTCTGTCACTTCCGGGTCAACATGGAGCAGGCGTTCAGCTGCACTGCGTCACCATGTGGCGTGCGGGAACATTGCTGGAGGAAAGTTTCTGAATCCAGTCAGGCATCTGGGCATCATTCTAAGGTGTGAAATTTGCAGTTGGAGTATCCACCAGAAAGAGCATTACCAAAGGTAAGTAGCTTGCTCTTTTCATATAAATATTATTTATATGTGCTATCTTTAGAGAAAGATTTAAAACACATCTGTATATGACTCTATATCTCAGAGACAGGTGAAGCTTGTGCATTTGACCTAGATTATAAATAAGGCTTCCAGTTTTTCATTTTTACTGATTCTTACAGATAAATACAGACAGAAACCAATATTATTCCTGCCTGTATTTATTTTTAAAAGCAGAAAAATACTGAAAATTGTGCTTCTTGTGAATGACTCTCTATGCTGTCTTTCGTGAATTCCAGGACAGCAGCTGAGCAGATAGACAGCATGGGGAGTTAATAAAAACAGGTTGAGATTTCCCTAAATACAGGCATATGTTAACATATATTTATAGTATAATGCTGATTTTTACCAGTGGGTGTAGTATTTTGCTATATTTGGCTACTAAATTTGCTAAAACGCGACAGACATCAAAGTATGAGCGCATGTTTAGCAGTAAAATAAATGTGGAAAGATACCACTTTATTACACAAATTATTCTCAAAATACAAAACAAATATGGATAAATACCGATAAGATGGCCAAAAAGTAAATATGGATAAATACAGACGGAAATGTTAAAAAACATAAATACCATGAAACCAGGATCCCTAATTATAAACCTCTCTCCCATCTGCAGCTCTCATTTGGTGTACCTCTGTTAGATATATATAGAACTCGGAAGATTTACATGAGGTTTAAGTGGACATAAAAACCGGCTGGAATAAAGCAAGGGTGTGCACGGAGTAACACCCTCCCCAGTGAAGCATAGTGTAAGATTCAGAAAGACAAACATAGCTTGAAACTGAATGAAGCTCTACAACAAATAATGGTCACAGAAAAGGCCATCTGCCTTGTAAGACCTTTCATATCATAGACAATCATGGGCTATAGTGGTTTGTCCTTCAAATGGCCAAGTTCAAATGAAAAAAACTCTAGGGTTTAGGGACCGTTCCAAAAGATAATATGTACATTAAGTTACCAACAAGGCCCTTCACCAGATTAAAGCAGAAATGGATTTTGTCTGGAGTGTTTTCAAATGCCTCAACTGCAGAAATGTAAATTTCTGCTTCTAAGCAAGAGACATTCACTGCACGTATTGGTGGATTAATTTTACTGCTCAACTCAGCAACAAATTGCAGCCCTTTGCTTTTAAACTGAGTTGTAAAATAGCATTCCATACCTCAATACTGGATCAAGTAAGGTGAATGAGGAGTTCGCTCAGACAGTAAGGGATGGGGCAAAAAAATATGCTTACCTCCAACAGGAGGTATGTACCTGTGAACGTTTAGGAACTGGTTCTGTCCATATGTGTGAGATCAGAAAAGCAGAATCAAGGAGATATTTGAGAACTCTTGAATCCCTTCAAAATGTAGAAAATCTCTGAAGGAGAAACATTCATAAATCTTGTCAGCTATCTCAATTTTAAGGCATCTGTTGCATGCACTATATGCTGCATCACAGAACATTGATGTAGAAAATGCTTGTTGCTAAGTAGGAGGGATACCGGTGAGGCAGTAAGCTGTGGTGGACATTGTGGCTAGGCACATCTGCCTGCCACAAAGGTCTGTAAACAAAAAGGAAAATGCTACTTACCCAGTATGCATCTGTTCTTGGCATATACAGCTGTAGATTCATATGCTTTAGCATAGATCGCCCGGATGTGTGCACTTTGTTTTTCTTCGAAGAAGTCTTTGTAGTCACGAGGTAGGTGACTCCTCCTTTTGGTGATAGTGCGCATGGGCATCGACTCCATCCCCAGATTGTTTTGCCGTACGGGTGATGATGGAGTTAGTAAGAGTAGAAAGAGATGTCCATGTATAGTGTATCTAAGTAAGATAATACTGCAACAGATAAAGGTACCCGAGGAGGCGGGTGGGTGCATATGAATCTACAGCTGTATATGCCAAGAACAGATGCATACAGGGTAAATAGCATTTTCCGTTTGAGGCATATGAGCTGTAGATCATATGCTTTAGCATAGACTATACAGCAGTTATCTCCCAAGCGGTGGCTAACCTGTATCTGTTGCAGTGGTCTGAAATAGTGTTCTTAAAACTGCCTGGCCCACACTAGCTTGTTGTTTTGCTAACACATCTACACAATAGTGTTTTGTGAATGTGTGTGGTGTAGACCATGCTGCCGCTTTGCAGATGTCATCTAAGGGTATGTTCCCTAAGAATGCCATAGAAGCCTCTAGTTTGCGTGTAGAGTGCGCTTTAGGGGGAATTGTTAAGGTGCGTTTAGCTTTAAGGTAGCATATTTGGATGCACTTAACTATCCATCGTGCAATACCTGCTTTTGAAATGGGATTGCCTTTATGTGGTGGGGAAAAAGCAACAAAGTTGTTTAGTTTTCCTAAAAGATTTGGTTATTTCAATGTAATAAAGCATCGCTCTTTTCACATCTAATGTGTGAAGAGCACGTTCTGCTACTGAGTCTGGTTGAGGAAAAAACACGGGAAACTCAACAGACTGGTTGAGATGAAAAGCAGAAACGACTTTGGGTAAAAATTTTGGGTTAGTCCTAAGAACCACTTTATTTTGGTGAATCTGTAAAAATAGTTCTTATATGGTTAGTGCCTGGAGCTCACCAACTCTTCTAAGAGATGTGATGGCTATAAGGAAGGCTACTTTCCAAGTCAGAAACTGTAATTCGCATTTGTGCAAAGGCTCAAATGGTGGGCCCATGAGTCTTGTAAGGACTATATTAAGATTCCACAAAGGAGAAGGTGGAAGATTAGGAGGAATGCTTCTTTTGAGTCCTTCCATAAAGGCTTTGATAGCGGGTACACGAAACAAAGATAAGTGTTGTCTGTTTTGTAGGTAAGCCGGTATTGCGGCAAGATGTAATCGTATAGATGTATATGCTAAGTTAGCACGTTGTAGGTGTAACAGATAGCAAATTATGTTTTAAGTTGAAGCATCTAGCGGATTGATTTGATTGCTAGTACAATAAATTACAAATAGTTTCCATTTTGCTGCATAGGGCGTCTAGCCTCTTTAATTACGTTCATGCAGTCTGGCGGGAGATTAAGGTAGCCAAACTCTATGATTTCAGGTGCCACATCGCAAGGTTGAGTTGACTGGGATCTGGATGCCTTATCTCTCCATGGTTCTGAGTGAGAAGCTTGGGGGAGAGGTGTAACTTTTGATGAGGAACTACTGATAGTTCCAACAGGGTTATGAACCATGGTTGTCGAGCCCATGAGGGAGCAACTAGGATCATTGTGAGGGAATGTTGCTTGAGCTTCCGAACCACTAATGGAATTAGCGGGAGAGGCGGAAAAGAGTAAGCAAATTTCCCTGACCAAGTCATCCATAGCGCATTGCCTTTGGACAATGGGTGTGGATACCTGGACGCGAAGTTTGGGCATTTTGCGTTGAGGTGTGTGGCGAACAGATCTATTTCTGGGTAGCCCCACATCTGGAAGAATGGGAGGAGTACTTGAGGATGTAGTTCCCATTCGTGGATCTGTTGTCTTTGACGACTGAGCAGATCTGCAATCTGATTGTTTACTCCTGGGAGATGTTCTGCAAGGAGATGTATGTTTTGATGTATGGCCCATCTCCATATGCTTTGAGCTAGGCGTGAAAGCTGTAGAGAGTGTGCTCCCTCCCCCCCCCCTGTTTTTGTTTGTAGTACATTGCTGTCATATTGTCTGTACGGACTAGGACAGCCTTGCCTACTAGATGTAGTTGAAAAGCTTTCAATGCCAGAAAAATTGCTAGCAGCTCTAGATGGTTTATGTGGAGTTGTTTTTGTTGTAGTGTCCACATGCCCTGACCCAACCAGTGAGCGATGCGTCTGCTGTTAGCACCATCTGTGGAACCCGGTCGACGAATGGCCGCCCTTTGGACAGGTTTTGTGTATTCCACCACTGCAGAGAGCGATGGGTGCGGCCGTCTGCCAACACCAGATCGGTTAACTGACCTTGAGCCTGGTTCCACTGACGTGCTAAGCATTCCTGTAGGGGACGCATTTGGAGTCTTGCGTAAGGAACAATTAGAATGCAAGAAGCCATCATTCCGATCAATTGCATGAACACTCGAGCTGGTAGTGAGTGTTGAGGCTGAAATTGTGATATCAGGGTTTGCATGTTGCGTATCCTGACTGGGTTGGGGTATGTTAGAGCTTTGCAAGTGTCTATTGTGGCTCCTAGGTATACTTGCGTGTTGGAGATGAGACTTGGTGAGGTTCACAGTGAATCCCAAGTCGTGAAGCAGCTGAACTGTTTTGTGAGTGTGGTGTATACAGCTGTGTTGTGACTTGGCTTTTATTAGCCAGTCGTCTAAGTAAGGGAAGAAGTGAAGTGTTGTCTTCTTAAATGAGCTGCGACTACTGCCAGGCACTTGGTGAAGACTCTGGGTGCTGTAGTTACCCCGAACGGAAGAACTTTGAATTGGTAATGTTGTCCGTCCACCACGAACCTGAGATATTTCCTGTGTGCCGGGTGAATGGGAATATGGAAGTAGGCGTCCTTTAAATCCAGAGTGGAAAGAAAGTTGCCTTGCTGAAGCAATGGGAGCACCTGTTGTAGGGTGACCATGTGGAAGTGGTCTGATTGAATATAGAGGTTTAGCTTTCTGAGGTCTAATATAGGCCTGAGAGAGCCGTCCTTTTTTGGAATCAAAAAGTATAGGGAGTACACCCCCGTCCCCCGATGGTGTAATGGGACCGGTTCTATTGCATGTTTTTTAACAGGGAGAGAACCTCTTGTTTTAAGAGAGTGAGGTGTTCTGGTGACATTGCACGCTCTTTTGGAAGGAGAGTTGGGGGAGTGCATGTAAGTTCCAGGTAATAACCATACTGGATTATCTGTAATACCCACTTGTCTGTGGTGATTGAATTCCAGACAGGTAGGAACTGTGAGAGACGTCCCCCGATAGGTGTTAAATGATCGGGGGTAGTGGAGGGAAGTCACTGCTTATTGGCAGGGGAAGTGCGAGTGGAGTTACCTCTGCCTCTTCCCTTGTTATTATTTCCCCTGTAGCCTCCTCGAAAATAACCTCTGGAGGAGGTGGATTGGTTGTTTTTATAAGAGGAGGAGGGAGTCTCCGACGACACTGTTTTTGAGCCACCTCTATAAAAGGAGTGGCGAAAGGAACCCCTACTGGAAGGCAATTGTACTTGGACTTAGCAGTTTCGGTGTCCTTTTTCATCTTTTCAAGTGAAGTGTCTACTGTTGGACCAAAAAGATGCTCTTTATCAAAGGGCTGATTGAGTATGGAGGATTGGACCTCCTGCTTGAATCCAGAGATTTCAAAGCCAAGCGTGCCTGCGTAATAGTATGCTGGTGTTGATGGCACGAGATGCTGTGTCTGCTGCATCCAGTGCACATTTTATGGAAGTATTGGTGATAAGTTTCCCTTCTTGAAAGAGGTAGTTAGCCTTTGTCTTGTATTCATCAGGCAAGTGTTGGATGAGTTTTTCTAACTCATCATAGTGAGCTCTGTCGTAGCGTGCTAACAGGGCCTGAGCATTGGCGATTCGCCAATGGTTAGCAGCCTGTGAGGCCACTCGTTTGCCTGATGCATCTATCAACTTAGACTCCTTATCAGGAGGAGGGGCGTCGCCTGCAGTTTGAGAATTAGCTCTCTTGCGGGCGTTAGATACGACAAGAGAGTCTAAGGGCAACTGTCCCCTAATATATGCAGGGTCTGTAGGAGGGGGCTCGTACTTTTTATACACTCTAGGGGTCAGTATTGTGGCTCTGACTGGGTCCTTAAATACCTCGCCTACGTGTTTTATCATGCCCTTGAGTATGGGCAAAGTATTAGTGGACTTTTGTGAATGAGTGAATGTCTCCACAAGAAAATCCTCCTCTAGAGGGTCTGAGTGTAGCTCCACCCCGTGGTATTGAGCAGCCCTGTTAATAAGCCGTGCAAAGCCTATATTGTCATCAGGTGGAGAGGGTCTGGAGGGATACAGGTCAGGGTCATTGTTGTGATCTGGTTCCCTATTGTACTCTTCCCATGGATCATTGTCATGTGGAATGTCCTGGTCTTGTGGTATGTCCTGATCCTCGTCCCCATCCCCATAATCATCATCATCCTGTGGTTCAGGTGAAAATGTGGGTGGTGGTGAATTTGATGGTGTGATTAGCAAATTTGGGTTAGGTGGAGAAAAGGGAGGTATGTAAGGGGGAGAAGGGTTAGTACCCATGTCCTTTTTCAGAGGAATAGGAGTGTCCTCTGAGAAATCCAGCTTCCGTTTCTTTGGAAGAGTGGCTGTAAGGTGTCCAGTATTGGGATCAATACTGAGTCTCTTTTGTGTTGGGTCCAAAACTGTGTCTTCGGATGGAAGTTCCTTGGAAGGAGTGTCTTTCTCCTTAGGAGGGGGTTTCGGCGTGGAAGATTTATGAGAGTCTTTAAGCGCCAAATGTTCCGAGTCCGAATGCTTACTTTTGGTGTGTTTAGAACCAGAATCTTTCGGAGCGGGATGTTTCGGCTCCGAATGTTTCGGTGCGGAGTGTGTCGGCTCGAAGCTTTTAGGTGCCGAGGATTTCGGTGTGGACGATTTCAGCTGCGAAGCGATTTTCGGATCCGAGGCCTTCGGTGCCGAAGGTGTCTTTTGTGCCGGCGGTTTAGGGGGTGGCACATGAGGCGGCTTATGTTTCGGTGCCGAAGGTGTTTTTCGGTACCGGAATGGGGCCGGCTCGAGCCAGAGCCGGAAGGCTTGTCCTTATGTTTCGTAGCCGAGCCGGAGGGCGGGGCGTTAGAAACTTTATGTCGGTGTCGACCCGAGCCCGAGGGTGATGCCGGAGCCTTAGTTTTTTTGGGTTGCGTGGGCACATGGGGGTTTGTACTCACGGTATGTTGACCCGGGGTGATGTTCAGGTCTTCCTCCATGTCGGAGTCGGCTTCGGAGACTGAGACCGGTTCTTCTTCTTCCTCGGTCTCTACGTCTGTACGGGGAACCTCTGAATCTTCGCCGAAGATGTCCGGAACGTAGCTGCTGTCTCGTTGCATTTCGTGGCGTCGAGCCCGACGGTCATGAAGAGTCTTTTTTGATCGGAATGATCGACACGCTTCGCAGTCCTTCTTGTCGTGCTCCAGGGATAAGCACAGGTTGCAGACCTGGTGCAGGTCGGTGCGTGGGAACTTAGCACAACACCCGGGACATAGTTTAAATGGAGTCCGTTCCATCAACTGCTGGCGTGGTCGGCATGGGTAGGCCCGACGGCCCGCCTCGAATTTCCAGATCGAAGGTTTTCACAAATTATACGATGCGCGTCGAATGGGAAACCGCGATCGAAAGACAATACCGTCGAGGGTAGAGGATTGCGCATCGAAGGGGTTCGAAAACGATACCGAACCGGAGCGCAGCAATACACATCCGAACCAGATGGCGGACAAAAAACAATCTGGGGATGGAGTCGATGCCCATGCGCACTATCACCAAAAGGAGGAGTCACCTACCTCGTGACTACAAAGACTTCTTCGAAGAAAAACAAAGTGCAAACATCTGGGCCCAACACCAGATGGCGATCTATGCTAAAGCATATGATCTACAGCTCATATGCCTCGAACAGTTAGTTTGTTCACTTTTCTACAGGAAGACATGGTCAGTGATGCGTCCAAGTGGGTATCACAGACTCCTGTAGACATTTGGAAGTATCTCAGGTGGAAAAGAGTTTGACAGAGAATGCCCTCAGCAGCCCACAAGAATCGTGAGGCCGCAATTCCTTCATTTCCAGCCTCCTGCAAGGAGAGGAAGGTCCAGGCAGGGTGCAGTGGAAACTTTAAACCAGAGATCAAGCAGGTTGCAGCCCATTCCAATAGCAGGTAACTGAAGTGGGTGACCATATTCCACTGAAAGGAGGGATGGGTGGGGCACACATACGCACAGTACATTGTTTTCTGTGTAGTAAAAACTGGATAGCAGTTGATGGTATACCGTGCCACAAGGAGGTGTCAGTGTTCTTTGGCCAATGAAAGGAGATTGAAAACAAATTCTGTTTTGCAATGGTTAATGCTGCATAATCCAATTCTGAAGCAACACAAGCATATACCTAACCAGAAAGTGGCAACATACAACTCAACGCCAGGGTCTCAGACTAGCCCGGCTTCATTTGGACTCCCATGAAATAGTTTCTTACAAATTAGCCAATACACAACATGAGGGGTCAGGAGTGAAAAGGGAGGTTTAAATGTGGTCTTCCTTGTTAATAAAATACAAGCCATACCATCCTTTAATATCTTTGAGGAGCTAGTTTGGCATTTTTATTTTGTGAGCTGTTTCCTCAGTCACTAGTATGCAATATGTGATTCTGAGTATGAACCTCATTAAGTTACAGTACATATTTTCATGCATGGTACAATATACTGGACATTCAGATAGGGCACTCAGACTTATACCATGCAGTATCACATGACCTATCACGAGAGATTAAAACAATGTCTGAGACTCACATCATTCTATCAGTCTTATTATTAGTTCCATTTCCATTTTTGCTGATCGTTACACATAAATACATATCTACATTTATCATAGGAACTCAAAAATCTGGAAAACAGGTCATTTGAATAATTTCTCAGACGTAAAGTCCCTTTAGTCTGACTCCATCCAATGTAGGCCCCGACTCCATCTTAGTTCACAGAGACCACCATCTTTCCTAACTTAGGCAATGGAAGCCGCCATATTCCCGGATTTATGCAGAATCATTGTTATGTCTGCCTTTTAACGCAGATGTGACCAGACCATATATTTGTGCGAAATGTGATAGCGTCAAGATCTTCAATTAATGACATAGATACAACATCTACCGCAACATTCATCTGTCAAATGTGTCCTCCTTACCATGTCAAGGTTTAATAAGAACGCATACAGAAATATAACCAAAATAATGTAGTCTGAATTGACATCCTTTTACTATATATGTTCATAAGGAAACGTCTGGGATGCATACCTTGATGCACATCTATGTCTGACATTCCTAAACTTATGCCAAAAATTCCTACGTCTGATAAGATTTAGGATATAAGCACTGCTACAACCACTTATCAGGCGAGGTCCTTCGCCACGATTATCGCCTGTGATTCTGCCAGAGATGGTCACACCTGCTGCCAGCATGCTTCGCACTTCACAGATGATGCATCTCGTCTGAAGAGTGAAGCTGATAAAGCCAGGTTCCAGAGGAAGACTGACTGACTGCTACCACAGTGGATATTTGCCCTTCGCAGGGAACATTGTCTTCACGCCTCCACTGATTAAGACAGCATTTGCTGTAAGCAAGGTATGCAGTGCATCTTTTCTCCCTAAGAAATTCTAGACTGCAAGTTGCTCTGCCTTTCATGCTCTCATAGTGTAGCACATAGACGTAGAGATTAGGGTGTTAGGTTCTACCTGGCATTTTAAGGACATTCTAGCATAGCTAGAAATGTTCACTCTATTCTTGTTATGGATAATGTGTCTCGTTGCTGTTTTTATAATATTCTGTGTAGTTGTTCTAGATGTACTGAGAAACAGATTGTTCCTGTAGTAATAAATACTTTTAACTTAAAAAGTGTTCATTCTTCTTAGTGCAGTGTATGTGATACAGTAAATAACAAAATAAGGTTTGTTGCTGTTTCCACGGTGCCCCTGATCCCTTTATGGGATTGTTTGTAACCCAAAAGCAATACCTCTATATCAATTACACATTGAATCGTGTTCTGAGGGGCTACAATAACCTGCCTTTCACATTAATTGCTGGTGCATTGAACAACGTTTGCCCGTGTCACCCGTGGGTGGGAAAGCACCCCTTGAGTTACACCAAAGTGGTAACTTACACAACACCTCAGCACTGGTGTTTTCAATGTACATAAGCTGGCAACTTTCAAACTGCCACAGACATGCACAGCGCTTGAATACATTTGTGTTTAAGTGCCACAGAATGTAAATTAGTGTTAACATTTTGTTTATCTAAACAGATAAACTCCATAGATAACCAAACAAGACTTTTAATTTTTCATATGAATAAATGTGGAAAAATGCTATAAGCACCTTGTCCACATCTGTTTTCTGTTCCATGACAAAATTCAGAAAAAATGAGAAAAATAAATCTTGATAAATACAGACTGAAACTGTAAAATGAATATCATAAAATCTGGAGTCATACTTACTGCACACAAAAAGAACTAGTGGCAAACCTAACCAGCTTATCCTGGGGCACTCCAAGAACAATTGTGAGATTAGAGGGATGTTGTACAAAGGGAGTTGTAGACCCCTCACATCAGTCATTCACTGAACAACAATAACATACACACACCTTTAATGAGGGGTGGCTGCCCACACAGTGGCCTCACCTGGTAACTCAGTAGCTGGAATATTTTGCCGGTAGTGATAAGCTAGTTCTCTGAAGTTGCGCAGGCCGCAGCAGTAACACAAGACGGTGCTACCCGTGATTCTGTAATCTGAAGAAGGAAAGCAATCAGTGAAGGCAAATGTATGCACAAAGAACTGTTTGCGTCTCACAGAATTATTGGGATCCATACATTAGTAATACCAGCGAAGAAAGTCATCTGTACAGTTATGGTTTTCTAGCAGTAAAACTCAATTAAACAGTAGTTGAAAAGGTGCACCTGCTAACAGTAGCAGCCATTAAAATATGAATTTAAAATAGAGAAGATGCTGCCTAATCAATAGGAATTTACTTTCCTATAATAAAAATGCGGACTAGAGGAAGGAAACAAGGATGAAAACAAGTACTGAAAGGAAAGAAGGACTTATTGTACTGAAAGGAAAGAGGGACTTATTTTCAGTGAAATTGGTCTCCCACCCTCGCAGCTCCACCATCAAGTAAGGCCCTCCTGAGCCCCTGCACTTTCGAGTGTTGGTGTTCGAGGCCCTCCTTATACCTGCGCCTCATCCCTGGTGGTCCAGTGGACCTCTCACTCTTTCTCTCGCTCCGTTTTTCTGCTTGCTTTTTCCTTTTACCTCTTTCCTTTCACCTTCGTTTTTCACCCTTTTACTGTCACTCTCTTTCTATCACTTTCCATCCTCCTTTTCACTTTTTTTTCACTCTAATCTTTATTCCGTGCACCTCTCTCCCGTTTTTTTTCCCACCGCTGCTGCCCCCGCGGCCCCTCACCCCAGAGCGACTAGCCCAAGCCAGTTTCCTCTCCCGCATCCCAGCTGTCCAGCCCTCCCCGACTCCTACTTAATGGCGGCCGCTGCGCGGGCGCACCAATGGCGCAACAAAGGCAAGCCCGTCTGCGCCCGTCCGCGACCCGAACACGACCAGCGCCAGGAACCCTGGACCTCCGAACCGCCAAAGCTGCAACCCAGCAGCACTCTACGCACTCAACCCAGGTCGCAACAACAACTGCAAGGTAGCATCACCAGCCGACACCCATGGACCCTTCAGCTGTCTACCGACCCCGCGGACCATTCACCAACTCCATCACGGACAGCATCATCCCGCAGGCCATCGCGTCCACCAACTACACCTTGCTGGGAGACCTCAACTTCCACCTCGACAACCAACAAGACCCCAACACCAAATCCCTCCTGGACAACCTCCACAACATAGGACTCCGCCAGATCATGACTGAGCCCACGCACTCAGCAGGACACACCCTCGACCCTATTTTCATCACAGGAAACTCCATCACTTTCAGCCACACCACCAAACTCCCGTGGACAGACCACCGCTGCATCCATTTCACCTTCAGAACACCCACCATCTACAGATCCCAGCACCTGCTCCCAGGCAGAAATTAGACTAAAATCACCGACGACCAGCTCACCACCTCACTCGGCAACTCCACCCCAACCATCGCGGACAACCACGACCCCAACACCCCAGCCCGAACCTTGCACAGATGGATCTCCGACTGCGCCAACACCATAGCCCCCCTCAAGAAGAAGAACAACACACACACACCAGGAAAGCCAGCTGGTTCACCACCGAACTCCGAGAGTCCAGACGCACATGCCGCTGCCTCGAAAAGGCATGGAGGAACTCCAAATCTACAGAAGCCCACAACAATTTCAGAGCCGCCACCAACGCCCACCACCAACTCATCAGAAATACAAGAAAGAAAGCGATCAAAGACAGAATCTCCACGCACGCGCACAACTTCAAAGAACTCTTCAGCATCATCAATGAGTTCGCCCAACCCATTAGCGAGTCTACAGACATCCCTCCCTCACAAAACCTCTGCGACAAACTCAGCACCTTCTTCCAACACAAAATCAAGAGCATTTACGACAATTTCAATGCAGACAGCCAACACACAGAACCCTCACCAACCACCCCGACACCTTGAAGCCAACGATTGACAGCTGGACAGCCCTCACCACCGAAGACACACTGAAGACGATGAAGTCAATCCACTCCGGGGCCCCCACGGACCCCTGCCCCCACCACATCTTCAACAGAGCCGCCGACACCATCGCCCCCATGCTTCGCCACACCATCAACCGCTCCCCGCGAACGCCTCCTTCCCCTACGACTGGAAGCACGCTGAGATCAACCCCCTCCTGAACAAACCCTCGGCGAACACCACCGACCTCAAGAACTACAGACCCATCTCCCTGCTCCCGTTCCCAGTGAAAGTCATAGAGAAAGCCATCAACAGCCAACTCGCCACCTTCATCGAAGAGCACAACATCCTTGACTTTTTCCCAATCCGGCTTCAGAAAGAACCACAGCACGGAAACCGCCCTCCTCGCCGCAACAGACGACATCTGCTCCCTCCTGGACAGAGGAGAGACAGTAGCCCTCATCCTCCTCGACCTTTCAGCGGCCTTCGACACAGTCTCTCACCGCATCCTAACACGCAGACTTCACGATGCAGGGATCGACTGGATCCGCTCATTCCTCTGGCAGAACGCAGCGGGTCAGACTCCCTCCCTTCCTCTCGGACCCCACACCGACCACCTGCAGGGTCCCCCAAAGGATCCTCCCTCAGCCCCACGTTGTTCAACATCTACATGGCTCTGCTCGCCCCCATCGTCAGAACCCACGGACTCAACATTGTTTCATACGAGGACGACACCCAACTCATCCTCTCCCTATCTAACGAACCCAATGCAGCCAAACACAACTTTCAACAAGGCATGGAAGCAGTCGCCAAATGGATGAAGAGCAGCTGTCTACAACTCAACACGGACAAAACAGAAGTACTCATCATGGGCCCACACCCCGACGCCTGGAACGACACCTGGTGGCCCCCCGCCCTCGGAAGCCCGCCCAACCCCAAGGACCACGCACGCAACCTCGGAATCATCCTGGACTCCGAACTCAAAATGGACCGCCAGATCGACTCTGTCGCATCCTCCTGCTTCCACACCCTCCGCCTCCTACACAAGACCTTCAAATGGATCCCCCTTGAACACAGAAAGACCGTCGCACAAACCCTCGTCACCAGCAGACTTGACTACGGCAACGCACTCTACGCCGGAATCAACAAAAACCTCACCCGCAAACTTCAAAACATCCAGAACGCCGCCGCCAGACTAATCCTCAACCTGCCACGACACTGCCACATCACCCAGCACCTGCACACACTCCACTGGCTCCCCATCGAGGCAAGAATCACCTTCAAGATTCTCAGCCACGCACACAAAGCCCTCCACAACACCGGACCAGCATACCTGAATAGCCGACTCACATTCCACGCACCCCAAAGGACCCTACGATCAGCCCAGCTCTCCCACGCCGTGGTCCCTCGCACCAGGAAGTCCAGATCGGGAGGCCGCTCCTTCTCCTTCCTCGCGGCCAGAGCCTAAAACGCCCTCCCGCTCCACCTCAGACAGACGACATCACTCCCCAACTTCACGAGGCACCTCAAAACATGGCTCTTCGATAGACCTCCTCCTTGATGGACAGGACCCTGCGCCCCCCCCCCAGCGCCTTGAGACCCTTACAGGTGATTAGTCGCGCTCAACAAACCCATGATTGATTGATTGAAAAAGAAAGGAAAACAACCGAAAACAAACATTGAACATTGAATAAAAACACTTAACAAAATAACTAAATGTAACGTGGGCTCTGTTTGTGCACCATTCAGCATTTAGCAGGGTTAAAAAAAAAAAATCTTTATTGAACATTTAAAGCCGTGAAAAGGGATACAATGCCTGAGGTGAGAAAATAGTGAGTACCAGCATGGATGACTACACTGCACTAGCATATAGTAAAATATGCAAGCATAAAACCATAGATGACAAACAACATACAGAACTGGAGTACCATCCAATCCAAGGAAAGACACAGAGGGAATCTACAGCAAGGAAAGGGGGAGGGAGAAGGCGAAAAGGGCAAGAGGAGTATATGGGAGGGGAAGAGTGGAAAAATAAAGTGGTAGCGAGACACTGGAGAGTAGCAAGCACATGATAATACATCTCGATAAAGCCCTCCAGACATTACCAAAATGAAGATATTATAAGAACAGGCTATTAGAGCCGCCCAAAGCCCAATTAATAAAGTATCAAAACATCCTCCGATTGAGACCAAAAGACAAAACTAAGCTCTTCTGTGACCCCACTTATGCCATGCCCTCTGTTCCAGCTGCATAAAACCTTAATCAAGGATTAAACTATGACTCCTGCCTCACCACAGACAACAAAAGAAAATAAGCCGAAGGAAAAGTATCAACAATAGACAGAGGTCAGTGACTGCAAATTTCTAATCTGGGAAGTATTACAAAGGATGACAGTACATAAAACCAGTTTCAGGTACGAGCAAAAAAAGAATGTAGAAAGTAGAATCAAGTAAGCAGAAAACAAGGACAAATTTGTGCCAGATTCACAAACAAGGTTTGCTATCCAGATCTGCTGCTGGTGCAATGATACGGAACAGTGTCCACTCCAAAGACTGCTTGATGCCACACCCAAGACATGTAGCTATGATAGACACTGTCTAAGTAGATGACGTTTACTTGATGTTTTGGTAATGCCCTGAAACTGATGATGAACGCCTCCGTGGGTGAGGTACTGAGCACGCCTCCGTGGTTGAGGTACTGAGCATTTTTAGGGCCATCTTTTCTCAGAGGGCGAGGACAATTGGCCAGAGCTTTAGGAGGTGTCCTGTTTTACTGGTACTGAGCACTGAGCTGATGTTTTAATTAGCCGTGATTGGTCTTAGAGAGAGGATATGCTAGACCATTCTTACACCATTCTAATTCAGGAAAAGTACTAATGTATGCTCTGGTAGGAAGCACCTCATCTGGTCGCTTGATACCGTCAGCCTCAGTGACCTCTGAAAGGGTTTGCATTCTTATACAAGTGAAGAGGAAGTTAATGTGGCATATGATATAGTTGGCTACATGAACAACAGAAATCATTGAGCTGAGATCGCGCCTTTACCATATTTATTACATGTATTTAGCATTTTTATAAAATAACACATCACAGCTGTTTCAAACCAAAGTCTAATGAACATCAAAAGTTAACTGTTTACAAATAGAAAACAGAAGAAAGAGGCTGCAGCCGTAGAAAAGAGGAACATCCTCTCCCACCAAATCTCATGAAACCCTCATCTACAGGGAAAAGGCTCAGACATTCCCCCCCAGGTGGGGGGTTCATTTGTTTAACCAGAAGGTGCAGGACCAGAGAGGAAGTAGCCCATAGCGGGCAGAGGTATGTCCAGTTCAACTCCTCCCACACTCTGTACTGTAGCGTCCACCAGAGTGTGGGCCATGCTTCACAAGAATGTATTTATTAAGCATCCCTGGATGCAATGCTGTAACAAGCAGCCTCCATGCACAAGAACAAAGAGAAGGGGTGGCCCTGCAGCTAATTTAATGTAAGTCTAAAACATTTTCTACAGCTTATACCAGCTCCTCTTTTGGGTCGTTAAATCACATCCTATGTTTTATCGCAGAGGCAGGGTCACTTTGGTAAACGACACCAATGATCAGGAGACCTGAGCAATGCAGGAACAAGGGAGAAATACGTTATTTCCCTTTCACACTGATCCACTGTTACAGAGAAGTGACTACAAGGAAAATGAATCCATTCAGAGCTATGGTGTGACTTCAGTGCTACTCTAGTGTACCGGTGGCATGAAGATAGCTAGATCGCTAGACAATACCATAGACAGCACTAGAAATTCCCTGTTAAAGGTACCCTATAGCTAGCATATATTTTAGCACCTTAGTAGGGAAAGATGGAAAGACAGTTGTTCAGGATTCACATTTTCAATCCAAAGGGGGAGACAAGCCGTGAAACATTGTGGCTTTGAATTACAAGAACACAATCTTTGTTAGGTGTGCTGTTAGACTTAAAATGTAGCAAAGCTCTTGCAGAAAGAGGGCAGAAAATGTCCAAAATCAGAATGCTTGTCACCGCAAAAACAACAAAATGGTGAACAGACTCTTTGGCAGCAAGAAAGATTACCTGAACTGTGACAGCACAAAGTAACTAACCATCAAGTTACCTGCTAGCATGAAAGCGCCTCTCTGCAGAGCCAAAAGACTTTCGTTCAACATCTCTTTCCATGTCATCACCCTGGATGCCAAGTAATTCTGAAAGGCATAAAAAGGAGAAAGATCGGCATGTTTTAAAATATGATTGCATTTTAAGAGTTAATTTTTCTACAGTAGAACAGAATATACCTCTAAATACTGTAGGCTACTCCAAGCATCTTTTACAAATCCTGTGCAACGCATTAGTCATGATTGTGCCCCAGCTGTTCAAAATAGTACTGGGGCATCGCAGGTCCCTCTATTTGCCAATGCATGTCACACCCTTTCATCCAAATATGGCAAGACATCCAGATGCAGCACCGCTGACCACACCAGAGGCAGAGAAGCAAGTGGCTTTTGGCAATCCAGTGTAGATTGCGAACTTAGTTTTCTACAGGAAGGCAGCTCTCCCTTATTCTTAAATCCTGTGCTAATCTAATGCAGCCGAATGGGGACACATTATGAAGCATGCAACACTAGGGAAGAGGTGACATTTTATGACAGTACTGGATGAAAAGATCTCAAAACAACACTGACTGCCGACCGGACGATAATAACAGGACTGTGTCCCCAGAGATACAACCATCAGGCACTTATCAAGGTAGCCTTTAAAATTTAAATACTTGTGCGTCGACAGCAGGAATTTGAAATATCTCAGATCAAGGGCTCTTCATTGCCTCTGTGTTCCTGCGTCTTCTTCACATCACCATTTGCCCTGAAGAAGTTCATTTTATGTATGAACGAAACGCGTTGGCTGGAATTTGCACATTTTGATATTGAAAATAAAGGATTGATAAACCACTATACAAAATGAACATTTGGATTTATTGAAGAAAACTCTTTGGTAGTGCACCGCTCCACTATTTTCACAGTTTTCTCTCTGCTTGGCAGCTGGCATCCAACAACGGCAGGTGCAGGAGCTGTATGTGCACACCCAATCATACTATCCATTACAATTTCTTAAACAAGAAAAGGAATAAAGCAGGGAGGTGCGGTTACTCAGATCCGCCGTTGCTCATTCATTCTCTAAGATCTCAAAACAATGTCTGGCCTGTGTATTGTCTCTCCAGTCGTCATTAAGAACATCATGTTTAGAGAAGTATGTATTTGCCTATGTGAAAGCTGTACAGATCTCATAAAAAGGAAGGTGCTGGAAAAGTCATGGGAGGTGCCTTAGGTCTGATAAAGTGGACATGAACCCAGTAACGGAGCACAGCTCCCTGCATGATGGAGTAATGGGATACGGGGCATCACCCTATTTGAAGGAAAAAGTTACTTACCTTTACCAATAGTTTGAAGCTTGAGGCTCTAATAGAGTCACAAATTGTATTTAATCCTGCCATGGTGTGAAGGCTTTGGGAAAATGTCTAGTTTACATGTCTAAAGACTTTTTTGAGTTTCAACGACATAACACTGGGGTACTTTGGAAACTTTCCTGCTGGTACATTTGCCCTAAGAGCGATGCCTAAGAAGTAAAATTTTAACACATACTGTGTAATACAGTATTCCATTTTCCATTACAACTCAGGCTATTTTAGTACAAAAGCAATTAATTACCTTTGTTTTATGACAATTTATGACCAGAATGTTTGCATTAGTGTAGCTACATTATGAATCCAATTGCCTTTGTTGGCTCTTCTGAGTTATATCAATATAGAACTGCATTCTCAGCATACTGTAATAAGTAAATGTTCTTAGTCTCCAGTCATCTACCACTACCTTACAAGGCACTGTGGGGTGGAGGTAGTGCTGGAAAGGAATGGACTGCAGCGTGGGAATGGAGTGAAAATAAACCACATAGGAGTGGTGGGGTGTGCAAAGGATGCAATTTAGAGTGGAGGTGGGCCGGGAAGATAATTTACTATATGATGGAGATAGGGTGGGGAGAGAATACAATCTACAGTGCACACAGATTGGCCGAGGGATGAACTGTTGGATACCACCGGTGATTGACAGGGAGGAAAAGCTTTAAACATTAGAAGTAGGTCAGGCAAGTTCGTATTTTTAATGTTGCCTAAGATTAATGTTTTTAAATTAAATCTAAAAATGTTGAATTTGTTAAGGAAGTTGCTTGGTTGGGTTCTTGACCTGCTTTTCCCTCTATAAAAGAGGGTGTTCAATAGCATTTTAAGACCCATGCCATTGATCTGTCCAGCTGCCTGGGGATAAATATATCTTACGTGTATGTGTTTGGGTGGGATTTTATTACACAAAATACAGTGGTATACAACCCATATTTCGTAGGAAAGCGTGAAATATGGAAAATAGTTCATGGTTCCCAATGAAATAAGGGTTTCATAAATCGTAAGGCAGGCCCCAAGATCACTTGCAGACTAGCACTGCTGGGGCGACTGGGTTTCGACATCTACTGGTGACCAAATTATGTAGTTATCTAAATTATGCTCAAGAAAAGGCAAATTATGAGGCATTATGCAGCACACATTCCCTGCAAGTATTTTGATCCATTTGAGCTACATCCAACATTTTTTTTGGCATCAGCAAATTATGTCAGATTGTCTGGCAAATGCTCTAAAACCATAATTATGCGGTGAACGCCATAGACACAGAATTGCATTAATCCAGTGGTGGGCACAATCTTCCATTGTTTTATCAACAATGTATTTATGAAAAACAAACAAAACCTGAACATTCTAATTTTAATCAGTCCCCATTGTTAGCTGCACTTTGAACAGAATAGCCTTTTCATGCTAACTAATCGAAAATAATAGTGATATAAAAAATATATAACAAGTGAAATGTAATATGGTCCTATACATCCGTCTCAGGCCTTTGCCTCGTGGTTTATAAATGTCACCAAAACTCATATATGCAACATTCACAAAAATATTACCATGGATGTTAACCACAAGTTGCCCATTCATCTCCAGTAAGAAATATTTGAGATGGCAACACAACTGGGTATGGTTACAGAAAAAGACATGTACTCTGGCAAATATATCAAACCACATTACCTTAAGGATATCTGACTCATAATTGTTGTTATTTAAGATTCCGTCCAGACATTTATCACCAAAATTTAACTCTGTAAATAAGAAAAAGGGACTGAGTGATTACGCACGTTTTACAAGCTACATTTATAATTTCTTACTAGAGAATTGTGTTAATTTCAACACTTGTTACATGATGTGCAATATAAAAAAAATGTGCTGATGAAATACAATTTCCTCAGAAAAGCAAAAAAAAATTTTTTTCCATGTAGTTACTCATGCAATACACAACGGACACAGGTCTTGCCAGTCGTACCTCTGTACAGAAAGTAAATCAGTAAAACAAACCTCATTGCTGTCCCTTTAACAGGGGCTCGATCACCACATTCACACACTGCTCACACAGCAGATACACAGTGCTTAAAGCAACGGACATTCTGAGGCGCGCCAGCTGCACGGCCAGTTCGGACACGACTGGTTTTACATCCATCTATCGTCATAGGATAAAGAGATTATCTGTTTACATCCCATCCACAAGGTTCAAACAGTGAACAGTTCGACGTGAGCCCTAGGAGACTCCAAGCCAGGGATGCATATGCATTAGACTGGTATGAGTCTATGCACTTCCCAATGCAGTATTCTCCACAGGTTTTTAGCATAAGAATGGCTGCAAACCCCACTGGGGTTCTAGTGAGGAACATTCATGGAGAAAGAAAGTGATCAGAGGAAACAGGGAGTGCTGAACAGTCTGCACTACCAGAGCTGTGCAACTAAATTTGCAGTGGTTACTCGAAGTCAAAAAGAATTTCCACTGACACAGTAGAATGTGGATGACTGCAAGAACTGGGGAACACCGGCAGAGCTGAACCTGTGCATCAGTACATAGAACATTAAAATCAAATTAAAAATTAATACTAAAACACACCATAAACAGTACAGAACGCATGATCAATACGTTACATAGGTTTTAAAAAATTGGAAAGCTATTGCAAGTTACTTATTCAAACATCCCACGCTAAAGTCCACCGCTTCCACTTGTGATCTAACATTATATTTCAGGTAAAAGGCCATCGAGTATTTAGTTCTTATGGCACAAACGTTAGGACAAAACATCAACAGGAGACCAAGAAGGACCAAAAATCATTTACAATTTTTTGTGCTCCATAACACCGCTCATGGAAGAACACACATGTCGCGGAATAAGATCCAATCTGGCTAGTAACAACACACGGTGATTAAACATCAGAAATTTCACTTAAACGATTGAAACCAAATATCTGCAAGTTTAAAATTGATTAATACCAAGAACAGGAATCTCGTATTTTCTGAGCAAGACCAAGAAGGTTCTGATTTCCAAACACAGACCAGCCATGGTTAGAGATTCTTCATCCACTAAGAGAAATACAACCTCAGGACGGTAGGTGGAGTGCAGGACTAGAATCATGGGGTGCAGCAGGGGGTGAGGTGATTTTGGCAAGGTGTATTGTATTGTAATTGCATTTATATAGCGCTTACTACCCCAGACGAGGCGTTGAAGCGCTTTTTCGGCGAGTAGCACGCTACTCCGGAACCATAAAGGATTAGTGTTGAATTAGTATAGTGGAATATTAAAGTGATTTAAGTGGTGGGTAGGTTAGTCAATTATTTGGATTCAGAAGGATAGCAGAGGGAAAAAAGGTTTGTATTTATATAGCGCTTGTTACCCCTGATGGGGTGTTGAAGCGCTTTTTTATTTGGCGAGTAGCACGCTACTCCGGAAACCCATAAAGGATTAGTGCTGAATTAGTATAGTGGAATATGAACGTAATTTGAGTGGTGGATATTATTCAGTTATTTGGAGTGAGAAGGATAGCGGAGGGATAGAAGAGGGAAAAGAGGTTTGCATTTATATAGCGCTTGATACCCCTGATGGGGTGTTGAAGATCTTTTTTGGCGAGTAGCTTGCTACTCCGGAACCCATAAGGATTAGTGTTGAATTAGTATAGTGAAATATGAAAGTAATTTGAGTGGTGGATATGTTAGTCAGTTATTTGGATTGAGAAGGGTTGGGAAGGGATAGAAAAGGTTTGCATTAATATAGCGCTTGTTACCCCTGATAGGGTGTTGAAGCGCTTTATTGGCGAGTAGCAAGCTACTCCGGAACCCATAAAGGATTAGTGTTGAAAATTAGTATAGTGAAATATGAAAGTAATTTGAGTGGTGGATATGTTTTTCAGTTATTTGGATAGAGAAGGGTAGCGGAGGGATAGAAGAGGGAAAAATGTTTGCATTTATATAGTGCTTGCTACCTCTGATGTATGAGGACTGAGTTGCCTGAGGGCCTAGGTGCTGGAATAACAAGGAGGAATTTACAAGGGGTGCATGTAAGGACTGAAATACAATGATGCCTAATCACAGGGGTGCGCACACACTGATTGAGGCGCAATGGCTGTGCTTTGAGTGAGATTCTGTGCAGAGGCACAAGGTGCAGGCAAGGGTTGAGGAATAGTGGCACGGTTGTAATCAAGATGCTGTGTTGAGTCACAGATGGTGAGAAACAGTGGCAGAGCTGTACATGGCCCAAGGGATGACTAACGGATGGTGTAGACACGTACTGAGGACCAGTGGCAAATCTGTACGTGGGCTGCAGAGTGGAGTCACAGATGATGTAGGCAAGCATTGAGGAAGAATGAAAGAGCTCTATGTGGGCCTCAGTGCCGAGTCACAGATGGTGCAGGCAGAGCCTGAGGAACAATGCCACGTTGTAACGGATGGGGCAAACAAGTACTGGGGAACAGTGTCAAAGCTGTACATGGCCCCAGAGCAGACTCACAGATGGTGCAGGCGAGGACTGAGGAATAGTGGCTGAGCTGTTCATGGCCCCAGTGCTGAATCACGGATGGTGCAGGCAAGGAAAGAGAAACAGTGGCTGAGCAGTGCATGGCCCTTAGTGCGGAGTCACAGACGGTGCAAACAAGTACTGAGGAACAATGGCTGAGCTGTACATGGCCCCATTGCAGAGTCACAGATGGTGGAGGCAAGGGAAGAGAAAAAGAGGCAGAGCTGTACATGGCCCCAGTGCTGAGTCGCAGATGGTGCAAACAAGTACTGAGGAACAATGGCAGAGCTGTACATGGCCTCAGTGCAGAGTCACAGATGGTGCAGGGGAGGACTGAGGAATAATGGCTGAGCTGTTCATGGCCCCAGTGCTGAGTCACAGATGGTGCAGGCGAGGACTGAGAAATAGTGGCAGAGCTGTACATTGGCCCCAAGGTCAAGTCACGGATGGTGCAGGCGAGGACTGAGACACAATGGCTGAGCTGTACATGGCCCCAGGGTTGAGTCACGAATGGTGCAGGCGAGGACTGAGAAATAGTAGCAGATCTGTATGTGGCCCATCGGGTGAGTCACGGATGGTGCAGGCAAGGACTGAGACACAGTGGCAGAGCTGTACACGGGCCCCATCATCGAGTCACGGATGGTGCAAGTAAGGAAGGAGGAACAATAGTAGAGGTGATTGTGGGACCCAGTAATGACTGATGGATGGTGCAGGCAAGGACTTAGGAACAATTATAGTGCAGTACGTAGGTTCCAATACTGAGAAAAGGGTGGTGCAGACAAGGACTGAGGAACAATGGCTCAGCTGTACGTGGCCCCAGTGCTGAGTCACAGATGGTGCAGGCATAGAAAGAGGAACAGTGGCTGAGCAGTGCATGGCCACAATGCCAAGTCACGGGATGGTGCAGGCAGAAAAGTTGTAACGGATGGTGCAAACAAGTACTGAGAAACAGTGCCCGGGCTGTACATGGCCCCAGTGCTGAGTCGCAGATGGTGCAGGCGAGGGCTTAGGAAAAATGGCTGAGCTGTACATGGCCACAGAGCTGTGTCACAGATGGTGCAGGCAAGGAAAGAGAAACAGTGGCTGAGCTGTACACGGCCACAGAGCTGAGTCACAGATGGTGCAGGCAAGGAAAGAGAAACAGTGGCTGAGATGTACATGGCCACAGTATTGAGTCACAGATGGTGCAAACAAGTACTGAGGAACAGTGGCAGAGCTGTATATGGCCCAAGTGCTGAGTTACAGATGGTGCAAACAAGTACTGAGGAACAGTAGCAGAGCTGTACATGGCCCCAGTGCTGAGTCACAGGTGGTGGAGGTAAGAAAAGAGAAACCGTGTCAGAGCTGTACATGGCCCCAGTGCTGAGTCACAAAGGATGCAGGCGAGGACTTAGGAACAGTGGCTGAGCTGTACATGGCCCCAGTGCTGAGTCACGGATGGTGCAGGCGAGGACTGAGAAATAGTGGCAGAGCTGTACATGGGACACAGGGGTGAATCACGGATGGTGCAGGCAAGGACTGAGAAATAGTGGCAGAGCTGTACATTGGCCCCAAGGTCAAGTCACGGATGTTGAAGGCAAGGACTGAGACACAATGGCTGAGCTGTACGTGGCCCCAGGTTTGAGTCACGAATGGTACAGGATAGGACTGAGAAATAGTGGCAGAGCTGTATGTGGCCCATCGGGTGAGTCACGGATGGTGCAGGGAAGGACTGAGAGACAGTGGCAGAGCTGTACACAGGCCCCATCGTCGAGTCACGGAAGGTGCAAATAAGGAAGGGGGAACAATAGTAGAGCTGAATGTGGGCAAGGACTTACGAACAATTATAGCGCAATAAGTAGATTCCAGTACTGAGAAAAGGGTGGTGCAGACAAGGACTGAGGAACAATGGCTCAGCTGTACGTGGCCCCAGTGCTGAGTCATGGATGGTGCAAACAAGGACTGAGGAATGATGACAGCTGTACATGGCCCCAGTGCTGAGTAGCATATGGTGCAGGCAAGCACTGAGGAACAATGGTACGTTGTAGGTTGGCCCCAGGGCTCAGTCAGAACGGTGGGGTTAGGACTGAGGAGCAGTTGCAGAGCTGTACATGCGCCCAAGTGCTGAGTAACTGATGGGGCATGCAAGGATTGGGGAAGAGTGTCAGAGCTGTATGTGGGCCCCAGGAATGATTCGCAAAGGTGCAGGTAATGAATGAGGAGCAGTGACAGAGCAGCACGTAGGCCTCACTGATGAGTCGCAGTGGTACAGGTAAGGAATGAAGAGCAGTGGCGAAGCCCCTCACTGATGAGTCAAAATGGAGCAGGAAAGAAAAGAGGAGCAGTTGCAGACTAGTATGTGGGCCTAACTGATGAGTCACAACAGTGCCGGTAAGGAATGAGGAGCAGTGGCTGAGCTGTATGTGAGCCTAACTGATGAGTCACAACAGTGGAGGTAAAGTATGTAAAACAATGGCAGAACTGTAGTGGGCCTCACTGATGAGTCACAAAGGTGCAGGTAAGGAATGAGGAGCAGTGGCAGAACTGTATGTGGTCCTCACTGATGAGTCACAAAGGTGCAGGTAAAGAATGAGGAGCAGTGGCAGAGCTGTATGTGGCCCTCAGTGATGAGTCACAATGGTGCAGGTAAGGAATGAGGAGCAGTGGCAGAGCTGTATGTGGTCCTCAGTGATGAGCCACAACAGTGCAGGTAACGAATGAGGAGCAGTGGCAGAAGCGTACTTCGACTTCACTGAAGAGTCACACTGGTGCAGACAAGGACCGACTTATGAATATAACCAAGTCGTGAGGGAGTTGCAGCAGTGCCTGTATGTCCCTAACATCATCCATTTTCGGAATCCTGTTACACTTCCTTTCAGGTTTCTCTTGTAGACCCACTACTGAATCATTTTGGTAAATTGTCAGACACTTAATTGAGCTGGGTATTAATGACCCTTAGTTCCTTTAATCACTTTTTTCCCAAAGGAAATGTATTCAATCACAATCTCTTGGTGATTTCTTTATAAAGTTTTGTCATCTTTTTCATTCAAGATGTCTCTAATGAAAAGTTCTTCACAAATATCATTTAAGTCTTCACAAAGCCTGGAGTTTTGTTGTTGTTGTTCATTCCCAACGTCATAGTCTGTTATGTCTTGGAAAGAGTCATTAAGTCCTTCGAACAACCAACACGGTGCAATATGCCATGGTGACGCACGTCTTGGCTATGCAACTGACTGAATGATTCCTTAAAAGGCATATTAATAAGTAACATCAGGGAAGAACAATAACAAAATGACTCCAGGCCTTTTAATAACTATAACCCATGAATTTAGAAATGGAGGGCTATCCTTCACAGAACTGCTGTTGGTGACTCTCCAATGGTGAGGAGTAAATACACAGTAAATACACAGTGATGCTAGGGAGTCTCCTTTAATGGAGAAGCGTAATCGCTTGGTGTGGCCACCAGAATGCCCCTCTGACGTGTCTCTTCTTCTGGTAGGACACTCCAATGCTGTCCTCTCAGTGCTGGACTGAACAGAATATTTTGGCATTTTGTAAATCTGAAAATTCCTGACACTAGATAATTTTTAAAGAAAGAGTCATTTTAGAGGGGTACAAAGCAGAAGTAGAGCAGCCTTTTAAAGTACTTGTCACCTTCTCTTAAGTGACACAACTGAAAGGAAAGTAAAACAGGTGAGGTAAAAACATCGAGAGACCAATGAGACTATCTCTTGTGACCTACCATAGAAGGGTGCCAGGCAGCCGAGGCATCCTATTCGGGTGCAGCCCCAGTACATGTGGCAGAAGGGATGTGCACAAATGGTGCCTGCAAATGCAAAGGAAGAGACATTTTACTTCCAGGCAAGTGGCTACTACTGGGACCTGGACAGGACTCGCCCTACTTGCAACATACGATATGCAGCGTTAGGTAAAAAATTAGGATTTCCAGGTCCACAAAGCCAGACAATTAAATGAGTCTATCAGTATTTCAGATCCTCTAACTAGTCTCCAGCTTTGTCCTTACCCTCACACTGCCACATGACTACCACTTACTTCTCTGAAGTCTAGTTCATACTAATCTCACGTCACTGCCACTGGTTGGCAGATCCGTTTACTTAACGACAACATCTGCCCTTCTTACTGATGAAGACAGATGCCTTATTGGTAAGATAAATCTATACGTGCATAAGAGAAAGGCGTTTCACTGACAAAAAGGAATACATATATGTAGAGAAGATGCTATCTGCTGACCATTCAGCCCATGGTTGAGGACCTTCAATGCGGACATGGATTCTAATGGTTGTATTCTGGAACACTGAGGAGAGAATATGGTTATACCTTAATATTGTAAGCAAAATATCAAGGTACTCAATATTTGGGATCCACACCGTTTATAATATCCAGTCTTAAATTCCATCCCAAACAGGTTATCCCCACCCCAGTACCTATCCATAAGAGCCTAAAGAAGTTGGAATCCCATGGTAAAGCGCTCAAACACCTTCCTTACTCAACAGGAGGACAGAAAGCAACTCTAATTCTCCCTAACAACTCCCAGCTAGAGCTGTACATACCCACCCCACAAAACATTATTCTTTATCTCACCTCCTGTCCTGGCTACTAGGTTACCAAGACAATGACGCATACTTCCAGTTAGAGACACTGGTCCTGTCTAGTCCTATAGCTGGTATAACTGCAGCTTCTGCTTGTCTTGTTGAGCAGATTTTTGACTTTCTCTCAGAGACCTCAAGACAGAAACCCACGAACGCACAATAAAGTGCTTAGACATTGGAGCCTCCCAACAGGGTGAGTGCCCTTCTAGCTTCAACCACAGTGGGCCTCAGAAGGCTGCAGTTTAACCAGAGCAGCCGCCAAGACAATGAAGGGCCAGGCCTCTGAGGGAGGACAGGGCAGAGGCCTGTCCACGGCATGGAAGGCAGCACCTTTCCGTCCACTTTGGTGTTGTTGTTGAACCACAAGTTATGAGCACTTTGTGAAATGACAAACACCGAGCACCCTCCTCTTCAGCTCTCCGATGAGTGAACTGATTCCAGAAGGAGAGAGTAGAAAGCACCCGTCACAATACCCTTTCATTTTGGCACTGTTCTCGCTCTCTCCCACTCACTCCCCTAGACTGTGCTCTCTACCTTCACACCAACCTTTTGCTGCTCCCTTTTCCCAGTCTGCTTAAAAAAAAAAAAAAAAAAATGAAGATTCATTCTCCAGCCCATTCTTTCTCTTTGAGTGGCAGTGGATCATCCCAGTCTTCCAATAACGGTTTGTGGATTGAAACCTTTCAATGTCCATCTCTTGTGTTCCTCGTCTTTACTTCCAGTACACCCAAGCTCCTCCTTTTGTGTGTACTATATCTATCTATCTGTCTCACTGCCTGTCTATCGGTCTTTCTTCTCTTTCACTGCTTGCTGTCTTTACCTTCTCTTGCTCCCTCACCGCCCCCTAGTTATTTGTTTTAAAGTCTCCTTCCTTCTCCTCCTCTCTTCAGGGTTGAATCAAACTCTAACGTGATAAAACACAACAGACTGGAGCTCTATAACACCACATATAAATATCTAAGGAAAGGGTGTTCTTACACTGCTGTGGTGCGGAGTGAGCACCTGGTTCCCGTGCCCCTCTCCGGTCAGGCATTGGTTGGAAACAGCAAGTGCAGATCACATGAGTTCCCTCTGATGAGCATGTGTATTCCTGGACCCCTGAATGGAAAAACAGATTATTTGGTTCTGTTTAGCTGAATCCTGCCTTTTAACAGAAACACAGCAGCACACACACTCTCTCTCTCTCTCTGTATCTCTCTTATCCAAACGTAACATCAAGTCCTTTGCTATAAAAAAAAACCATCAATATTTGGTTTTGGTTCCATGGCCATCGAGCCATTTATATAACACTATTCAGCTGGCCTCCTAAAAGATGCTGAGAGCCTAGCAAGCCCCTCTAGATTATTCGTACAAGACTCACCAACAGATTGTGCAGATAAAATGATCTTCTGGGACATGCAGATGCCAGAGCCCTGAAGAGAGAGATGCCAGCACATCCTTCTGCGCGAAAAAGCAAGATATTGACACCAATAGTGGCATCCCTTCCTCTGAGTTTTTTTTAGAGTAGCAACAATCTTTTTATGTCTCGATTAGACAGCTCTGCAAGACTTTTGTTTACATACAGTGGGCTCACAGACAACCCATAGCTTACAATTTGTCAGCTTCAGCATCGCTCTTATTTGCTTCACTTCCGTTTGTCATGGGCATGTGGGCGTTATTTCCTCTTCTTGTGTTTGGCACTCCCCTGCAGCATGGACGAAGTGCTCTCGTGTCCATCCACTGCTCCCATTTTTGAAGCTACTTTTTTCTTTGTGTTCAAGCACTCCATCAGAGTACTTGTGTTTTCAGTCCATCTCTCATATCCCCATGTGTGGAGAAGTGTGGAGAAGTGTGGCTCAATGGTTAGAGCGGCAGACCCTGATGCAGAGATCTGGCCCGGGACCAGGGTTCAATTCCCACCTCGGCGGGTCTTGGGCTCAATTTCCTCGGACCTGATCATTCTCGCCTCGGTGCCTATTCTAATCATGGGTCCCACTCTGCAACTCTGGGCAATAGCTTGCTTAATCTCCACAACGGCCCCAACAGCGCTGGGATGCCTGCTTCACCCTGGGGGTGCCCAGGAGTGGACATTTCACAGGGAAAAGCCAGGAAGGGTTCCACAGCGGTGTGCGTACAGCGCCAGGACACCTCTTTGGGGGTATAAGTGCGCTTTACAAGTACAAATTTCATTTCATTTCATTTCAAATTTCATTTCATGAATGTAACTTCTATTACTTATCTCCCACTCGCCCCCCTTTCATGTTGCTTCTTTTCCCTCCCACCCCTCATACCCTGTACTCAATGCCATTGCACTCTACTCTGCACCACTCTACTTTATGCCACTGCTCGCCGCGCCACCCTATGCCACTTCATTTTATGCCACTGCACTTTGTCACGGCACTCTATGCACTCCAGTGTATGCCATTGCTCTCTACGACACTCTACTCAGCACCACTCCACTCATAGGTCACTGCACTCTACTCTGCACCACTTTATTCTAGCACACTGCATGCCACTGAACTCTACTCTAAAACCCTACGTCACTCTATTCTATTCCACTCTTCTCTGCGCCTCTGCAATCTATGCCACTGTACTCTGCACCACTCTACTCTATGCCTCTGCACTCTGCGCCACTGCACTTTACGCCACTGTACTCTATGGCACTGCACTCTATTCTGCACCACCCTACTCTACGCCACTGCATTCTTCTCTGCACCACTCTATGTCACTGCACTCCGCGCCACTGCACAACACTCTTTTCTACTGCACTCTATGCCACTCTACTCTGCACTGCTCTACTCTATGCCACTGCACTCTATACCACCCAGTGCCACTCCACACAATGCAACTCTAAGCCACTCCATTCTACCCCACTCCTCTCCACGCTACGCCACACCACTCTACAAACCTCTACTTTATGCCACTCCATGCTACTGCACTCTAAGCCCGTTCTCTCCACTCTTCTGTATGCTACTCCACTCTATGCCACTGCGCTCTACACCACTGTACTCTACGCCAGTCCACTCCACGCCAAGAGAACTCACTCCCAATCATTCCTCCTCACTCCAGTCTTGGACAGCAGCACACAGCAAGGCAGGCATTGCCAGTTGCTTCTTTTCAACATTAGGCGCGGGTGGAGAACTCCACTCCGCCAGCGGAGTGTGCGGAGATTTGCCTACTCCGCGTTCTCCGTGGAACGTGGAGTAGGCAAATCTCAGCACACTCCGCAGCGGAGCCGAGTTGGCCAGCCCCCGCCTCCACCCCCCTATTAAAAATTAATTAGACATTAATTAAAACAATTAAAAAAACACTTTACCTGTACTGCGGCGTCTCCGGGCTGCCCTCCTCCTCTTCCTCGCCGTCTCTCTCCTACGTTGGGTGATCGTTGCGAAAACTGCGCATGCAAATTTCTCGCAAGAAATGCGCGGGCGCGCACGCATGCGCAGTTTTCGCAATTATCACCCAACGTAGGAGAGAGATGGCGAGGAAGAGGAGGAGAGCAGCCCGGGGACGCCGCAGTACAGGTAAGTGTTTTTTTAATTGTTTTAATTAATGTCTAATTAATTTTTAAAAGAGGGGGTGGAGGCGGGTGGCGGAGCGGAGTTTGTTTTCAAGTCCGTGGACCTTCGCGTAGTCCCGCTCCGCCAGCTCCGTTCAGGGTTATTCAACATATCTTATGCATGAAAGTGCTTCAGACTGCAATTCTGCTACTTTAAACACTGTAACTAACAGGGTTTACTACTACCAATTGCGTGGTACTCAATGTATCCACCTGAGAGGGATAGTAGGGAAGATTAGCTCTGCTGGGATTCACACATGTGACCTGCAGATAACCACACGTCAGCGGGAAGCATTTAACTCACTGAACCATCTGCTGAGAAACAAATAGACACCTTTTCTAGTCACTTCATGGAAGTCAGTGTTACAAATACTCCACAACTCCACAACAGGCGCTCTCTTTGAATATGCTTGAAAACATGCGAGATCTCTAGGTTTACAGGAAACCTCAGATATATCCTCGAACTAACAAAGACTGACAAGAAGGATTTATTTTAGCAGACACAAAATGTAAAAATAATCCAGTCAGGAATAATGGCAAACAATAAGCAAATAAGAACAGATGGGAAAAAATGTCTTTGACACCAGTCCCCCCCCCAAAAAAAGAGAATTCTACTAACCACAGAATAAATTCCCTTCCCTTTTCTTACAGGTGGAGACTGTACTCAGCAGCTCCTTCCTCTTCTACAGTCTCTTTGTGATGATGGACTAAAAGACAGCACACCTGCAAGGGCTCTTAAGTTGGGTGGTATTCACATATTCTTTTCTGAGTTTGCTTGACATGGGGTCGCTAACGGAGTGTTTGGTGTAATTTATACATAAGTTGTGAGATAGTGTAGCTATGCAGTGAGTCCACGTTCACTGTGCTCGTGAGAGGCGCTTGCAAGGTGAGCGTCTACACTTCTGGTGGAAAGAGATGTGTGTTTAGTCTTTAACACAGCAAGACCTCAGCAAGGCTTGTATCACAGTTTGAGTCCATTCATTGAGAGACATGGGCATCTGAGAGTAACCTTTGTCTCATAAGGGAGGTGGCTCTATCAAGGGATAGTAAAGCCTCAGGATCTTGGAAATACAGGCTGTTATCCTGGGGTAGTGAACGCTGAAGACCTTGGAAGTGGGGCCATTATCCTGTGATAGTGAAGGCTCAGGACCTTGGAAGTAGGACCCATTATTCTCAATGGTACCAGCAGGGCAGTACAATTTTGAAAAAATAAAAGCGCTCTTTTTTATTTTGCAGCTTTTTAGAAGGAATTGACCTGCATCATAAAACCAGATATCCAGGGCAATTATCAGCCCTTGTTGATCTACTACGGACACCCGATGAATGGGGGGTGGGGGGGCTAGCTGCAGACATCCCTGGAGGAGAAAGGTCCTGGGCCCATTCCCCATCATGATCAATAGCATCTGAAAAATCTGACTAAAACTCACAGGCTTAAAGAACACATTTCTCTAGCAACTCAAGATCACACTGTGCTCAGGATCTACTAAATCCTTCTTCCAACACCTCTAATGTAAACTTAATAACTCTCATAAATGAAGATTACCGCTAGGAATACGGCTCGCATATTGGTCAAGACAGATGGTCACATATGGCACACACATTTAGTGTCCAGCATCACGTGCACTTTAGCACAGACCCGATTCTTCATCACTGATAAATTAGTATGGACCATGTCAGCCCGGACAGACTTAATAAACTAAGAATTGTAGCCACATATTCATTTGAAATAGTCAGAAACCAGAGGGTATCGTTTACATATGCTGCTTAAATGTCCATAGGTACATCGCCTCTCCTTAGAGTTCACTAAGCTCATAGGAGAAATATCTGATCCAGTTATTGTCTATTTGTGTGTTAACACACTCAAAGAGTTGCCCTAATTAGATGCAAATGATCCTTTATTTCTTGACCTGGTCACATCAATGGGCATTAAAACTAGGTATCGTGAATAGAAATTTGCTAAGAACAGTTCGGTTCACACTTGGAAGGGCTTGGCTGTGTTTTCGTTGTAGTGCAGATAATGTCGCCCTTCAACATTCCAAACATATTGAAAGAGACAGGCCATGTGGAACAAACTAGGCCTGTGCCTGCAGAGAAAGCCTCCTTCAACCCAGCTTTCTCTTTATAGAACTAGGTTTCATGTGCCTGTGCTGAATCTTTGCACCCTTTCACTTTACCCGATTGTAACTCTGACCCCTAGAATGAGTGTGATTCATTGGACTGCGCCCAGTTTCACATACATCTGTCATTGATCTAAATGCATCTATCTATTTGTGTGTATATCAGAATTAGTTCCTTAAGACTGGGAGATTGTTTGTTTTTATTTGTTCAGACCCTAAAAAGGGCCTTCGGTATTCCTACCTAAAAGGGAACAGACACAGATATTTCACTGCCTTTAGTGGCGAAGAAGCCTTATACTGGTGTGATTTTTGGCATCATAATTTGTTTGTCAATTCCTAGAATTCGGTGTACAGCCCGGTTTTGATCATTTTGATGATGAATTTGCAGTTTTATTTAGTTGAGATTGTATTTCTATTTTTCTTTCCCATTAAAATAAAATCGTTGGAGTGTCTGTGTGCGTACACCATACATACATTTCCCCCTACAAAAATGAAGACATGTACTTAAACCTACTATCAAATATTTGCCTCCGATACGCTAAAACTAGAGTTGGAATAGTATACTGATTCAGTCCAGCAACCGGTGGGAAGTGAAACCGACTAGAGGTTTTGGTCTGGGAGCGAAAGGGGGTGTTTACTTGCTCTTCAGTGACATGCTACCATTGTCAGGTAATCCCTTAATGCACCGGCTGCTGGCAGTTTGTGGGGTGTACCGATACAGTGAATAAAAGAGGCGGTAGGAAGTTATGGATAGGCGACACTGGCACTCTATATGTCTAGGTTTACATATTCTAAGTCTGTTTTCGGGTGCACCCTATGGACTTTACCACTGCATGGCACTGAATCTGCTTTGAAGATATCGTGGCAGCACTAGCTGAAGGAGATCTGACCCTCATCACGCTATCAGACTTGTCCTTAGCAGTCAGTATAGGGGACAACCTAATCTCATTACAAGAGGCATTACAAATTGCCTTGGTGCTAGAGCCATCCCTGTGATTGGTCCAGTCTTTTTTGTTAGGAGGGAACTACAGATGAAGCTCCATACTTTCTTCTCCGCATCAGTCACAGTGGATGGTAGAGTTCCACACATCGTGTCTGATGTTGAACATCTTCACAAGTTCTCTCCTGAGCATGGACTCTGGTCCCATTCCTACGAGGATGACATACAAATCTGTCTGGCATTATTGAGCTATAGGAGGACTTCTTCACTGTCACACAATATCCAGACATGTGTAGTTTTACAACAGTTGTGTGTTCAAGCTGAATAGGGCTATAACAAAGGTTTCTCTTGAGACCGCACACAAGTGTCTTAAATCACAGAACAAAAAGAACATCCCCTCACCACTTTCTTCAGTCATTAAATGGTCTTTGGGTATCATATGGTATGAAGAAGTTGACCATAAACACTTCAACTGGGGGTGTGGGCATTCTTTTGACTTTGCCAGCTACTTTGTACTTACTTGTTCATATATTTTGACATCAGAAAGCCGTAGTCAGGGCCTTGAATTGCACCTATGTTGTACAGCGAGCTATCAGCACATTAACACGGGCAGCTGCAGAGGGTGCAAGAAGCAGATATTTGGATTCAGTCGCTGTAACTTCAAGACAATGGCACTGGCTGCTCAGAAGGAGATATTTTCAAGGCTCATTACATGATGTTTAGGTGTTTACAAGGAGTTCACATTTAAAAAGCATTTTCTGACTAAGCATCCTATAATATTAGGAGGAAGAAAAAAAATCAATCAATGTTCAAAAGAAAGGAGTAAAGACGCTCCTCCGGCAAAAGTATCTGCTGGACGCGGGCAGTGAGCAAATATTGGAGTAGAGCACTGGGGCCAGCACCTGGCACTAGAAACTCATTCTCTTCTCCAAGTGCTCCATCAGAGGAATGATAAAGCAAAATGATTGGCCTGTATGTAAGGGTCAGCTAGCCCACTGCAGGCTTTGGGCCCCCAGGTATTGTTTCGTGGAGGAAGCAGGATGGAGGCATGGACAGGGGAACTGACGGAGGGGCTCCTAAGGGCTCCCTAGGGCGCTATCTCATAAAACATTCAAGAACCCTCCATCCATCACAAGGCTCAACAAAGAGCTAAGAGAGACAACCATCACCCACTGCAGAGGGAGGCTCAGGAATTTCTGCTGTCAAGACTATGCATTCCTGCCAAAGTGATGATTTACAACGCATAAGAGGCAATCACAGGAGCACCAAACCTATTGGACTGTGGGTGGGAGACCTCAAAGGGAAAGGACCACAAAGCCCGTATGGGCAGGTGGCAAATGTCCGCTGCGAAGACTTGAAAAGCCAATCACATAGGCTACTGTTCCCCTGGGAAGGTATCGTGATGTCAATCTGTTTGACCCTCTGCTACAATGAACTGACTGCCATCGTCACAATGTCTAAGGGAGGACTGGTAGTGTTTGTTTGTCCCTGGCACTGCACTTCTCGACTTTTACAATAATTAGGACAACCATGGAACACATTTGTGAATGGTGCAAGTCACTGAATCTGTCAGAAAACTGAATCACAAAGGAGAACTTGGGAGGCAAGCAGTGGAAAAGCCAATGAGCCACCAGTAATCAACTGGAAAATAGGACCACAAGAGTGTAGGCAGAGCAGAACAAAAGGAGCTGGTGACACGATTATCTCTCATTTCATGATCAGGGGCTTTTACATTGCAAGTTTTGAATTTTAAGCTATTTATGAGTGGCGAATGAAATAGGTGCAAGTTAAAGAGCAGTGAAGACTGAACCACACGCTCATGGACATAGGACATGGACCTGGATATAGCACTGCCAGGGGTGAACCAAAACGTGGACAGGCAACAGAGAAAGGGGTAGTAGACTGGGAGACCTGGATTACGATCAGGTACTGAAGGGGCATTTCAAATAAGAGGTAGCAATGTGGTGGTAGGAAGTACAGGAGACGGAGTAGTAATCCGCAGCTGGAGCGTGAGTGAAGCTTCTAAGTCCTGGTATTTCATGTGGGCAAAAACTTCTTCATTTGGTGTTTTTTAAGACCGGGCGACTGTGATGCGTTCTTATAATGGCTCAGTCACAAGCGTCACTGCTTGTGATTACACTCAGCATATATAAAAAAAAAAAGGTTCATCAGAAACACATTAGAGTCACCCTACAACTTCCTCAATTCCAAGCCTCTACTTGTTCAAGGCAGAGTTCACTGCTGGACAAACTCCTCAACCTTCCCACAGCGAGGGTCACCACTGACGACAACTGGTTTGCCATCTGCGAGTTATAAATATAACTAGTGCTCGCACCTGCAACTGATGGCAGAGGAGCCACGCACAGAACATCACAGTAACTTCCTACCAAGTTTACATCACAAGCTGGGTGTTTGCCCAATGGTTAGGCAGTGCACGCCAAGTTGGTCCTGGAGATGCCAGCGTTGTTCCCGATATATGCAAAAAGGGGTTTTGAACCACAGCTCTCAACCTGCACCTCTCACAAGAAACCAACTCCATACAATATTCGTGCAACTTAGCTCACCTGCAGGAAAATGTGCAGATGTTGACGGCGCATCACCTGGTGCTGCTGCAGATGTTGTGCTTCCCAGGGGTGGGCCTGCCACGTACAGCATTGCATGCCTCGTATATCCTGGGCACTGACGACACACAATGTATGGCTGACTGAAAGCATAACAAAAGAGACTGCCAGCATTGTTTTTATATCTGCAGCAGGTTTGAAAGACAATCAAGGAGAACAGAGAGCACTAACCTAAGGAGTCCAGCACAGACAGTAACATCAATATCAAAAACAGGCCCTAAAGGCGAACCTGGGGCAACCCCACCTGCGAAGTGCAGGTTTCATTTTATCACAACTACAGTCACATGAAAATGAAGAATTTAACCAACTGCATATTCGTGCTGCAGTCTAATGATTGTAGAAACACACCCACCAGCAGACTGCCCACCCATGAGAAGTGGCTCATCCCTGGGAACAGCTATATGCACGCTGTGCTTCCCCTCCAACTTATTTATTGAGCGGAGGGTTTCTCTTGTTAAATGTGGTTACTCTTTGTTTATACAATACCACCTCAATTCTCTTACTGGTCACATTCATATTATCCTTTCCCATGTACTTGCAACAAATACCTGGCGATGCACTGATGAATAACTGAAATATTCTTATTTCACACCTTAACTCTGAATGAAGTAATCCTTGAACTAGTTTAGGTAGAGAAAATGTTGCGGTGAGGTGGGTGGAGCCGAGTGGCGGTTGAAGAGGAGTTCCACAATCTGGAACCTCAGAAATCCAAATTTCCTATCTGAAACAGTATACCATTATTTAGAACTCTTAGTCATGTCATGATTACACTGTCAACCCTTCACTTCAAAACCTGAACAATCAATAAATTACTATAGATCCACTAGGTCCCCATTTGATCTTGATTCGTCTCAATGGTATCGAGTAGAGCACAATGAGACGAAACCTTATTCAGGTGATCTTCAAAGAGGGCAATGGCACATCTCTGGGCACAAATGTTAGGCAATCAGAGAAAGCATCCTTCTGTTCACATTGTAAGGAGTTACCTGTGCCAGCAATGCCTCCATGATCACCGATGTGCATGCAAAGCACTGGAAGCCTGCGTACTAGTGAAAGGAAGATAATTCTTTCATCAGCTGCTCAGATGAATTAACTCCTGCCTTCCACCTCCACTAACCTGCAGATTTCCTAGCCTGTTTGCCCTCTTCCCATGATGGCTGTGGAACTCTGTCCATCTCTCCTTCCCTCCTAAAATGGCCAAAACTGCCTGCTAACTCCCACCACCAAAGCACACCCACAGAGCGCTGAAACTTTTCAGACACTCACCCCCAGTCACAGATCTGGGTTGAATCCATCATCATTCCTTATGGGAACAGTCCAGCCCTAACTACCAAGCCAGGTCTTCCCTGGACCGGAAACAAGCATCCTGGGACCGGTTTCAGGGTAGCACCCCTCATCAGCCAGGCTAGCTTGAATCCAGTGGCAACGTGAGCAAGGGACTCCTTAGGGTATGCCCAGACATGGGTCCCTTGCTCACTTTGCCACTGGATTCAAGCTAACTTGGCTGATGAGGGGTGTTACTCCGAAACCGGTCCCAGGATACTTGTTTCCGGTCCAGGGAGGACCTGACCTGGCAGTTCGGGCTGGACTGTTCCCATGAGGCACAGGGTCAAGACTGATTTGTATATGGCTGGGTCCAAACTGGGGTGGCAAAGTGAGCTAAAGAATGATGATGAATTCAACCCAGATCTGTGACTGGGGGTGAGTGTCTGAAAAGTTACAGCACTCCGTCCACCATCTCCTTGTGTCAAATAAGCTGTCTGCACATTTCATGACACGGAGGCTCATTCAGTTGCACAATAACACCTTACTGCTTGATTACCAGCAGAATATTTATTATTTATTTCGGAGTTTTATATAGCGCTAGCCAGACCCTAAGGTATCGGAGCGCTTTACAACACTTAGTAAAGAGGAAAACACATATTATAGCAGTATTAAACAAGAAGCCTCAAGGAGCAGTAGGAGACTTTGCGCGTTGTATGATGCTAGAGCCCGGGAAGTTGCATAGTCTCGTAGTAGTGAGCACAGTAGTTCAAGTCGCGCATCCTTCCGAACGGGGGGATAGTGGGAAGGAGTCGGGCTAGGCGTGAGGTAGAGGTCTTAGTTTCAAAGTGTCTTTGTGCCAAAGTGTGCACGCTCGTGAGTTTTAGTGGCACTCTATCCATTTGGGAGAGTGCTCTTGAGGAAGAGGTCTTTGAGCTGCCTTTTGAATTTTGGAAAAGAGGGGATGGTCCTGATATGAACTGGGATGGAGTTCCAGATTTTGGGCGCATTTCCAGAGAAGGATCGTGCTGCGGTTTTTTGTTTACGGGTTTTCGGCGGGATGAGGAGTAGAGTGTTGGAACTCCTGAGGCTCCTTGTCTGACCGGCCTTCGTGAGTTTGGAGGCCAGGTATGCGGGTTTCCCTGTGTGAAGGGCTTTGTGCGTGAGGCAGGCAGTTCTGAAATTGGCACGCATTTCAACTGGGAGCCATTTCAACTCTCTGAGTGCGGGCGAGATGTGGTCATATTTTTTTACTCCGGTGACCATTCTTGCAGCTGCATTAAGAGTTGATCGGAGGGGAGCTAGGTGTGATTTTGCTGTGCCTGTGAGGGTTGCATTCCCGTAGTCCAATCTGGAAAGTACCAAGGATTGTGTCGCTTGTTTGAGGTCGTTGGTCGGGATGAAGGGTTTTATCTTGCTTAGTAATTTCAGGTTGAGGAAGGCACTTTTTGCTGTGTTCTTGATGTGTTTGACCATGCTTAGTTTAGGGTCCAAGGTGATTCCCAGCGATTTGACGGAGTCGGCCAGGGAGAGATTGTCCTTGAGAGCATCAATTGCTTTTAGCCATTCTGTGACTTGGGGGTTTTCCGTTTTGTTGGAAATGAGGAGGATTTCCGTTTTGTCTTGATTCAATTTCAAGTGGTTTAATGAGAGCCAGTGTTGGACTTCTCTAAGAGTGTCGTTGAGTCTCTGGATGTCTTCAATGGAGGAGGTTTCGAGATAGATCTGGGTGTCGTCCGCATAGAGGTGGAAGGGATTGTTGGATCTTTTGAGTATAGTGGTGAGGGGTTCCATGTATATGTTGAATAGTTGCAGGGAGAGGACTGATCCTTGGGGCACGCCTCTGCTGACAGGGTGAAGGTCCGACGTGAAGTTGTTGATTTTGACTCTGAGTGCGATTTTGGAGAAAGGAGCCGAACCAGAGTAAGACCACCTCTTCAGCCCCTAACCTTTCTTGGAGTACCTTAACGAGTAGTTGGTGGTCAACCGTATCGAAGGCTGCCGATAGGTCCAGGAGGATGAGTAGGGAGCATTGGTCTGAATCAAGGGACTTGTGTATATCATCCATGATATTAAGGATCGCTGTCTCTGTGCTGCACCCTTTTCTGAAGCCCGATTGGTGGGGGTCCAGGAGGTTGATGCTGTCCATGTGTTGTGTCAGTTGGAGGAGAACGCACTTTTCCAAAGTTTTGGCCAGGAGAGGAAGATTGGAGACGGGTCTGTAGTTGTTCAAATCATTGGTGTCCAAGCCTGGTTTTTTCAGTAGTGGCGTGACTTGGCCAACTTTGAGGCAGTCCGGAATGACTCCGGAGCTCAGGGAGCTGTTTATAATCCTGGTCCAGAGCGGTGCTAGGGAGAGTTTTAGCTTTTTGGCCAGTTGGGCAGGAATAGGGTCCAAGGCGTGTGAGGAGGGTTTAGAGGTGGAGATCAGTTTGACTATCTCTAATTCCGAGACGGGGTTGAATGATTTCCACTGGTTAGGAGGGTGATTGGGTGTGTTACCATCTGTTCCTGGGGCCGGGCTCCTATGGATGATGTTACGGTTGACGTCCAGGGAGAGCTCAATCTTGGAGATTTTGTCGTTGAAGAAGTTGGCAAAGTTCTCACACAGGGCATTAGAGGCCTGTGTTGTGGATACGGGGGGCTTGGAAGTTTGTTGCCTGATGAGGGTGAAGAGCTCATTTGGTCTGTATTTAGCGTTTTCAAGGGCAATGCGAAAGAAGGAAGTTTTTTCGCGCTTGATGTGGTTTTTGTACTTCTTGCGTGTTGTTTTGAGTTGGTCCAGGAGGATTGGGGACGGATTGTTCTGCCAGAGTCTTTCTGTTGCTCTGAGTTGTCTTCTTTCGGCATTTATGTCTGTGTTAAACCAGGATCCGGAAGGAGTGGCCCTGGCTCTTTTTTGTTTTAAGGGTGCTATTTGGTCCAGAATGTTGATCATAGTGGAGTTGTAGTGAGAGGCGAGTTCTGTAGTGGATAGGTCGTCAGAGGAGGTGGGGAGGAGAGAGCTTATCCTTTCTTCCAAGACGTCCATGGGGATCTGCTTTAGATTTCTTACCCAGTGGGGGTGTTCCTGATTGGGGGGTTTGCGTACGATCGATTGGTTGATGTGAAATAGGATGATATGATGGTCAGACCAGTCGACGGGCATGATGCGGTCGATCGTGACTGCGTCAGGTTGGGCAATGATGACATACAGGGTTGATCCTTTGTTGTGGGTTTCCTCTTGAGCAGTGTTGGGTGAGGTTGTTGTGTAGGAGTTTGTTCAGGTTTTGAATCAGCAGGTTGTTTTCTTCGTTCCAGTGGAGGTTGAGGTCTCCTAGAATTAGGTTGCTGGCGTCCCGGAGTGCGCAGTTAGATATCAGATCTGATAGGTGTTCTCCAAATGGGGTGTTGTTGCCTGGCGGATGGTAGAGGAGATGGCAGGATAGTGTTTTGTTTTCCCTCGTCTTGATGTTGGCGGTAAGACATTCAAAAGAGTTGTACTTGAGGGCTTCAATTTCCGTCACGGAGTTGGTATTCTTGTGTATGATTGCTATGCCCCCTCCGCGATGGATTTTTCTGTCTTTGTTTATGATTGCAAAGCCTGGGGGCACGAGCATGTCCATGATTGGGGAGGAGAACATGTTAAGCCAAGTTTCGGTGATGAACGTGATGTCTATGTCATGGGTCAGGATGGTTTCAGCCAGCTCTGTGGCGTGTTTGATGGCTGATCTACAGTTAATAAGCATGCAGTTGGTGCTGGTCTCTCCGTTTTTGGGTATCTTCACTGGGGAGGCCCTCGGAATGATCGTGAGGCATGCTGGGGGTCTTGGAGACCTGGGAGGAGAGTGATCTCTTCTAACTCCCGTGATGACCTGGATCTGAGGATTGGGGGTGGTAGTAGGGGAAGTAGCGTAAGAGGAGGCAAGGTCTAAAGCTTCACATGAGGACATTGCAGCTCTTGCTCTTCTGGGTCTTTGTGCCGGGTCAAGGAGAGGGGTTGAGTTCCAACAGGGCCGTGGAGCCTTGGGGGGCCTTGGGCGTTTATTGTTGGAAGTGGTGGGGGTCGGGTGCGGGTGTTAGTTGGGTCTGCGGAGTGAGGAGAGGTTCATTGTGATTTCTTTGAGGCCTAGTAATACCTTTTTTAGTTGGCTTTCTAGCAAGGCGAGAGGTCGCGCCATCTCCCCTGTAGGGGGGATGAGGGTATTTTGGGGAGGGATGTCTCGAGACGGCGGGAGCTTGTCGTTGATAAAGTGGGTTTTGTTGTTCCCGTTGTCAGTGTTGTCTCTTTGGGTAGTCATGGGTAAGGGGTGAGAGGGTTTACGTCGAGAGTTTGGAGGCCTCAGCTTGCGTGTGGGAAGCGAGAGGGAGCTGGGCGGCTTAGATTGCGGGTTGGTGGCGCTGGTTGTTTGTTGATGGGGGCAGAGTGAGGCGAGAGGAGGAAGGTTTCAGGCTACGGGGGGTTGGGGGGCCCCACTTGAGCTGTCCCTTTTGCTAATGGTTGAAGGGGGGGTATGGAGAGCGCGTGATCGGTGTGGGGGGGACGGAGTGGGGGGGAGTGGTGTTTGGGGGGGGGGGTTAGTGCAGTAGGCACCGGGAGCGGGATTGGATTTTGGTGGAATCCAGCTGGTCAGTCTGTCCGGGGGTGGGAAGTTATTCAAGCTGGGATGCCGTGTGTGAGAGGGGGCGTTGCGTAGCGAGGGGAAGAGTGAGTCAAATGCATCTAGGTTGTCGTTGGTGGATTGGATCAATACTGTGCCGTTGGAGTATAGGGTCACCGAGGTGGGGCCACTCCGCATGAGACGGTTGGGGATTGTGGTCATCAATTGACAGCTGTGGGGGGTGGTAGTTGTTTTGGTTACGCGGAGATGTGCTCTAAGAATGGTGTTCCATTTTTCCAGTCTTTCTGTATGGAAAATGAGGTCCATTTTCCGCTGCCCTTTGGCGGAGCAGTGGTAAATGTCCTGCGAATAGAGTTTCTGGGTGTTGTCTAATCAGTCTATGTTTGAAATTCTTTTTGGTTTTAAGGGAGAGGTTGGGGGGGGGAAGGTGAAGGAGAAGGAGTTCGGGCCGTGTGGTTTTAGGTGGTTATGTGTGTCAGGGTACGGTGAGTTTGGAGTGACGGGTAACATTTTGTCTAAGTTGGAAAGGGGGGTGGCTAAACTGAGTTTCCGCAATAGGTGCCTCCTAGGGGACCAGCATCCGAGGCATTCCAGCTGTGCCGGCTGAGGGTGTTGCTGGGTGTTTGGGTTATTGGGGAATCGGTCTAAGGATCAGTGCTTTGTCTTAAGTAGAGAGGGGGGGGTGGGGTAACTGGAGGTTGCCAGCTAGTGGACAGGCCTCAAGGTATTGTCGGGGACCTGTGCTTGTATTACGTCGTCTGTGTCACTAACCTGCTGAGGCTGGCGTGGTAGTCAGACAGTTCTCGGGAGCATTTGGGAATACTGTTTGGGGGGGTGTTTAGATGTGGTTTGTTTGGCCAGGGAACAGTATTTATCCTAATGGTCTTCCTAAGGAAGTGTGAGGGCAGAAACCGCCTTCTGTGGACCAGGTAATGCGTTAAAGATGGGCATCTGAAGGGTTGACGGGGCTGTAGGATATATCACGGGAGCTTGTGTGGTCTGTGTTGGTGTAGGAAGTGCGTTTCTGCGGGGAGGGTCCGTTGTTTATTCCGATAGATGAGGGTTAGGGGTTGACGGGGCTGAGGTTTAGAGCACTGGAGCTAGTGTGGTTAGTGTGGGTGAAGGATGGTGTGTTACAGTGGGGAAAGGTCTGGTGTTTATTCCAATAGAGGGGGGTTATGGGGAGGCGGGCCGCCTTTTTTGGGGCCATGGATCTCCTGCATGAGGGCGGTGTAGGATCTGAGCTACTAGATAGGCAGAAGAGGTGGCGTGCTGGCGAGGGGTGAGTTAGTCAGCCTCAGGCATTTTAAGGTCAGGCGTCGATGTCACGAAATCTGTTTTCATTAGATCCCTATGAGTGTGTGACATGGACCTGGTGAGTATGTCCTACCTGGTTTCCTTATTTTGGTGATTCGCTGTTGGTACAGCAGGGAGACCTCTTTATTTTTCCTCCATGACCGTTGACTTAAGGAATCATGCTTCCGTGCACGTTGCATTGTGACCGGTGTTCAGTTGAGGTGCGATTGGAGTGCTGTTTACGGAGTAGGGGGGCGCCATTTTGGGATCAGGCAGCACGCTTCCTGGATTAGGCGTGATGATGTCTTGCCGGGATAGCAAACCTCACCCGAGCTGAAAGCAGACCTCACCCGAGCTGAAAAAGGAATTACCAGCTCTGTTTCGAGTGGAGTCAGAAGAGCTGCTTACTGGGGGCAAGGAATGTGCTGGCGGTGGACTGTTTGTAGTATGGCGTTTAAAGGGTGCATAAGGGCTCTTTTAGCACCACGGGCGCCATTTTGGGATCAGGCAGTCCGGTGATGAGCCCCTTGTCTCCTAATGTTGAGTCGGCTCGATTTGGAGAGTGAGCTTGCGAGGACCTGGAGAGTAGATACTGATATCCACGGTTGTAGGGTGGTCGGAGGACCTGGGGAGAGACACTCGGTCTCTTGGAGAGGGTTATGTGGTTGTAGACGCAAGGGGGTTCATCGTTTCAACACCACGGGCGCCATTTTAGGCCCAGGCAGTCCGGTGACGAGAGTGAGCTTACGAGGACCCGGAGAGTAGTTTCTGATATCCCCGGTTGAAGGGTGGTCGGAGGAACTAGGGAGACACACTCGGTCTCTTGGAGAGGATTAAGTGGATTGTAGGCGCAAGGGGGTTCCTCGTTGCAGCACCACGGGCGCCATTTTAGGGCCAGGCAGTCCGGTGATGAGCCCCCTTTTCTCCTTATGCTGAGGCGGCTTTCAGAAGTGACTTTCAGTCGTTCAGTAGCTGTTCCAGCACTTGTAATATAAGGATAATCGGTGATTCGGTGTGGACTGCGGTTTCAGCGGGGCTCTTGAGCATTCTAGCGGTGTTTTCCCGGACCTTCTGTTGAGGCGTCCGTCGCCTGGGGATACCTGTCCTAGGCGGAGGCTGCGAGGTGTGGATCTATGCCTCGGTGGAGGCTCAGCAGCACGGTTCCGGTTCACCTCTTCGACGGATGCGATCGGTGAGTCTTGATTCTTCGCGGGGGGGCCCGGTATGGGGGGGGGGGCACAATTGGATTTGCACTTAATTGTGATCCTGTACCCCCAGGAGCTCGTATTCAAGCCATCTTGGCTTCTTCTATAGGAGACATAGGACTGGCCAAGATGCCCTGAGTATCTACTTCTTATGGTTACCTGGTACAGACACCAAGATAGAGAGATGATATGTGCACAGAGGTGACGCATACTATAAACACTGGTTCTGGCTGTTTTTTCCACTGCGTTTTTGCCTTGTCACTCATAATCAGCTAGATTAATTAGTGGTATTTTTCTTATATAAACACCAAGACTTGACCATTTTAGTTAGAGAGGTCTTCGCACCAGAAGTATCTACAAGAGGTCAGATTCCACACTGCTGGTTGCTGTCGCTCTTGGACTGAGGTTGCACGCGTAGAACAGAAGTAGAGTTCAACTGAGCTCTGCTACCAGGGAGCATGTTTTTATTATGAGAGAACAGCCGTATTCCCTCCTCCCTCTGCTCCAGCTGAGAGTCTGATAAACACAGAGGCCCGCTATATTCAGGTACGCACGTCAACAGTCTAAATATAATCCCATTGTTCAATACTTTATGCTTTCAGAGTAGCGAATAAGATAAGGGTGTAGCATTTAGGAAACATTTTAATGAGACACATGGTAGAAATTTTGTGGTTTCTACATTTCTAGTAACCGCGATACTAGTAATATTTTTTATATATCTTTTGTCACAATACATGTACGAATGCTTAAGTGTGATATTCTAAGCACAAAAGGTGGGTTTCCCAATTACCACTGCATCCCTGAAAACAAAGAGACTGTTTGTTTACCAGAAAGCACCTCTCCCCCAAGAGACAGGGCTGGGAGTAGGTCTGCAGTTCACCAGATCCACTGCACATTGAACTAAGTCCTTGCGTTATAGGGTTAGGGGATCTAAACCGGTAGACTTAGGGTATACCCCTAAGATGCATAACAGGTGGTTCTGGCAGTACAGTGGTAATTCTTAGCATACTGTGTGCATCCATTATACAACTATGTCCATCCTTGGCTTAATGTTCACCCTGGCCTGGCAGTATGGTGGTAATTCTCGTTGTACGGTGTGCATCATTCAGACAATGGATGTAATTCTTGATACATTTTAAGGATCCATTGTACTCACACATGCTGTAATGCTGCCCCTCCAGTTCGGTGGCGAGTTTTGACATACAGTGGGCATGCATTACTTGATGCTGCCCACTGTAGAACAATGCTGGCCCTGGCTTACTAGTGGTAATTCCCAGCATATTGTGGACAGCGAAGGTATGAAAGTGACAAGAAGAGCTCAAGCAAGTTCAGAAGAGAGGAATCAGGGCATGTGAACATATGTAATGTGCACACTAGCATATATATTCCCCCAACCTTCAGTACAAAATCTTGAAGAGCTATGTCTTTGTCCATACCTGGGTTCGGGGAGAAGGTTGGACAAGACGAAACCTACTGCATTTGTAAATCCGTGCGTACTTTCTCAAAGTGAACGTATTAAGCCTGGGTTGGTAGCTCAGTTCACAAATACATCCAATGCATCTGTGTTGACCCAATAGTCAAAGAGTCAAATCCGATGGGTCCAGTCAGAAATTCATCTATCAGAGGTTGATAAAATGGGTATCAATAATCGTGGCTGCATGTCTAGCACTTGTCATTGGGCCACTAAGCAGATTTGTGAAGACTGCTCATCAGCCATGCAAACCCTTCAAGGGCAAGTTAGGAAGAAGCACTCAAAAAATACAAATTATGTTAATAGTAAGACAAGTCTATGTTGCATAAGTAAACACAAGGATTACTAAAAAATTATAGAAAAACAGCAACTCTGACCATGGCATTTCTGTGCTTAAATTCATGAAGTGATGTGATTCCTTTTCAGCATATGATAAATAAACACACGCTAAAGAGGTTCAAACCAGGCCACTGAGAAGTGTCTCAAAGGTTCCAGGCCATTAGAATTTCTTCAAGTTCAACTGGGCGTTGTGAGTGCCAAATTAACTTATTCAATACTTAGGGAAGTAAAAAGTTCAAAGCATTAGACCTCGATAAATCTTTCTCAACATTACGAATGGATGATGAGATATGCGGCCTGCACCCAAACTTCTTCCCTCTTTTGTCACTGCACCAAATCCCCAAGTCACTAATTTTCCTGCCCCCTCGCTACCTGCCACTAACAGACAAACATTTTGGGCATGATTATTTTGCCAACAAACACCCTTCCTCCATCTTCGCCCATTCTCCTCTCTTCCTGGCCCATTGTGTCCATGTCTACTGTCTTCTTCCAGCTTTGAGGTGACATTGTTGTGGTATAAAGTTCTATACAAACAATGAACACAACATACCATACCACATGACTAGTGTTTCAACACAGCAATCTTTTCTCCACCAATGGTATCCTTGCTATATAACTTATTCTGTATTTCTGAAACGTAACATAGTTGTAAGTTTCAGGTGGGCTGAATAAATCATTTGATAGTAACAATATTATTGTTGGGCTTAGAATGACATTTCATTCATCAGAAAACAGAGGCAATATCTTGGCAAATTTATCTAATAGTTTTTCCCCTCAGAGTTTACCTAATATCAGAGGATTCACTATCTACGTCAGACAAGTCCAACAGATCCTCAGAACTTCCTTCTTCATCCGAGAAGGACCGCCGCACCTTGGGCTGGAGCATGTCTTGAGTGATCTTGTTTCGGGCATCCATGCTGCGCATGTCCTCTTCACTGCGGCCTTTGTCTGAAGTAAAAAGACACGTAACAGAGCTTGGGTTTGAACTGAAGAATCTTGCAGGACAGCACAAAAGATGCCAAAGTTCACCAGGCCACTGCCACATATGCTAATTGGTATATACTCAGAAGCAGAGGTACTCATGTACCTGTAGCTAATAAAAACTGCATGCAACCTGTACACTCCTGGATCTACCCATTAGGTCCATGACAACCATTTTCTTTCCAGGGTGAACAAAATAAGTTAATGTGCTTATTTTAATATACGGGGACGCTAAGAATTACCAGAAACTTAAACTATTACATGCATTTCAGGAAAAATCTGACTGAAGAATTTCATTTAAGAAGTTTCAAGTTATTAAAGTTCAGTTACTATATAGTATTATTCAATGACAGCTGAATTTTCAAGATCCAGTACACGTATGGCATATTTAAAAGACCAATTACAAAGCTGTGGAGAGGCAATCCTTACTCCCTGTTTTGTACAAGAGGTTGATTTGAAAAATGGGCTTACATATTCAAGCATGCACTATACTTGCCTGGGTGTTGCAGAAGATAGGCTTCCACCAAGTTGTTTAGGATGTGGTTTTTGCAGATCCGCTCCACCGGACAGCGACAGGTTGGACAAAGAGAAGAACGTTCCATCCACCCTGAATAGCAGGCAGCACAGAACGTGTGCATGCATGGCTGCAAACTGGGATAACACAAAACGAAAGGTGTCATCAAGAATAGAACTCTTTCCTTCTCCTGTTTCTTCGCATTTGTAACAAGACTACATCCCAGAAGCAGGGCAAAAGGCTGTCCGCAGATGGAGCTCCATCCTGACCTAGAGGGTACTCTGCCGCATCAGAACATTCTACCAAAGCACCTCAATCCGGATCAGCATATTTTAAATACTGCACCCACAAAACTCAACACCACATCCAAACTCTGCCAGTCAACTTCTAATCCTTGACTGCAGAAGACTAAACTAGGCCAGAGAAAGTTCCACACGTCTGTTAGTGCCCAACTGCAGCAACCAACCATCACAATCGCACAGAGCTCTGCTAAAGTACCTCTGTCCTGGCTGCAGTACAAGGTCAGCCCAGAAAAGGGATTCACAATAACTGCAAACACCCCAGATTTTCTCAGTCTAGGAAACAGCTGCACATGAGACATTGCTCTGCAGACGAAGATTCAGCCAGCCCAAGATTTGAAACAAAGTACATCAGGGTGTTGTGCACTCTGATTTTGAAAGATATTGGCTCAGTTCTGTTACACAGGTCTGTGCTATTGCATGTTAATGCTAACATACATCTTTCTAGGTTAAACATGTTGTATTTCATAATATCAACATACAAAATATTGACCCACAACATATCTAGTCTAGAAGGTTAACTACCACTCCATTATCAAGGTAAGTAGACTTGGAATTACGAATAGTAAATCTACACTGAACTAGAAGTGTAGATGTATTTATGCTCAGCTTCGCCTCTACTTACCTGGATGGCTGTAGGTTTCTGGGTCAAAAATCAACTGCATTAACACAATGTTATTACTAAGCCTATTATACTTGTTTAATACTCTTCTGATATTTACCACTATGGATTAGACGAACATTAAGAGTTCTTATAGAGGTATAGTTAAAAACCTAAAGCTTTTTTTTAGGCAAAGTCAGAGTCCCAATCTAGAAAGATGCCTTCGATTCACAGATCTTGAAAAATATCATGATGCCCTTATCTTGCTAGTTGCTCATTTAACTTATAACCTTTCAGCAGAGTCTCATTTCTTCCTAAATGCAAAATTAAAATCTTGCTTCAGATAACACACATTTTGTGCTACTATCTGGGAATTCAACCCCATCTACTAAAAGTAATGTACTCGAAAGCAGAACTTCAAACAGGTACAAAGTGCCTGGAACACAGAATGAAACTGATGTGATAAATATAGGAAACTCATGGAACCACGAGCAAAAGAGAACAGATCTCCATAAAATTAAGATACCATACTGGCTCACAATAACTGATGACTAAACTAACTTACACACTGCAAAGAATTAACAAAACGGCATAACGAACTCCACCCAGGTTTTTCAAGCTGGTCCTGGCTAAAGCTGACCAATATTTGAAATTTAGAACAAAAATGGACTAGTATAAACACTTCCAGATGAAGTACAGTCAAGTTTCAGAACTTTCAAAGGTGTCAAGGCAGGATGTATTTGGTGGCTAATCTGTCAATATAAAATAATCTTTAACAGACACATGGTTACTTGTGATTAAAGCAACCTTGGTTTGGGTCTGGTTAGTAAGTGTATGCCAGGAAAACCAAGAATGAAGCTTGGACTCACAATTTCTACTCATTTGCATCTCAGCCAGCTGAGTATTTTTTACAATCAAGACCAGAGTTTTGTTTCTGATTCTATCTTGAAGAATTACTCAGACTTGCATGATTATTAATTTGTTACTAAACATGAAAATGTATTCAGTGTGGCCATTCGACTCGATCACAAACTATACACAACTACACGCGCTTGATATCTCAAACGCCTACAGAGTCACTTTCAAGGCAGAAAACTCAAGTAGCAATGCCACATGGGGAACAAGCCCAAACTCTCCTGTGGTCTATGCAGCACTTGAGGCAGCAACATCAACAAGATAAAAAACAGAAAATGCAAGCACCATTCTCCTGCGCCCGGGGACATGGACCTCTATCACCACGTATCCCTGAAAAGCACTATCCCACTACCACTTCCCAAAGGACTAGAAAAGGCATTTCTTCAAGCAACACCTCAATCATCTCGATCAACTAACCATCTCGCCTGATGTTCGATGGTTACTGATGAGCCCACCTTCCTTTTCCAGCTCCTTCTTGTTCAGCATTCCATTGCCTTGTGCTTACTTTTGTGCTACAATTGTCTCTCTAGTTAATGTTTTACGATTAATGTACGTTCTTCTATATACTTCATTCAGGATGAACTGATTATTTGGGATTATAAATATATGATCAGTAACACAGCTCTTAATTTTATATACCTGTTTGTGTCTTGATTTAGGGTATGTTAGTTTATGTATTTTAAGAACTTTACAAGCTGTGAGATGTACTATATTGCAATATGACTTGAACTGCTATGTTACATCACTGATCAACTTATTGTTCCACTTTCTGGAATATGTAATAACAGGTTGAAGATTTGTTTAAAAACAAGTAATGTACAATGCAGAACCGAGTCAGAGTTTATGTGGGAGGCTGCGCAAAGGTGGAGACCATTCTTCACTTGAGACTTCCTTACCCGACCACTACCTCCACACTTCCCATGTCAATGGAACAAACTTCACAAGACTTGGGTTTTGATACTGTTCTTCCTGCACACTTCTGTACCCAGCACCAGCCTCTCGGCGCAGTTACCTGACACAGTCGTGCAGCAGCTCCTGGCATATAATACAGGTCAGAGTCTCCTCCATTTTGTCGGGTTTAAGCTCTGCAGTCTTGGCAACTTCTGGGACAGGTCTGCAGCTTTTGTTTTCGTTAGATGGAATCGTCTGATCACAAGGTCTGGAACTAACATCTATAGAAGAGGCCAGACAAAACTTTGAGTTACAATAATTGGGCAAAATGTTGCGTAGAACACTAAAAGACAGCGTAAAAGACAAAAAAAAGCTTCCCAAGTGTCACAGTTCAGGTCCACTATCCTTCTTGGCAAATAGAAAACAAACATCTACCTCTATTAATGCACAGTCTACCCAATCCGGTAAGACCCTCATAAAGAGAGCAACGTACTGTAGAAGGTTTTCTAGATGCGGTTTTCGTTGCCCGCATTTGTAAATGCACAGACTGGTTTCTAACACTAGCATTTTCACTTGACCATACTGAGTGATCTTGGGCAATGCACTTAACTCACTTATCTCCCAGTACTTTAGTTTCTCTGTCTGCAGAAAATTAGGAACAACTTTAAAAAAGCAAAAATGCATTTATGAAGCCTTATATACAAACCCGGACAATTAAAAAATACAAAGTAACTGGATACATGCTGTCCAGATGTGGCACTGTGGTGGAAGGTTAGAATGCAGTCTGCATCTACCAAAGACACCACTATAAGAACAGTGTCTTCTGCAAATGTTAGTGACAGAGGTCCAGAGTCAAATGCACTTTTCAGATTGCCACTGTTGAGCAGTCTCTACATTTGCAGGTACATCTGGCTGTCCCCAACAATCTCCAGTTAATCTTTTAGGGATCACATCCTCAAAGACATGGGGCTGCAGAGAATGCTCACCAGGAGACAACAGCTAAGGCTCTGCCTCAGAGTGTGGACTTCTCTAACCTCCAAACTGATCATCTTTTCTCCTCAACTAGTGGGTCTCCTTACCGAAACACCAGGACCAGACACTGCCACAAAGGTCAATAGGTCCTCTCTCTCCTATTACGTTATATTATCAGTGTTTTTGGAGCGCGCCAATTACCTGTGAGGGTATCCAGGCTCTCTGTAGCAGGTGTGTGAGGCCAGACCATGGGGCTTACTTGAAAAGCCATGTCTTCAGTTTATTATAAAATTCAAGAAGGGAGGAGGAGGATCTGTTTTACAGGCTCAGGCTCTTAAAGAGACATGTCACCATACCATCAACTAGGACTGTGCAAAATTGTAATTATGCCTGCTTGAATGGTGTATAGGTTCATTGAGTTGGCAAACCCATACTTGTCCATTGGCTGGATTGGCTTTGAAATGAAAAGTCACTGGTGAGGTTTTAACCAACACATGATTTTGAAGCCGACAAGCTAACTGGTGGTGTCTTGAAACTTGGAATACCCTTGCAGGCGAGTGCCACCCTGCCCTGGGCAGGTTAGGTGGCTCTGGCTGTTCGCTGGCACCCCGGCCGGTGGGGAACTGGCCTCACATATGAAAGCCATGCTTAACCGCCTCTCAGTGGGGATTACTGGAACTGTTCTGGGCTAGAAGAGTCAAAAAAGTCCTTATCTGGACGTCCAGAAAACCTGGCCATCTTGGGCACCCCATGCATTCCTGTGGTGTGCATGAGCAGATGGTCATTTGATCGCACTGTGTCTTATGAAACAGACTCTGCTCACCCTTTGATGGAACAGCATGGTGCAGAGGGATTTTGAGTCCGGAATCTTGGAGCCAGATCTGGGCCTCTGTTACAGGACTGTGGTAGCCTCACTGAGCTCTGACCAGAAGCCTAAATGCACCTTTTCACCTGGCGAAGTAGGAGAGCCATTCCGGTAATTGTGGGATCCCACCCTGGGTCCTTTGTGACACAGTGGGCTGGAGAAGGGAGCCAAGAGCAGTGGGTTTCCACCCCTGGGCCAGCCAGAACTCTGACCGGGGGTCCGGTCCGAGCCTCTTAACTCAGCCAAGCAGGGAGGATTCCAAGGGCCTGCTCAACCCCACCCTGGGCTCCAAGTCTCATAGTCATCCAGAAAATGCAGTCCAGGGCCAGGAGCATCCACCCCTGGGCCAGCTGGAGCTCTGAGCCAGGGCTTAGTCAGTGCTTCTTAACCTGACCAAGCAGGGGAGACCTTGGCAGGCTAGCAGGGGGAGCCTAGGGGTAGCCCAGGGCTGCTATTGCTAAACATGTTAAGCCCCGTCCTGTACACGTTGAGACTCAGAGGCCCTGACCACAGTGCCTCCTGAGCTTTTCATCGTGTTATCCTGATAAAGCAGGGGAGTACTCCCTCGGCAATTAGTGACAAAGTGGTTCAGCACACGGACCCCAGGCAAGTCCCACCAGAACACATATAAGACTGCCAGAACCCTTGCACTATCTGGGGAGATCACTCAGATGGATAGCAGGTAACCCACACCCTTGCCCTAATGACAGAGGGGAAGTTCACTACCCATTCTTGTAATCCATGTGCACTGAGGTACAGAGGAAGGCATCTGAGCAAATGTACCAACCTCCTGGAGCCCTGACTGAGCCTTAAGTTTAAAATAAATCCTCATTAGGACTTCCACAGCAGTTCGTAATTCTGAACAGTGGGTAACACCTGGAAGTAACATGTTTTATTTATTTCTTTAAGTACAAAACATCACCAGTTAGCATGGCACATTTTGCACCACTAAAATGGGCGTGGCAAATGCCTCACAGGCATAATTTCACACACCCTTAATTATAATTTTGCACACCCCTATCATCAACCGTGTGGGCTGGCACACCCTTCACACAGCAGGACTCTGAGCCATTTCCTCACTGCCACAAACTATATCAAAAGACCACCTACCACATGTTTCTCTCCAAACTGGCCCCTCTCCAAACTGTCCATGTTCCCAAGAAAATAAGTATTTTCTAGTTTGGGTAAGCTAGTCTCTACATCTCTCTGCATAGTGACCAATCTATCAACAATGGACTATAAATGTGGTACAGGGTTTAAATGGCAATGAATGGAAAGATGAGAAACTACTTCCTGATTCAAAAAGGTTTAGCCACCCAGTTGCGCTACAAGACTACACGACTCCAGGGAGCAGTAGAAGCACACTAAAGTCCAGCGGGCTTAGGAGCACAGACTGCAAACTTAAAGACAACAACCTCTGTTTTGCCAAACCTCCTCTTATCTTCTTTCTTGCAGGCTCCAGGCCCTCTTCATCCATCTCTGAGGCAACTGAAGAACAGAGTTTCGCTCCATCCTGTTCACGTCTACCCTCAGTATTGCCATAGGTGGCCGTATCGGCATGCAAATGGCCAGATTTGCCAAGTAGTGAATGGTCTGCTGGGCATTTTGGTCCTGGGGGAAAAAGACAGGTGGCAGTTAAGCTGCATGCAACAAGGAGAGCACATGATGACCGGCCGTTTCCATCTCTGATCATATTAAAATTCAAAGCAGAGACAGCAGCATCCTGCAAGAAAGACAACAGTCACAGTTACATTTTAAACCATGAACATTGTCCTCCTCTGGCACATTACTATTTGCTCTGCAAAGCTGTGAGATGTGCAGCATGGGGTTATGGCCAAGGACTCCATTGGAAAGCAAATCTTTTCTTAAGCATAGTTCCTATCGCCATCCTTCTCAAACTGACAACCCATTAGAATGAGCTATTGCACATTACACATCTCGAAAAGCAGTTAAATGAGACCCCCTTTTCACCAGAACAAAATCCGCAGGATGCACTTCAATTAGAAAAGTACATCAGTGCATGAATGCTAGATTAGCTCACAGAAGGTCGGCCAGCAATCTTCAGCTATCTTTGGAAAGATCAACCAGCCAAATTATGCTGGGAGTTGACAGAAACTTGGAATGTTTTCAACAACAATTTTGCAATTCATTTAACAAGATAATTTAAGCTGCTCACACTTTTTTTATACATAAAGAACTTCATTCTTTTGCATTAGCTTTGCCTAAATAGGTTTCTGTATAGCTTCCTGTTTTTTTAATTCAAATTTATTGAAGTGCTTTTATCTTTTTTGCAAACACTTTATATGCTCTATGAAGTAGCAACGATTTGGTCATGCAGACCAATGTGTAAAATTGGGCACAAAAACTCTTCAGTGTAAATCACGTTTGCAATCTGCCTACATACCTATGCAAACGTTGCAGGATGAAACAATAAAACATCTACACTGAATTAAAGTATGGTTTACGCATGATAGTTCAGGCCGATTTATGCTTACGTCTGCCACAAATTAAAGCTGGTGATCACTGGGAGTACAAACTACAATCAGTACAAACTACAATTTACACTTGGCTACATATAGACAATAGTGATAAATACTACTTTTGTCCATTTTTAGTTCCTAAATGTGTCATACTCAATGCGGCCAAGTTTCTTCTTCTACTGGATAAGAAACTCCATAATAAAATACCTATATCAAACTTAATGTCCCTCTGTCATTATAAAAAAAATAAAATGGGCAACATCCCTAGCCTTTAGTCAACATGATCAACCAAGGGGACATCTCTATTAAACGACCTAATAGTAGAAAACAGACCGCTCTCATTTGCGGAGCCTCAGGCTATACACTTTCCCTAACATGGACTTTACTTTCTTAAATCTCAAAGCCAAAATATCAAAATTAGGATGCCATAAAACCTCAGTCATGCTAATTTTACTAAAAAACTAAGTATACACACATCATCAACACCCCACACCAGCTCAAGTAACAATCTGAACTAAAAAAATATACAGGACCCCCCCTCCCAGAAAATACCTAATCTGCTGTTTGCAAAAATACAGACCAAAGATAAAACCATCCCATCTTTAAGTCAATGTAGACTCTTTTCTTTACATCAGGCCTTTTGGACCTCAGCCAAAATCTGGGCTTAACAGAGTCTGGAAAATGTTGGAACTGCAAAGACGTATTAGGCAATTTTAAACATATATTCTTTAGATGTACACTAATGAAACCATTTTGGGAAAATATTGTGATGTACATTAAAAAAACATATCAAACTTGGAAGTTGTGACAGTTGCTGTGGAAATTATCACTACTCTGCACTAAACCCAACTATCAACTCCAGATTTGAGACTCATTGACCAATTAATAATGATGGTCAAGAAACTCATTTTTCGGGGGGCGTGGCTAACCGCCGACGGGAATGGCCGCTCGGTAGCTTTGCTCCGGAGCGCCACTCCCGCAACATCCTGCAATCCCTGATTCCCGCTGGCCCGATTACCGCCCCAGTGCCCTCTTTGTGGTGCGGTGGTGACCGGTGATCTGTCTGCCGAGTTTGGGGCCAATTGGAGGCGGACCCGGTGAGTGCTCCGCGAGCCGGGTCCTTGTCTGCTGTCCCGTCGGGGGCGGTGCGGCGGCACCCCTGGCGCGCACTACGAGAGGCCGCGGCTGCGGCCTACCCCGACGGAGCCCAAGGAGAGTGGCAGTGGGCACCTGTCGGTGCGCGGAGACCCACCCGGTCACCGACGATTGCTGCGGAGACCCTCCTCGAGACCCCAGGTGTGACGGGGGCCAAGTGCTTGCTGCGGCGGCCCCCGCAGCGAAACCACACGCAGGGCGCTGCGGCGAGAGTGCGCGAGGCTGAATGCGGCCCTGCGGCCCCGAGAACTGGACCAGTGGAAGTGGTGGCAGACAGCCTGGAGGCTCGAGGGTGACTTTTGGCGGCCCAGGACCTGCGTAGGACCTGGTGGAAACCACCTGCGGTCCCAAAACCAACCGCGCAGACCCGGAGTAGGGCCCCTGGACGGTTGGTCCTCGCTAGCGTATTGGGACTTACTGGTGCGACCCTGGCAGTGTGTAGACTGCCTGACTCCCCGCAGAGTGGGGAACTTTGACGCCGGTGTGCTCCGCGACCAGTGGCCGGACGGACTCAGCGCGGTGCTCTCTGCACCCCGTGGAGGCGATATAACCTGGTGGCTTCACGGGTCCACCAACCCCGCCGCAGGCTGGCTTGCTCTATGATCGTGACGGCAAGAGAGGTGGCGCAGTCGACGTCCGGATTGCCCTGAGAGAAGAGACCTAACCCCGCCCCGGTCCTCTACAGCTGTGGGCCGGGTGTGCGTGGGCTCCACTGCAGCGGTATCAGTGCTGAGCATCCGGTCATAGACCCCTCGGTTCGGGGCGCTCCGAGCAAAAACCGACAGGCCGGGTGGAAGTCTTCACTGCAGGCGGCGGGGAGTAGCGGGCGTGCACCGACGCCGAGTGGTCCCATTGAGATAAGTGTCATGGCGTCTGGACGCAGCAATCGAACAACAGCCCAAAATAAACTGGAGAAATTCGCCTGGCAAAAACAGCAAAACGAAAACCGAGTAGAGTTGGCGACCCCGGGTGACCTGGCAGAACGCACGAACAAAGATCTCCTCGAAGCAATAACGGCGATAAGGACCTCCCTCGAGGTGAGGATCGACACGGTGGCCACAGATGTGGCACTGATCCGGGAAGACATGAAGAAAATGTCGGAACGAGTAGGTACAGAGGAGAGCACCGCAAAAGACCTAGTCACTGACACCACCCTTCTCAAGCGCCAAATCACCGAATTGCGCTCTTCCCATGAGGCGATGGCCCTGCAACTGGACGATTATGAAGGTAGGATGCGACACAACAACATCCGCATTCTGGGTGTTCCGGAACGCGCAGAGGGGCAGGCAGCAGACCTCTTTGTTGAGGAACTGGTCCTTAGACATCTACAAACCCGAGGCCTCTCCAAAAGTTTTACAATTGAAAGAGCTCACCGTGTGCCGGGGGGACGGCCGAAGCCGGGTGCGCCCCCTAGACCGCTCCTTGCACGGGTGTTCAACTTCCGAGATCGCGATGTCATTCTTCAAACGGCGAGAGTGGCCCCGCCGCTGACTTTCGAGAACAGCAAGATCATGTTCTTTCCGGACTTTACTTTGCGAGTGCAGAAACTGCGTCGTAGCTTCCTGGAGGTGAAGCGGGCCCTCCGAGATCAAGAGGTTAAATATGCAATGATGTTCCTCGCCAATTTGAGGGTGGAAGCCAATGGGAAATCATTGTTTTTCACTCGTCCAGGGGATGCCTGGGACTGGCTGGAAGGTTGGCGCACTGTCGATAAGAAGGCGAAGAAAGGGTTCTCGGCTGCTGTTGATGCTGCAGACTGGCGCCAGCAGAGACGCTCTCCTGTACATTCTGACTCTGACTCCCAGGGACACACAGGGGGGTGCTGATCTGAAGTCCGGTAAGGTTCTGCAGTATTGGGCCAGGTCTCTGGAGGCCCGCTGGAACGTTTCTAAGATTGGACACGGTGTCACGACCTACTCAAGGTGGGAACTCGGACAACAGACCTGGTCGAGGGGCGGGGGAGGAAAATCCCTAAAGATATGTGTCACAACCTGCTTTAAGGTAAGGGATTGACCCAGCGCTCGAATGGCTTGCTTCAGAGTTAGAATGGTGGGCGCTCTCCGTATATTTAGAGTTTGGCGAGAGTTATCTCCCTAACTGGGTCCACTGTCGCATGGGTCCTTGACCAGGAACACTGCAAGATTATTGTGGAAATACATCCTGGGCCTCTGCGATGAGTATTATCTCGGGGGTGAGGGGTCGGGCCAGGGGACAAAGTATTTCCTGATTGAATGGGGATGGATGGGGAGTGGGGTAGCTCACGTTCCCAGGAGTTGTTTATGGGTGGGCGACAGGCACTCTGCATGTTGGGGGTGGCGGGCGGTTCTAGTCCCGTTAAGCAGGGAGGCAGGGAGGGGGTCAGTTCCTACATGTATGGGCAAGTTTGGGTTTGATTTGTTGGGGACGTTGTAGTGTTCGGGTTTTTGCAGCAGGACATAATGGCATGTTATGTAGGTACATCTTGGCTGGCGTCACTATCCAGCTCACTGATGTTAAGTCTCAAGGCATTGTATTCAGCAGTGATGCACAAGGAGTCGCTCCAGATGAGGCCGTGGAGGGTTTAAAACGCTACATATTTTACGGGTATACCATTGCACAACTATTTGAGGCCAATGGCGAATGGGCGGGGACTTAAACTCACTACATGGAATGTCAACGGGTTGGGAGACAAAATTAAGAGAGGCATTGTATTACAGTACATCCATCGTCAGGGGCTCGATATGGTGTTGTTTCAAGAAACCCATTTGATAGGTAACTCTTGTATGGCCCTCAATAGGAAAGGGTACCGCATGGTGGTACACTCCGGTTTCACCACAGGTTCCAGAGGGGTGGGGGTTCTCCTCCGTAAGGGCTGCCCCTATGTGGTTCAAAACTCCTGGACGGATCCGCAGGGTAGGTTTGCAGCTTGTACGGGTATATGGGAGGGCAGAGTTCTTAATGTTATCACTGTGTACGCCCCACCGGGGCTGCAACGCTTGACAATGACGGATGTAGTGAACTTACCAATGGGTACACTGGTTATGGGGGGTGACTTTAACTTGACGATGGATGGTCTGCTCGACCGATCCCCGCCCAGACGGGACTTGGCACACAGCGCACAACTCCGCGATTTCACTAATGCCTTGGGGATGGTGGATGTTTGGAGATGGTCGCACCCCCAGGCCACACACTTCACGCTTCAATCCGGGGTACACGGTAGCCAATCACGACTTGACTACCTGTTTACCCATGTACAGCACATACACGAATTTACAGATTCTACGTGCTTGGCGCGTGGCATTTCGGATCACTCCACTGTTCTGGCGGTCCTCGGGGCCCAACGTGCCGCACAACCCGGTCCTATCATGATCCAGCCATGGGCACTGAAGATTCCTCACATCAGGGAAACTCTGCGGAAAGATACTGACTATCACTTTGAGGAGAACACAGGGTCAGTTAAGTCAGCAATGGGTGCATATGGGGTGCATATGGGGCGGTGATCAAGGGGAGGGCACTATCTGTGATGGTGGGTCATAAGGCTGAGCGCACTCGGAGGGTGTTCGAATTAGAAACGGAGATCCTACACCTTGAGACCACCATAGCCCAGGGCCCCAAGCCGGATGCCCAGCACTGTCTCAATATTAAAAGACAGGATTATAGACAATTGCTCCTAGAGGACGCTAATAGACGTGCCCTGGCCACCCGTCACCGGGTATACGAGCACGGCGAGCGAACTGGCAAAATATTGGCATGGCTGGAACGTAAAGAACAGTCAGCGAAATGGGTGCGTGCAGTCAAGGGGCCGGACAATGATCTGCTTACCGATCCCCAGGACATTGCCGAGGCCTTCGCGAGCCATTACAGGAGAGTATACGAGGTCCCGCAAACCTCACAAGCTTTTATGGCGGCAGAACTCCTCGCCACTATCGAGGTAGCAAGTATCCCCGAACAGGGTAGGAAGGCGTTGGACGCGGACATATCTGTGGACGAAATTCAGAAAGCAATTCAGGACATTCGCGCGGGCAAGGCGATGGGCCCCAATGGGCTTCCTATTGAACTGCTCAAACCCATGGCCTTTAAGCTAGCGCCCCATCTGCTCAACCTCTATAACGAAAGCTATGGGAACGCTCTCCTCCCGGCTGATATCCGCGCGGCCACCATTGTGGTTATCCACAAACCTGGTAAACCGGCGGATGAGTGCACATCGTACCGGCCCATTTCCCTGATTACGGTCGAGGTCAAAATCCTGGCCAAGCTGTTGGCTACTCGTCTGCTCCCTTATCTCACCGACCTGGTCCACCCGGACCAATCGGGATTCATGCCAGGTCGGAATACGGCGCGAAATCTGCACCGAGTACATGGAGTACTGGGCCATGTGGATACGCTGGAGGAAGAGGCGATCCTCCTGGCACTTGATGCAAAAATGGCATTTGACACCATAGCATGGGAGTATCTGTTTGCAGTTCTTGCCCGCGTAGGGTTCGGACCCAAGTTCATCGGGTGGATCAAGCTCTTATACACACAACCCATGGCGCACGTTTCAGTGAACAATCATCGATCCACTTCTTTCCCCCTATGTCGAGGAACGAGGCAAGGATGCCCATTATCGCCACTCCTTTTTGCCTTGGTTCTTGAACCCCTGGCGGCTTGGATAAGAAGGGACCCAGGTATCAGAGGCATGAAATGGACGAACGACCATGAAGACCGCATATCACTCTATGCGGATGACATTCTGCTCTATCTTGCCTCACCAGCGCGCTCACTCTGCCGTGTATTGCATATTTTCCATATATTTGGGGAGCATTCTGGGTACCAGATAAACTGGTCCAAATCCCAGCTGTATCCTCTTTGGGGTGACCCCCCGCAAAGCCCTCGGGGATATAATATTCCAGTGGCGTCCCAGGGTTTTTGATATCTAGGCATTTGGATAACAACTGATGCTACACTTTTTTATGAACAGAATCTACTGGGGCCGCTACAGAGGTTTAGATCGGATGTTGCGCATTGGAAGACACTCCCCCTTACTCTTCTGGGACGTGCGTCTTTATTTAAAATGCTCGCCCTACCACGCTTTCTTTACGCCCTGCAAAATACTCCTAATCCTGTCCCTAACTCTTATTTTTTGCAGATTGAGGCAGCAGTGCGGGACTTACTCTGGGAAAATAGGCCACCACGGATAGCCATACATAAGCTCACCATGGGATGGTATGATGGGGGTATTGGGTTGCCAGATATGCGCCTCTATTATCAGGCTTCGCAACTAACTGTCATTAATAAGCGGGTGTTCGGGCGACATGACGATCCCAGCTTCCGCACCGACCATTGGCTAATGGGGAAGGGCGGTTACGGTAGAGCATTATACACAAACCACAGAAAACTACACCTGACTGGCCCAACGGTGCGTACAGTGGAGGTGTGGCATGGAGTGCAGCGGAGGATGGGTTGGCAGGGGCGCCTAACGAAGGCTACCCCTCTGTGGGAGCCAGATATATTGGGACACCTCAGTGCCTGTGCGGGATTTGACAAATGGGACTTGATCGGGATATCCACGGTGGGTGATATGTGGATTAAAGGCAAGAAGGCATCGTTTGCGGATCTCCAAACTAAATACCAACTGGCACCCTCGGAGAGCTTCCGCTATCTTCAGATTAGTCATGCTATTGACTCTGCCCTCCCGAAAGATACCCCCTCCCGGATTCCTCTCCTCTTGAAGACAGACTATTGCTGGATCCTATGGATCGCAAGGCCATTTCCCTCACCTATAGGAAATTGATCAATAACAGGCCCGACCCAATGCGGAAACTGCGGACGAGTTGGGAGGTAGACCTGGGAGAAATGGCCGACGAGGACTGGATAGAGGCATTGACCTCCCCTCGAGAGGTGGCCATCCGGATGCGTCTTCGGCTGGTCCAGCTTAAGATTCTCCATCGGGTATATTTTGACGCAACATTGTTATTCAGGTTAGGTAGAAGACCCGATGCACTCTGCCTCCGGCACTGTAATCAGACTGGTACTTTCCTTCACATTCTATGGGACTGCCCCCACATACAACGCTACTGGAAGGATGTCACCCTACAACTAACCAGGACTTGTGACAAACCTATACAGGCATCTCCCACACTATGTCTCCTCAATGTTTGGGAGGCGACGGACCTCACACAAGCTGAGCAATCGTGGGCCACTATGGGGTGGAGTATAGCGAAGCAGAATATTGCTCAGAAGTGGGGGGTGGACACTATGCCGCTTCTAAGGGACTGGGCAAAAGATATGGACCATGCCATGATTGCCGAAAAAACAGTATATAAAGGGAGAGGATGTCCACGTAAATGGGATCACAAGTGGGGGCGATGGAATAAACACAGAGGGGAGATCTGCATTTCTCCTACGGTGGAATTGAGGAGGGAGAGACTCCTGGTGTTGGAGGGAGGAGAGGAGGAGATGATGGCACATACTCAGGGGAACTAAGGATGAGGTGCATCGACGGGGTTTCCTGACCCGGGGACATAGTTGCTACCCGCATAGTAACTGTAAGGCTGTTATTAGAGTGTGCTCCAATATGCTTACGATTGTTTGACAGTTGAAATGTAATGCTGTAATCGTGTATGCCTTGCCAAGGATGTCAATATATTCTCATTATTGCTGCAGTTGGTTCTTAATAAAAACTGTTATTACAAAAAAAGAAACTCATTTTTCAGAAATCCTCTAATAACAGGTTTGTCGATACTTCGTGTGCATGGGTTACTTACATTCGGGCAGCCCTTAACTTACTTTCATCAGTAGCAGATAAGACAATAGACTCATATTACATATGGAACAGCCTCAATAAGTATTTACACGTGCCTGATTCCCCATAATCCACCATTAAACATATCTATAAACATTGATCTGTAATTTCCTCCTTGTTCATATCTAGACAATTACACGAGTACAATGTCCAATCTTGTCCTTGAACGGTGCCCTAATTCGACTTTGTAATCTATTATTCTTCCCCACTGCTTTCTCCTAGCTGTCCCAGGACAATATTTCACTTTTCTGTTCTTCCCTACAGAGTTCCATAGGCGGAGCACTAACATTCTCATGTCCACACCATAAACCTATATAATTTGTAGGAAAGCTATATATACCAACTATGCTGTAACTATGTCTTCCTTAATCTAAGCTTCTAGAAACAATTTTTAATTACATTTTGCCGTTGTAAGTATCTGCTGTATTCCTACCTTTAGTCATACTCGGACAACATAACAACTTGACCAATAATAACACATGCATCTTCGAATAGATTATGTAATAGTGTATTGCACTGTACTGCCCTTATGTCTTTTTTTATATATTATTGCTAGTCTTTCATAATAACCTAATAAAAAGTTTTACATTAAAAAAACTATAATAGTGTGCATACTACAAGGGTCCGTCAATGAGCCGCTCTTTCATCAAGGCACCTTCTGCTGAAAGATGTGCCTTAAAGCTTAGATACAAACAGAAACATCTTCAATGAATTTAAGGGATTGTGTATTAAGTCCATTAATGGCTTTTCTTCAGTTTCCTTTTTGTGAAATTCTCACCTATTTCCTAAATGCACTAGAAAGTATACAGAATGTACACATCCCATGCCAGTTTAAAATGTTCACTCAGACCTCCATTGTCTCATTGTCAGCATGCACTTCTACTCAGTGTTTGAGTTTAAATCAGACATCCTTGACTTGAAACATGTCCTTTTCACGGATAACTGTATTAAACGATTACCACAGACATCTGTGGTGATCTGCAAGTCATAAACCTAAATTCCAGCAAGACTGCCTCTATATTTTATCTTTTTGATGTTGATAAACTGAATACCAAGTATCTGAGCATTAGTACCATCTAAATGCAATACTAAGAAAAATATAGAAGTGCTGTATGAAGTGCTATACAAAACACAAATTATTATTAATAAAGGTGTGTGCAGATCACAATCATGACAAAAACAATTACCTGGTGCTGCAGAGAAGGTCTGCTCAGCAGATACTATTTTGCCTACTGATGTATGAGCAGGGCCGAAGAGGTTAGATGTAGAGGTTGAGGGCTGTGGCTCCTCAAAGGAAAGCTGAGGGAGGGGCAGAGAAGGCAGAGCTTGGCTCTCGTCACTGACTGCATCTTGACTTGAGGTATCTTTCGTCAAAAGACTGATGCTTTCTTCTGTGTCATCTACAAAAAAACGGCATTGCAGACATCATTCATGCAGTACGGCCACTGTACTTTAGAACTACTATATTTTAAATACTCTCAGTCGCACGGTGATGGGTATAGATGAGCTGGGCTTGTGGGGATGGAAAATGTAGAAATTACATTGTGCAACGGGTACGGCATAAGATCTGCAGCATGACCACCCCATTAAAATACTGCATTTACAAGTGTGCAAGGATGACAACTAACAATTAATGCTTTAACTAGACGAGCCGAAAGCATTTTTACCAGGTAGAATGAGGATCTTTCTCAGGACACAAGAAAGCACCGACATAAGGCCAGATTACATCACCAAGATCAGGTGACTGTATGATTCCCCATTAGTCCAAGTCGACTATCAGAAGCATTCAGAGTTAAAAAGGGAAGCAAGTAGGCAAGGCTCTTCACTATCCTCTTTCCTTTTCATCTTGGTGTTAAAATCATTACAGGCTGCTATCCAGCAATATCAAAATATTAGGGGCATTGACACCATAGCTGGGAATCAAATGTTTATGCAATATGAGGATCACATCCTGCTGTCTTTATTTAACCCCGATCACTCGATACCTGCTCCTTTGAAGATCTCTCATTTCTCACTCTTCTCTGGATAATAAATAGACTGAGATAAGTGTGGGTTTCTCTCCATGTTCATCGGAGTGACACCAGCAGCCCTGGGGGTTTACTGTTCATCAGGATACCCAAAAAGCGCAAATATTTGGATATCCTGCTTAATACTGGCCTTCAGAACATGGACAATCACAACCTCTGTCACTGCTACGCACAATGACAGCATATTTTACTCACTGGTCCAATTTGAACCTTTTGTTGTTGCAAAAATTATTAAAATGGTCATAACCACCATGCTTAATTGTCTTCTGGATACTATCACTGAGAGTTACATCACTCCACCTGAAAAAAGGTCGAATCATTTGTCTGACATACCATGAGTCTCAAGCTGAACACTGCACAACTCCAAGGAGCTACCACTTCAGGTGGGCTTCAGCTTCCTAACCTGGATCTTTACTACAAGGCACATCCATTGCCAATCCTATCCTTCCTCTTTGTACAGGAGGCCTACAAACCGGTCTGGCTTAAATTAGAACAGATGAATGTGGGGAGCAGGGAACATCCCAAATTCTTTATGCTTAAGACTTTGATGCTGCATGCATTGTTCACTGGACAAAAGCCTCAGTAAACAAATTAATTCACTCAAATCATCCCCTCCTGCACAACATGGGCCTTCATACTAGAGGGAGCAGATTGGATTGAAAAGTGCATGCAGATCATGGATTACAACTTTGCAGGATCTGATATTGGGTGGCAAAAGGAAAGCATTTGAGTCATTGCAGTGTGAACATGGTCTACCGACTTTGCAACATTGGAGACATCCCACCCGTCTTACGGCGTGAAAAGGGTGCTGGGCATGTAGCAGTGGACTTTGTGTAGTGCTCAAAACTTGGGCTCTATAGAAATGGGAAGTTTCAGGCCTGTATAGTTCTGCTCTACATATACTGTTCAACAAGCCAACTGAGAGAGAGCTGCGAGAAACAGAGCAGGAGCGCCTAGAAGCAGAATACACTGAAGAATAATGGACTGAAGTTCTGCTATAGCGTGACATTAGTCTTAGAGAAGCGAGACTGAAATGTAGTCATTTCTGGGTTATACAAGGATGGTCCTCTGCCAGACTTCGGAAACACAACTTCAGCTCAGGCTCTTTGTATTGGAGAGAAGACACACCAGGGAGTGGCACTGTGCAATTCTTACAGTCACGCCGAGCCTTGCTGGGATACTCGGACCAAGTTACTAAAAAAACTCCTATGATATGTAGTTTATACCTAGACACAAATGGTACTGCTTCATGACACTGAACATCCTAGGAACGAACTCGCACATGAGCAGATGTTTCGCCAAAAATTCAGCTGTGACAAACTCAATATCTTAAGAACGTGGAAGCCTACATCTGTTCCCACGATGAAGACTGGTTAAAAGACATGACGCTGATGGCCTCACGTGAATGATTGACACGATCTGGGGACACCTTTAAACGAAATGCAGACTATACAGCTACATGAATGGAGTAAGACATTGTAAAGGTTATTAAAGGACTGTTCCTTTAAAACTCTGCTTCTTTCCTTACTTAATAGTATTTTATTGTTCAGTTTGTCTAGAATGATACATTGCTGTGGAAAGAGACTTTGTCCGGTCCTCGCCATCCATATTGATCGTATGTTTTCAAAACCTGATAGACTTGCTCCTGAGTTCATCAATCCCCTCAGGTCTTAGCTCTCCCATTAGGTTTTAGCCATGAGATATACCACTAGATTTATGTCTCACCCAGTAGAGAGATCTCTACTACTGGATGTGCAACCTATATAAAATTGTATTTATAGGGAGCTAGGGTTCCTGCCATGCAAAGTTCAAGACTTGTGACCTACTGCTGAAAAAGGAAAGCACTTCCCTAATACCGCATCCTGCCACTCATTTTCATGGGTAGCTCACTTAAAAAAAAATAGTTAATCGAATTACCTTCTCTGTTATGCCGTAAGGTGGACATAATGTGAACCAAGAAACCAAGCAGTCTTATCATCCATCCACTCCCCTTTTCCATCACCATTGTAGAAAAAGCTTTGAGATAAACATTAATTGGAAGATGGTAACATGCTGCCTTTCCTTTTTTTGTCCTGGTTTCACAATTGTCTTAACTGGTTTTTCAGTTCTAGAAACACTAGAAAAGACTTTGAAGTTTCCTTGTTTGATGATGATCTTAATATAAGGTTTCTCTACTTTAATCTTTAACACATTGTGAAAATGTTCGCCGTTTATTAGGGATCAGTATACATTTTCCTTACTTATTAAAATTATTTGCAATACATAAAGATATAAAATCCTGACATCACTAAAGCACTGCCAGTGCCTGGACAAGATAATTTCTCTCCACTTTCACTTGTTATTCAGCATCCTGGCGCTATGCTTGGGAACACTGCGGATCTTAGGAGTACAACCAATTGACTTGATTAAATAATGGCATGGCAAAATGCCTCCGGGGCAAGAACGAGCCAGGGCTTAAAAGATTTTTTAAATATTTCTTCTGTGTCAATGAAACGGAAATAGTTTGGCAGATAATTCCAGGCTTTGGTGCCTAGCACCTTAAAGGACTTTCCACCACTGGTTTTTGGTCTAAAGGGAGGGGGCCTCAAGAGATTTTCATTTGAGGATCTCAATGTTCTCTGGGTCTAATAATGGCAGAACCAGGCTGTGAGGTATTTGGGGCCCGTGGACTTGAAGGCTCTAAAGACTAACAGCAGGGTCTTGAATAGGACTATTTTATGCATTGGTAGCCAGTGGAGTTTTTTTAGGGCGGCCGATGAGGAGCTCCGCTTAAGAAGTTGTAGCGCTACTCTAGCAGCCGCGTGTTAGACGTTTTGGAGCCTATGAATTAACTGTTTGGAGCAACCCGCATACAGACTGTTACAATAGTCGAGTCTTGACATAATTAGGGCAAAGGCCGGTTTTCCTGGTGGCGAGGGTGAGGAAGTGAAAAAAAATTTTGAGGGATTTAATCAAGTTAAAACGCATTCCTGCCACCACCGAGGCTTGTGGGTGAAAGGAGACATCGGTGTTAAATTTGACCCCTAGATACTTGGCTTCTTTTACAGTGGTGAAGGAAGGAATTCGGCCACCGTTGTGTGGGGGAAAATTGGTTTCATTTTCCGAAGAGTAGAATTTCAGTTTTTTCTGATTGCATGTGAGATGGTTATTTCCATCCACAAGATAACAATGGAGAGACAGTTTTGGAAGTTAAGTTCAGAAACAGATGACCTCTGGTCAAAAGAGAGGAATAACTGTATCATCCACGTATGAGGTGGTTGCGATTCCGTAGGAAGCAATCAGGGAGATGAGGGGGGCCATAAAGATGTTAAAAAGGGTGGGACTAAGGGATGAACCCTGTGGTACTCCCATAGTGACCAATCTTTCTGTTGAAGAAAATTCTCCTAAAACAACTGCTTGTCTCCTATCAGTTAGGAATGATTTGATCCAGGATACAGCTTTATGAAAAACTCTTATGTCCTGGGATTCGCTGGAGGAGAAAATCATGTGAAATGGTATTGAATGCTGTGGAGAGAGCCAACAGTATAAACACGGCAGCATTTCCAGCATCTAGAGTCATTTTGATGGGTTCTGAAACTTTAAGTAAGGCTGACTCGGTGGAATGTTTAGGTCTGAAGCCGGATTGCCGGGTATGAAGTGAATTGAAGTTTTCGAGAAAGGCAATGAGTTGCTGATTCACATGTTTTCCCACAATTTTAGATAATTTGGGTAACAGCAAAATAAGCCTGAGATTAAACAGAGTGGAGGGGTATGCCAGAGGCTTTTTTTTTTAAAGGTTTCAAAACTGCCAGTTTCCAGGCTGAGGGGACGTCTGCTGTGGCTAAGGAAGCATTTAGGATCTGATTAAAGAGTGGGTTGATAATGTCTATATCAATGTCAATGTCAAAATAGCTGGTGGGCAAGGGTCATGAGGGGAACCTGACTAGCAGGAGAGGATAGTCTGATGTGATTATATTAAGGAGATATCTTCAATTGCGATCAAACTCATGCTGGTAATTTTATAGCGGCTGTTTGGGAGGGAGAGCTTCTAGACTCGATTGCGGGGGTGTCGTTGAATCCCTGTTGTATGGCCTGGATCTTGACCTCAAAAGAGGCTGAGATCTGTTCACAGAGTGCCTGGGATGGAGAGATATCTGTTGAAAGGGCCTTAGGCTGAAGGAAAGCTTTAGAGATATTGAAGATGGTTTTTGGGTCGCAATGTGGATCTTTAATTTTAGTGGTGAAATAGGCTTTTCTCGATGAATTTATTATAAGATTTATGGGCCACTCTAAAGAGAGGCAAGTCATCAGCTTTGTAGGCCTGACGCCACTTGCGACCACACTGTTTACAATAGCGCTTTTGTTCTACTAGGGCCGGAGAGAACCATGGTAAGGATTGCTTCGGCTGGCCATCATTAGGGCGGATAGGAGGTGCTAATTCATTGGCTGCGCTGGTAATCCACGGGTTAAAGAAATGAATGTCTTTGACCAACCTGCCATTGGGAGTTGGGACAGTGGAAGACTGATGGGTACTTAGAATTGGATTTGATTTCATTGCTCCCCATGGGGGCAGAGTGATGGAAGTAGAGTTTTTTGTACGGGAAAAGGGGGTGGTGGGTCATGATTGATATGTTAAAGAGAACTAAACAGTGATCCGACCAGGACTGAATAATAGGGACTCCAGATATTAGCCCAGGATGGTTTGTACAAATCCCATCAGCGGTGTGTCCCAATGAGTGGGTGGATGCATTGATCAGTTTGGGGCGACCTATTACATTTAAGGTGTCACGAAAGATGGTAGCTTCAGAGTTGTCTAGGTCATCAAAATGAAAGTTGAAGTCTCCCAGGATGGTGAAATTGGCGCGGTGAAGTAAGAAGGGGGCGAGTGCCTCCCCAACAGTTGTTAGGAAGCTAGATTCAGGATCCGGAGAGCGATAGGGTAGGCAACCAGCAAAGGATTGAGAAGCGTTGGACTTTAGGGAGAAGCCTAGGCTTTCTGCTCCTTTTAGGGCATCTGTGTCAAAGGAGCTGCATTGGAGATTGTCGCAAAAGATAATGGCTACTCCACCACCTCGACCTTCTACTCTGTCCTGTGTCACGATTGTATATCTGAAGGGAACAGGCGTGGCTACGTCAGGGTAATAAACAAGAAGTCAAGCTGACATCTGTAATGAGAGGGAGACACAGAGACCCGGTGCCGGATACTTCAAGTCCCCCCAAGGTGGTCAGACACCACAGGCAGCAACATTCCAGGCACCTACCGAGTGTGGCAGTAGGAGGTAGGGACTACTTGTAACCAGAAAATGGAGGCACCATTTTAGGCTGGTCTAGTGCCTCTGATCCTTATCCGCAATCAGAATAAATGGGGGTGACTGTGATCAATCAGTGCACTGCTGACTAATCAGTGATGAGTCAGTTTTTCACAAACAAAACCCACAGGGAAGTGAAGACCTCATCATAAACATGTAGCAAAAGGAGCAGGAAAGCAACGCGCCAAAGGACGCACAGGAGTTATTTCTGACTGGGACCTCAAGCTACATAACATATGTCTGAAGTACCCAAAAATGAGGAGACCCCAAGGGTAACCCACACAATCCAAGGGGAGGCTCTTTAAATCGATATACTGAAAGGCCACAGTGTAAAATGGGCAGCACAGATCACAGACTGTCCATAAGGAAAAGCATCTTGAAGACCAGGCCAAGAAACTATGGAGACTAAAAGATGGTATCAAGGATTCAAGAAGAAAGTGGGAGCATTTGAAGTGGTAGACCACACCTGCAGTGAAGAATCACCATTATTTAAGGCCTTTCAAGAATGTGCTTTGACCGTAATGTTATATTTAGAGAGGGAGATCAAAAATCTAAACAGCGCATTTGCGAAACAAATAGGCCTCATCTCTCAACCCACCTCCCAAACAAACAACATGGAGGGAGGGCATAAAAGAATGACGCGGGTGGGGAGAAAGAACAGGCGAGAGTGGCTAGGGAGAGCACACGGACAATGGACCGCTGACAGTAGAGGCTAGCAGGAGCACACAGACAAAAGAGGCCAGGGGAGGTGGGAGGGAAGGGCTGGGGAGCATACGAAGAATGGATGGTGGAGGTAGGGGCTGTGGAAGCATATTAACAACAGAGGGTGGGTGGGAGGGGCTGAGGGAGCATACGGACAGCAGAGTGTGGACGGGAGGGACTGGGGGAGTACATGGGCAACAGAGGGTGGGCGGGAGGGTCTGGGGGAACACACATAGGGTAAGAGGGAGAGTTAAGGGCAAGCACAAGGAAAACAGAGGGCGGGTAGGAGAGGCTGAGGCAAGGGCAGGCACACAGGTGACAGAGGGTAGGCTGGAAGGTCTGGGGCACGCATACGGCAAAGCACACGGATAACGGAGGGTGGACGGGAGGGGCTAAGGACGCACAAGGATAATGAAGGCTGGGTGTGAGGGCCTGGACGAAGCATATAAACAACGTAGGGTGGGTCAGAAGAGATTGGGGGAGGAACTCTGAGGGGGTAGAAGTACATAAGGGAAACAGCTGAAAAACTCACACACTCTTGTACAGTACTTCAAGAAATAGAAAAAAAAGTAGCATAGATAAAAGTGAGCAGTGGATGCTTGCAGTAATGTGTCCATGCTTCAGAGTAGGGACAAACACCACAAGCGGAAGGATAGCCTATGGAAGCTGATAAGGCAGAAGCATACAAATGAGATCAACAATGAAGCCAAGCAATAGTAAGTAATGGGTGGGCTTTAAGCCTACTTTAAAGTAACAAAATATCTTGCAGCAAACAGCACCTACGCTGTTTGAGGTGAGACCTAAAAAACGGGAGGAGAGCGCGGCCATAAGAAAATATACCATCTTCGCAATCCATAGCTGGCAACATAAATGATATAGTACCTTTTTAGGAGGCATAATTACAGCACTGAACTTCAGAAATAGACAGTGTGTTTCTGGAGAGCTGATTGCTGTAGATTGGGTTACTCTAGGCGCTGGCCAGAAATTCCCCCGATTACAACACAAGGGCAGGCATCATACGGTGAGGCAAACCTGTATGACTGGGAAAGTGAAACAATGCTAATGGCCAGGCATGACCTACGCAATGAACTTGATAAATGGAATCACAGAGTGAGGGGTGGGGAGAACCCAGACTGCGAACCTACAGTAATGATCGGACCAAAACTGAAGAGGCTACCAAAGCCCACCCAAAGAACAGTAGTTCAGGCCTTAATCATCTCAAGGTTGGACTACGGTAATGTTCTTTATCTTGGTTCTAATAAGGAGGTGATTCATAGGCTGCAGATGGTTCAAAACTCTGCGGCTCGACTTCTTTGCCGGATTCCCAGGGCCGCTACGGTCTCCAGCCATTTACGAGATTTGCATTGGCTCAGGGTGGAAAATCGAATTCGGTTTAAAGCTCTGTGTTATATGTTCAAAACTAAAGCAGGAACCGCACCTCAATACCTATGTGCTCTAACCCACCCATATGTGCCTTCCCGATGCCTACGCTCCTCCACCCAAGGGAGGTTTTCCGTGCCAAGATTCAGGCTGTCTCGGATGGGTGGCAGATCCTTTTCTTATCTTGGGCCCTCACTCTGGAATGCCCTCCCTATAGCCATTCGGAACGAAACAGCTTACGTCCAATTCCGCAAATCTGTGAAGACCTGGCTATTTAACAAGTAATCTTTTGCTGTTAATTTTTATTATCTGGTCTCTCTTTGCCTAGCGCCGGGAAACCCTTTTTGGGTAGCTGTAGCGCTCTATAAATTAAATCAATAAATAAATAAAATAAACCAACCGACTGTTGTTGAGGCCTGCTACATGTAAAAGCCGGGAAGGCATAACCGTCTCTTTCCTTAGAATCATCTTGTTCTGTTTGCTTCGTTCACCCTAAGTTTGCCGGGTATGCCCAGACATGGGTCACTTGCTCACTTTGTCACAGGATTCAAACTTGCCTGGCTGATGAGGGGTGTTACCCCGAAACCAGCTCAGGATGCTTGTTTCCGGTCCAGGGAAGACCTGGCTAGGCAGTTCGGGCTGGACTATTCCCATGAAGAACACAGTCAAGGCTGATTTGCATATGGCTAGTCTGAACTGAGGGCGAGTGTCTGAAAGGTTTCAGTGCTTCGTCCATCATCTTGTAACGTTTGCTAATGTGAAGGGTCTTCACACACCCTAAAAGGGGTCTTATAAGGAGTGTCTCTAAATAATTCCCACTATTTTGTGGCACAATAGTAACAAGAAGCTGTTTAAGATGAGCTCCATCCTGAACTCTGCTCCCACGCTGAATGCAGTTTATTAAAGCGCTTTTGGTTTGAGAAAACTGAGCATCCATGTAATTAAAGTGAGTTGACATTTAAGGTGTGAAATATGTGGGTCATTTGGATTGTTACAATGCACAGAACAGGAGTAACTGTGACCCCTCAGGTCAGACACAAAAACTTCAGCAGGAATGGAACTCTGGGAGGACCAATGAGGTGTCACAAGCTGGAGCGGGGTCACATGGTAGAGCAAAGCTGTTCATAAACCCCAAAATATCAAACATGACTGCGAGGAAGAGAGGGTGCTAACAGGGAAGAACCAAAGAGCCTCAATTCTGAGATGAACCTGGGTACATTATATAAGGCTTCTTCATGAGCTTGCACAGAAGATAAGATAGAGATGCTTGGAGACCTCAAGAACATGGAGAATGCAGAAAAGGATTATGTTACTTACCCAGTAAGCATCTGTTCTTGGCATGTAGAGCTGTAGATTCACATGCTTTGCATACTCCTGCCATCTAGTGTTGTGTTTGGATGTTTGCAAGTTGTTTTTCTTCGAAGAAGTCTTTTCCAGTCACAAGGTAAGGTGACTCCTCCTTTCGGTGATAGTGCGTATAGGCATCGACTCCATTGTTAGATTGTTTTCCCGCAAGAGGGTGAGAATGGAGTAAGTGAGTGTAGTACAGAGATATCCATGCGTATGCAATGTAAATAATGAGAACTGCAACAACTACAGGTGTCCGGAGAGGTGGGAGGGCACATGTGAATCTACAGCTCTACATGCCAATAACAGATGCTTACTGGATAAGTAACATAATCTGTGTGAGGCATGTGTGCTGTAGATACACATGCTTTGCATAGACTATATAGCAGTATCCTCCTAAAGCGGTGGCTAACCGGTTGGTGTTGCAGGGGTTTGAAAACGTGTCTTTAGCACTGCTTGCCCTACATTGGCTTGTTGACGTGGTAACACATACACACAATAGTGTATGGTAAATGTGTTTGGTGTGGACCATGTTGCTGCCTTACAGATGTCAGCTATAGGAATGTTACCTAGAAAGGCCTCAGATGCTCCTATTTTTCGAGTGGAATGCGCTCTAGGAGGTTTAGATAAAGTTCTTTTAGCTTTAGCATAGCAAGTTTGAATGCATTTAGCAATCCATCTTGAAATACCAGATTTAGAGATAGGATTGCCTTTGTGAGATGTAGCAAATGCAACAAACAGTTGCTTTGGCTTACGAAAATTATTTGTTCTTTCAATATAGTATAATAACACTCTTTTCTGCTACTGAATCAGGTTGAGGAAAGACCACAGGTAACACATCAGACATTTCCCAAGAACAAGAGTGGGAAAAACACACAAAGCAGAAAGAAGGAGGAAGCAAAAGACAGAAAAAATGTCACAAAGGGAGAAAGCAGGTACCAGCATGAATGAGATAAAGGGGCAGGGAATGTCTGGTAGTGAAGTAAAGAGGCATAAGGTGAATTTAAGACTACACAGCCTTGGTATTCGGCACACTAACATTTAATTGCACCAGCTGCGGGCTTCTAAGCAGAGTTTTCGTCACAGACACTTATTCATTTACAAATTAAGCACAGACTGGATATACTCTATATATGACTTCCTCTAAGTCAGTGGACAAAAAAGATGCAGTGTTGGTACCAAAAGGAGGAATCGGACCTGGAACTTGCCTAAAAAGGATAGACTGGAAAAATGGCAAAATATGATAATTGAATGACAGATGTCCAAAAGTGATAAATTGTATTGTGGTGCCCAAAAACACAATACAGGTGAAACATCACCAACCAATCTACCAGAGATCTAAGTCTATAAACAATACCATGCTGAATAATTTATAGGAAGGCAAGGGGGTGGGCAAGTGAAGATCTCTCTTGAATGTGAACACTGTACTTCGGCAGATGCCGCTGATGAACTGGGCATAACCTCAGATTGAAAAGGGATGGGGTAAGAGGACCCTCCCCTTACTCCTTCAAGTTTGGGACAGTTCTATGTTTTGAGAAGACAGAAGAAGGTAGGGAGAGAATTAAGGATTATTACCGTCAGAAGCTCATCCACACACAATGCCCTAATAGTGTAAAATTACCATCAAAAACCTTGACCACCACAAAGAAGGATCACCTCATTTCTTGTTCACAATGAAGAAAATACTCTCACTCAAAGGCCTAAAGCCCCCTGTGCAAATGCCCAAAATATTTAAATTCATAAATTAAGAAAGGGTAGACACAATCTGGATGCAAAAGACCTACCTACTCTAAAAATGAACACCTTTTCAGACAAGAAGTGAATGATTAAACATATCATGCCTCGGGGGTAGAAAGCTATGCTATCCGCATAGCCTTTAGTGGGATGTACTCTTAAGCAGCAGGAACTAAATTGAGTAGAAATGCTCTGGTCAAAAGGAAAATAAGTGTTTCACATTTAGTGCCTGGAACAGACTAGCATAGCACATGCCTCATAAAACCCACAACACCCACAGCCTGCGCTCTCAAACAGTACTGCAAGTGCAGTTTTAAATAAGTATCTAGCTTACCTAGTTGTTCCTGTGCAATCTCTGGAGTTGTATTCAAAGATTTATAGATGTAAGCCACATCTGTAGGAGGAGAGAAGGTAATTTAGCCAACACATGATTATCTTAAAAACACTAAGTTACATGAACACATTTTTCATATTTTTAAAAAGTGTTTTGATGCAAGGCAGAAGGACAGAGCAGGTTTTTCCTTGCAGGTAAAATGTAGCTCACTCCACTGCTGTGTCTACTGTCCCACTTTCAGGGGACATTAGAGACAGTGCAGAGTTCTTGAGATTACAGAAGAAGAGCAATGTTCTCAGGACCACAATATCTGCCAGACCTACCTATGTTCTCGACTGTTCAGATTGTAAACGGGAAGATATTGGTCCAAACGTACAGCATTGAGGTCACCAGGAGTTAGCATAATGCCAGTCGCAAAGTGTCAGCATTTTAACATGTATATAATGAAAGAGGAAAAAAGTTGCTGACCTGTAACAATAGTTTTGGGGCTGGAGACTTTTGTACAGTATCTTTCACTGCCTCTCTATGCCATGTAGTGGTTGGACTTGGAAAAGCATCTTGTTGTAGTACTATTGCGTGCTTTTGTCCTAAGTGAAAGTAAGGTTGTAGTGCTGTCTTTTGTGTGTTGATGGGAATGCAGTGTATGGAATGCCTCAAGTAGAATACTGTGTGCAATGTGTTCTTTGTGAAGGGCACAATGAGGATACTGTTTTGATGCAGTCTATAGAATTACCTGTGCAGTGTGTGATGCAGAGTGTGCGCACGGGGATGCCATGAGTGTGGGTGGCCTGTATTAAATATGAATGCAGCATGCACTATATAGTACTTTGTGAAGTGTGCATTATTATGTGTAATGATTTTCAGGAGAATAAGGCTGTCATAAAATACAATATTTGCTTTTATAAAAATCAGCTAATGATAATTCTCCTAAGCCCCCAAACCCCAAGATTTCTCTACCAACTCAGAGACTCACAACACTGGATGTGCTGTTAGGAACTCCACACAGTAAGGCCAGCACTGGCAGTCCACAAATGAGCCAACTGTGAAAGCCGATCAAAGTACTGACTGACTTCCAGAACTGTCCTGGATTCTGGCAGAAGTAGCACACGTCACATTTTTGCCATTTGTTTTAACAGAACCCCTCTCACTATTAAAAATGCATATTTTACACAGAAAATGTATTAAGAAAGCTTCTGGACTACATTAATATATCACAAAGGTATTGGCGTTTCAACGAGTGGAGTAATTCAAGTGCTTGAAAAGAGAAAAGCAGGTGATTGGAGGTCAGGACACACAGAGGTGGAAATGAAAAGCTCTATATAATGTGCTGTACATTTCTAGAGCCATGCATGATTTATGTAGATGTAATACTTACGGTAAATCAAATCTCCTGTCATGCTGGAAGGGGTAAATTCCAATCCAAAAATGTGGGGAAAATGTGTAGAGATGGTTTTTCAAATTAGAAAGCATAACACTGCAACCGTAACTGTCTCTAAGAGGGTCGTGAGCTGAGTGGAAAGCTTCAAACAGGAGAATTTTAAGAGTTTTTCAGGTGGCATGGTGGCATTCTGAGCAGACGTTGGTGTGGTGGACAATGCAAAGACCAAGACTGCACACAAGCCAAGGCTCTTCTGGACTGCAGAGCATTACAGTCCTTTAGTGTAGCTGTGTTTTCTATACAGTGCCAGAAAATCTGATGATTTGAGGAGTGATCCATGCATTCAGGTCAGTGTTATAGTATCTGAAGAGAAGTACTGGTAGAATTACTGAGAGGTGAGTCTTTTCCATGAATGCAATTATTTGCGAGTTGGACGAGTCTGGAGATCACCCAATAATTACTAGGGAGCCAAACTAGGCTACCTAGGGTGGATGAGATGTCCATATCTTGTGAGATCACTAGCAGATGTCCTGAGGAAGAGATCACCAATGAGTTCACACTTTGGAGTCTCTTCTGCCGCCTGTCGAGTTAAAGAGAAGTTACGGCAGTGCCTGCAGTGTGAGTGACTCCAGCTCCAGTGATGGTCACAGGGTGGAAGAGATGCAGGCTATCAAAGAGGCCACTTTGAGCCACTGGACACAAATTCATGCAAGGCTGTGCAAAAATGAGGGTGTTAGAAAGATGTCTCTCACTTGGAGTTTACAAGGATCCAAGGAACGTTTGTCAGGGGGACAAGATGGAGATCGGAGGGTAGTCGAGTCTCCAAAGAGTGGGTGAGATGAAGATCATTTGGGTGTTCATGAAACGCATGTGGAGGTTTCGCTGGAAGCCTGTACAGGCTTTGCCGAGAACCCAAGAAGGCCACACAGAGAGCCCACAGAGGCAAGAACCTGTGCAGTTTAAAAGGGGATGGACTGCCAATGTATCAGTCTTGATGTCTGGCTTTCATGTAGTAGGGAGGGCTGGTTTTTTTAAAGTATCGAGTAGAGGTGCCTGGTGCAGTCTGGATTAATTAGTGATAAGGAGATGGTCAATGGTCTGATATCAGCAAAGACAAATGTTGAGTCTTGTGGGTAGTCAGTGTTGCCACAAGTGGACCGCTCAGTTTAACCACCAAGCTTTGTCCACATTACTTGCAGCTTCAGAGCATGACCTTCAAAGACCTCCTTAGAAAAGGCCATCCTGCAGAGTTCAACACATCTTATATGTCTAGTATCGAACAAGACTCCTCCTTTGGCAGTTGTGGTTTGTTCTTTTCCTTAAATTTTCTTCTTTCTTCTTATTCTTATTCTTATTTCATATTTTCTGCTTTGCTCTGATAGGTAGTGTCTATTATGGCTAGAGGAAGCCTGATTCATCATTTCAACTCTCACTCCTAATCAGCATTTATCACCCATGATTTGATTGCAATGTTTCTTCCGTACTACATTGGGACTTTCCTATGTCATTTCACACAATGGTGGTTTTCTTTTTAAAGCGTACGTGTCAGGCCGGCTTCCACATGCAAGGTCTCCGATGCTTAAAATGCGTAAGTGGTCGGACCTGCTACTCATTTTTGGAGAAATGGGAAAATAAGGAAGAAGAGAAAAATATAAAAACCGTGACAAAGGGATCAAGCAGGGATTAAAGGAACTTGTAAGACTGAGATAAAGAGACAGAAAGTGCAGGATTGCAGAAGAAAGGATTGGGAGGTAGAATCAAGCCTAGGCTGAATTGGTATTAAGCAACCACTGCATTTGACAGCGCCAGGCCACTAAGAAAAACTTTAGGCTCTGCTCTTTTATTTGTCAAAATAAGCAGTGGAGGTCCCTTTAGCTATCAAGATTGACATGAGAAGTCTCTTTACAGAAATAACAGTAAGTGCATAAAAATGACTCTCAAACAAAATGGTAAGGGTGAAAGTACAAAAAGAACCTGGCTCAGACGCAGGGAAGCGAGGATGAAGCAGCAGCACCCGTTTGCCTCTACCCACCCCCACACATACAAAACGTTTAAGCGACATAGACCTTTGTGCATACATTAATTGTCAGCTCAGCTGGCAGACCCAAATTGGAGATCCTACCTCAAACTACAATTCCAAGTTAAAAAACAGCCCTACTAGGATCCCTAGCTACAAATCAAAACAGTCCTAGAAGGGTCAGGGAAACTCCATTAAAATATCCAACTGTAATACGGCTTTAAATCAGATAATGTTTTGATTTGTTCTGCATTCCGTCCATCAATTGTGTGTCTTTTGCTTTCTCGCCCTAAGTGCGCCAGGTATGCCCAGACGTGGGTCCTGGGCTCACTGTGCCACTGGAATCAAGCTATCCTGGCTGAAGAGGGGTGAAACCCCGAAACCGGTCCTAGGATGCTTGTTTCCGGTCCAGGGAGGACCTGGCTTGGCAGTTCGGGCTGGACTGTTCCCATGAGGCACAGGGTCAAGACTGATTTGCATATGGCCAGGTCTAAACAGGGGTGGCATGGTGAGCAAAAGAATGATGGATTTAACCCAGATCTCTTGACTGGGGGTGAATGTTTTGATTTGTTCTGCATTCCGTCCATCAATTGTGTGTCTTTTGCTTTCTCGCCCTAAGTGCGCCAGGTATGCCCAGACGTGGGTCCTGGGCTCACTGTGCCACTGGAATCAAGCTATCCTGGCTGAAGAGGGTGAAACCCGAAACCGGTCCTAGGATGCTTGTTTCCGGTCCAGGGAGGATCTGGCTTGGCAGTTCGGGCTGGACTGTTCCCATGAGGCACAGGGTCAAGACTGATTTGCATATGGCCAGGTCTAAACTGGGGTGGCATGGTGAGCAAAAGAATGATGGATTTAACCCAGATCTCTTGACTGGGGGTGAATGTTTTGATTTGTTCTGCATTCCGTCCATCAATTGTGTGTCTTTTGCTTAAATCAGATAATAGCATATACACTGCCCTATTAGTCTCTGCATTCAAGCGACAATAGATAAAAAGGCCCAAGAACGGCAAAAGGTAAACTGCGAGGAGCAGTTTAGAAGTGGGAAAGATTAGAAGCTGAAGCAGGTATTGACTCAGGGAGGAGAGATAATGAAAAATCCAATAAACGAGATAAAGTAATGTACACCATTTTCCTTCTTCAGAAGGGAATAGAAACTGAGCACATTGGTTCTGCTTTTTATTTGGTTGCCATCCAGTAAAATACACATTAAGAATTTAAACAAAGAACTGGTCTGGGACTGCAATTGAACATTACAATCGAGTCTGTTCATCCAGATTTCGGTGGAAGAAGCGCTGCTTCATTTGAAAAAGAAAAGTGACATTACTCACTGTAGTGGACGTTTTAAGCGTATAGAGCACTAATAGTAGGTATGCCGGATTTCAATTCTGGGCTGTAATAATTCATGTAGCTATTCAGGGGAGCTGGGAATGTATTTGATCAAACATAGGGCAAGAAGTACCCAAAATGTGCTGGGGGCTATTACTCTTGTTCCTCTCTATGGCATTCTTAGCAAAACAAAAATTATTTAAGTAGCTTTTATAGCAGAGACTTTTATGTTACTTTATTAACAGGAACAGCACAAACTCAAGGGTATAAGAGGATCTTTGCGAGTTCTGCTGAGGAGTCTGGAGAGACATGTAGGCTATGGTGGGGAATGGGGAGAGAGAAGTGTGTGGGGTGGAGAGGATGGAGGAGCCTTTACTAGGCACTATCTCTATGAGCCAGTTGATACAACATGTGGGATCCACTGGGGGCTACATGCGAGGGACCATTAGGCACTAGGTGCAAGACAAGACAGCGGAGGGGTTGGCACAGACAGGTCCTTCGGGTGCTAAGTGCAATGGTCCTTTGGGAGTATATGTAAGGCAAACTACAGGCAGTCATTTTGTCTGGGGCTATGTGTCAGGTTCCTTCAGGGGCTAGGTAGCAGGGCTTGTTGGGCGCTGTGCACCAGGATCTGTTGGGGAGCTATGCATCAGTGCCTGACAGCTATGTGATGGAGCCAATTGGGAGTTATGTGCCCGGGTGTAATGGACGCTATGCGCCATGGTTCATCAAGTGGTTATGCATCAGGGCCTATCTAAGGGTGCTTTATGCACCAGTGACTGTAGGGGGGGCAGGGGAGGGGGATTTCAGTGGGGGCCCATTGTGGGGGTTATGCACCAGGCCTGACAAGGGGGTGGAGGTATATGCACCCGGGCCCCTTTGGTTGGGAGGAGAAAAGCGTTTTATCTGTATGGAGCACGAGGCCCCGTCTGAGGGGTTATGCACCAGGGTCATTTGTTATACACTAAATTAAGGGATACAGGAGTAGACTGTGGGGATTGTGTGAGGATCTGTTAAAGGAAACGAGTGGCTCTTAAAGCCGACCATATTTTGACTCTTTGCAGATACTGAAGAGCTGCCTTACCATGCTCTGGCTCGTGTTTCCTGTACACCACGTGGATGATATCCCCATTCTGCAGCGAGTACCTCTGCTTCTTCACAACCTTTAGCCTGTTAATCACCGTTCCATTGGTACTGTGGACAGAAAAGCAATGGTCACCGGATGAGCCTGCTCAAGGAGTGCACATGAACAAGTCTGCATTGGGCACACGGGTCCTATCAACAGCAACAAAGAGTTACAGACTGCATTCAAGGACCAGCAGGAATGCACCTAGGTAAACATGCTTGATGAATTTAAATAATCAAATTCTGGAAAATCTGGAAAATCCTGGAAAAACTACTGGCCGAACGATATGCCCAGATATTGCCGGACCTAGTCCAGCCTGATCAAAATGGCTTCGTCCCTGGGAGGAACATCTTGCAAAATATACGCCGCCTCTTTCACTTGATGGACCAGGACCCCCTATGTGGCATGCCTTATTCTCGATTTAGAAAAGGCATTTGACACCCTGGAACAGAACTACCTCTTCCAGGTGTTGGCTACCCTGAGGTAGGTGAGCGCCTCGGGGCATATACGTGACTGCTGTACAAGACCCCCAAATCCAGAGTCTGACTGGGTCAGTTGATCTCCCTGCCGTTCACAGTGGAGAGGGGCACCAGACAGGGCTGTCCCCTTTCCCCCCTGCTGTTCGCTCTCGCAATGCAGGCTCTAGTCGCCCGGCTTCGGTTGGAGGGGGGAGGCCAGAGGGATCCATCTGGGTGGCACAACCCACGCGGTCTCCCTCTACGCGAACGACCTACTCCTTTACATTTGTGAGGTCCGTACAAACCCTTCCCCCATCTACACCACACTGCATTCATTTGCACACATAACTGGATTGCAGGTCCACTGAGTGAAATCTTGCACGTTCTCCTTGGGGGCTCTTTGCCCCCTATCAAGGTCCAACGGGGTGGACAGCAACTGAAGTGGAAGTAGGACACCGTTCAATACCTGGAGATGCGATTATACCATTCCCCCGTGGACCTCTTAAAGGGCAAGCTCCGGAAGACCTACACAGCCCTGAAATCTCAGGTCCAGTTCTGGAAAACGCTCCCACTAGCCCCAACGGGCAAAATAGCCATTTCCAAAATGATCATGCTGCCCCGCCTATTTGATCACTTTGCTAACCTTCCCGTTGTCACCCCTGCACTTTCTATCACGATCTGGATGCTCTGCTCCGAGAGCTTATCTGGGGCAACAAACACTATTGCATAGCCCTACAGAAACTACAACTCCCCGTAGAGCGGGTAGGACTAGGCGCACCCTCGTTCAAGGCTTACTTTCTGGCAGTCCAACTTCAATTGGTCTCATGGTGGCTGGTGCAGCACAACCTGGCTGAAAAGCGAGCGGATAAGGGTACACTCACTCCCACAGACCTCCAGGGGTTCCTGCTACCCCGGGCGGCATCCCTTCACCGGCAACTACCATATCTAGTGGCCATCGTACACAAATAAATTTGGCAGGAGCTAGCGCTTACTCGCCAAGTGGTCCTGTACGCCTTCCCTCTGCAGGGTCTCACCGAACCCTCCCAGCCTCACTCATCTAGAGACCTTACACCATGACATGATTGCTCTCTTACCACTGTGGGTGACAAATTCCTAGATGGCCAACTCCTCACCATTGACCACTTAATCGATGACTGTGCCCTCCCTCGGGGTCAATACCGGTAGTTTCACTAGATGCAGTACAGTCTCCATGCCCAGTGGTCAGTAGTGGACATTGAGCCTCCCACACACTCAGTCATACAGACACTGCTAATCATGGGAACGGGACAGCCGCTCATCACATGGCTTTACAGGGCAGTGGAGGAACATACAGGGACCCCGCTTACATCACTCAGACACAAATGGGACACAGATTTTGGGTGGGCACTTCACAAGTCTGAATGGAATAGAGCCCTTGAATTTTCACATCGAGTCTCTCTTCCCGATTTCAGAGTATACAATTCACTGTATTCCATAGGGCATACCTCACGCCGCACCAGCTCAACCACTTCTTCCCCATGGCCCGCCTCAGCTGCCCGCGCTGCAATTAGTTTTCGGTGGACCTCCAACAATGCTTTGGTCCTGTCCTATTGTCTCCACATACTGGCAGGAAATCCACGAGAATCTACGCGAGGTGCCGGACCTCCCAGACATAGACACATGGGAGGCCTGTGCCCTGGGCATATTCAAACATGGGAAGCGCATAGTGGTCAGGGCACGCTTTGCCAGCCTTGCATTGCTCCTCGCTAAGCTATCACCTTTAACTGGTGATCGCCTCTGCCCCCCAGGTAGAGTGCATTACAAAAGTCTAATCTAGAAACCAGAAGCACCTGAATCACTGTCTTTCTGGCACCTTCTGGAAGAAGACCTATGATCTGGAGTAGCTTTTTCAAAATGCCATAACAGACACTCACAAGATTAGATATCTGGTTATCAAACATGAGGTGTTGTCAAACCAGATTCCAAGATTCTTTACTCTATGTTTTGGGATCGGTTCCGGCCCCAAAGTATCCGACCACCACATCGTGGACCAGATGGATGGCTGTTTCCCCAGAATGAGTACCTCAGTTTTCTGAGCGTTAAATTTGAGACAACTATGGTCCACCCATTCTGCTAGGCTGATCAGGCAAGTTTGATAAAAAGCTGCAGAGGTTCCATCATCCTGTGTTAGGGTGATAATTAGGTGCGTCTCATCAGCTTAGGAAACAATTTTAACACCATGACATTCAATCACATCAGGAAGGAGGCGCATATACAGATTAAAAAGTGTTGGGCTCAGAGCTGAGCCCTGTGGAACCCCCTGTTGTAGAGCAAAAACCTCAGAAGAACAGGACTGTTGGACCACCCAAAAAGGGCTATTTTGGAGGAAACAGATCAGCCATTTTAAGGCTAGGTCTGCGACACCGTATGACCACAACCGCTCTGCCAGAAGGCCGTAGGAGACGGTGTTGAATGCTGCACTTAAATCTAGCACTATCAGTGCTGCAGTTTTGCCTTCACCGGCGAGGAGTCTGAGAGATTCGGATGCCAGCAGCAAAACGCATTCAGTATTATACTGGGGGCGAAACTCTGAGTCTCATGCAGCAAGTTATTTGCCTCGATGTAACTCATCAGCTGTTGATTGATGTGTTTATCCACCACTTTAGAGAAAAACGGGAGATGGACCTGAAATTTTCAAGTTCAGCTGGATCCAGAGTTGGCTTCTTCAATAGGGGCACTACCGTTGCATGTTTATACTTCTGAGGAATTGGGCTTGTCTTAAAAGATTGATTAAGTAGGTCGCATAGTCTAGGTAATATTGCCTCCAAACTCTGCTCAAGCATCGAGGGTGGGGCTGGGTCGAACAGAGAGCCAGATTTAACTTTGAGGGCCAGCATAGACAATTCTGGTATAGATATAGTATTGATGCTAAGGACCTCGCTGGTGGATAAGATGGCGCAGGCCAGGTTTCAGGGTAGAGAGTGTCTCTGGCTTCTTTAGGAAAAACCTCATATCTGGGCAAGTACGTCTGGAAAAAAAATGGGCGATCGCATTACATTTCTCCCTTGAGAGAGCAATATCAGGAGAGACACGCTCCAATGAGGACACGGATTTCACTATATGAAAATGTTTGTGTGGTTGTTTGTGTGGTGAGCCAATACTGTGCTCAATCTTATTAGCATAGTATTGGCTTCGTATGAGCCTAAACTGTTTACAGTAGATCTTCCATCCATATCCAAACCTATTCAACCGTCTCAATACCTATCCATCGAACCTATCCATACATCCTTTCAGTGATCCATCCCTCCATCCACCCAGTCATATTACACACCAAAGACCATTGACAGGATTAAGCTCATTTAATTATTCCCATTCACCCACCCTTTTACTCAGCCAGCCATTCTTTCACCCACCCATCCATCCACTCATCCATCCATCCACCTTTCACTCAACCAGCCACCCACCCATCCTTCCATCCATTCATCCTTTCACTCAGCCACCCATCCATCCTTTCACCCAGCCATCCATTCATCCTTTCACCCAGCCATCCATCCATCCATCCATCCTTTCACCCATCATCCACTCTTTCACCCTTCCATCCACCCATGCACCCATCCATCCACCCATGCACCCATCCATCCACCCTATCACCCATCCATCCACCCTATCACCCATCCATCCACCCTATCACCCATCCATCCTTTCACTCACCCATCCATCCTTATACCAATCCTTTCACTCATTCATCTTGCCATCCCTCTATCCATGCTTTCACTCATTCATCCATCCATTTTCTCATCCATCCACACACCCTTTCACTCCACCCTTCTTCCTTTTCACTCATCCATCCACTCTTCCACCCAGCCATCCTCTCATCCATCCATTTACCCTTTCACTCATCTATATATGCTTTCACTCATCCACCCCTCCTTTTGCTCCTCCATACATCCATCTTCCCTTTTACTCCATCCATCCACCAATCCAACCCAACTATCCATTCAACCACCTACCCTTTTACTAGCCGTCCACCCACCCTTTCACTCATCCATCCACTCATCCACCCTTTCACTCAGCCACCCATCCACCCTTTCACTCAGCCATCCATCCTTTCACTCAGCCTTCCATGCATCCTTCCTTTCACTCAGCCACCCATCCTTTCATCCAGCCGTCCGTCCATCCATTCATTAATCCATCCATCCTTTCACTTATTCATCTTGCTATCTCTCCATCCAGCTTTTCACTCCCCCATCCATCCACCCTTTCACCCACACATCCCTCCATTGTTTCACTCATTTACCCACCAACCCTTTCACATAAATTCTAAGTCTTTTTCTGCCGAGCTGCAGACAAAAAAAGCCCAAGAACTCCACCCCGCTGTAGCTACTAAAGTGGGGGGTTCATGATGCCCCTGCATATACGCTTTCACTCGTCCACCCCCGTCCATCCTTTCGCTCCTCCATACATTCATCTTCCCTTTTACTCCATTCAGCCTCCCTTTCAGTCATACATCCACCCTTTCATGCATCTGTCCATCTATCCACTCAACCATCCACATATCCATCCATCCATCCATCAACCCACCCATCCTTTTACTCAGCCATTTTTTTTTTTTTTTTAAGCGCGAACTACTCACCCTTACGGGTCTCAAGGCGCTGGGGGCCGTTGTGGAGATTAAGTGAGCTATTGCCCAGAGTCACATGGTGCTGAGCTGAGCTGCCGCCGGAGCCAGGATCGAACAGTGAACCCTGTGCTCCGAAGTCAGCTGCCCTGGCCGCTGCACCACACCTCTCCACAACCATTCACCCATTCTTTCACTCAGTCATTCATCCTTTCATCCATCCATCCATCATTTCACCAAGTCATCCATCTTTTCACTTATCCATTCATCCTTTCACTCATCCACCCTTACATCCACCCTTTCTCCCAGACATCCAACCTTTCACTGACTTACCCACCAACCCTTTCATGTAAATTAGGAGTCTTTTCCTGCCGAGCTGCAGACAAGAGGCCAACAAGAACTCCGTCACCCTCTCCCCCCTCGCTGTAGCTGCTAAAGTGGGGGTTCACAACGCCCCTGACGAGACAAGAGCAGTGGCCATTCTGAATAGATCGGCTGTAAGAGTACTCCATACAAAGATCAGTCACTTCCACAACTCAAGAGTACCTATGGAAGACACAATAAAGGATAGAACATATAGTGCCATTTTTTATATATTGTACTAGTTTGGAATTCTTAGCATACTAATAAATCACAGATCATCATTGGACATGGGACTGAAGCCCAGTGCACCCGATCTTTAGAGGATTCCAGAGGACAGCTATAACCTCACTTTTGTAGCATCCATTAAGGAGACCTTAAGCTGTAAGCAGTAAAGTTATAATAAGGTCTGGGAAACTGCACATGGATATTACCTGGTGTCTTCCAATGATACGAGTCCTGATTCTTCATCTACAGTAATTTTGCAGTGATCTCCGGATACCAGTTTGTTCCCAGGAAAGGACAGGTCACAGGCTGGATACAGGGAAAAAAAAACACACATTTTTTTTTTTTTTTTTTTTAAATCGATGAATTAATATTTAATATATTTCACATAAAAGCAACACATTGATGGGCAGTACAATTATGTTTTTGAAAGACAGTACAATGATTTTATTTTTAAGACAGTGCAGTGTTTAACATTGGGCATCAACTTCTTTTAATGGTACTGCATCGTCTACTCTTCGTTCCAATATTTTAATGTTGCCACTGAAAGAGGAGGGAAAAGACTACACCAAGACAAAAGCAACGGATATTAAAAGATTTTGGGAGAATAAGGTTTATGTTGTGTTATAGGGTTTTGGAAGCCTTCCTGGAGTATCAGGATATAGAAATGATAGCCCCATCAAAGTTTGAGGGGCAAGCATAGACCTCCTCACTGATTTTATTTGGGTATGGTCTCCCTTCAGCCCACTCAGTCACTTTAAGATCTATTTATACAAACAGCTCTGCTTGCAGGCCTTGAAGTGCCACAGATTCAGGAGTATGCTGGTCACCCACCCTCTTTGCGACAGGGGTGTGCAAGCAGCAAAAGCTTTAGTGATCAGCTTTCCGGTCTGCTCTGTAAACAAAAACTAGGGAAACTGGAGAAGCAGCCAAACTTTAAGAAGACTTCCTGGCCTCCACTCACCCCACATATTATTGTGCAAACAAACATACAACACAGTGATCTCGGATAACAACCGTGCACGCCAACGCATCTACACCACATCCAATCACAACACCACCTCCTCACAACTTACCCTAATTAGCAAACACATCTTCTCACACCCATCCCAACGCTATATACATGCGTAGGATTATTCGAAAAAACACACATAAAACTGGCATCAGACTAACCAAAAAGTGCACTGACAAAAGTAAACTACAGGATGATTGCAGGTACATTTGCACTACATATGTACTAATCATTTTACACAACAGCATGTCTCACAGTGCACAAAAATGCATAATTTACACCTATTCCAAATACATACTAGTGCACACTGCAGCACAGAATCATAAAAACACATACAGGGATTGCTGCTTTCAGAACGCCAACGCCACACACAGCGTTCTGCACTCACTTTCCACAAACCTTCAATCAGACACAGCTTTCACAGGGAGACTCAACTTGTACACAAACTCTGCAAATATAACGTAACCTAAACTGTTCCAATCCAATCCCCTTGACAGATAATGTTGGTATTCTATTACATCGTTTTTTGGTGTTCACTTTTTTGTGAACACTAGAAAACGGTAACAAGCAATGCTGATTTTTAAAGGCCCATAACAGTTTTCTTTTTTAAATAACAGGAACTAAAGCCATTAACGATGGACACAGAGACTATCTAGTTGGATACATAAATACAAATACCCCAAAATGAGAAATCCCACCTCTGCTGTCTTATATCGATCCCACGTGGCTCCATTTTCATTCCTAATCAAGGGTCTACACTGGGCAGGAGCCTGCCACCTCCAGCCATGTAACCTTTCAAATAGGTCAAGCACTGGCAAAGCCAATAGGTCTGGTGTTGGCTGCAAAATCTATTTGATTACTAGATCAAATCCTAAAAGTTTCTATGTCAGACAAAAAGCTGTCAAAATACGTCTGTCCAAACAATTTATGTATTTATGGCAATGACAAGGATAAATCCATGCAGATTTACAATAATCCCCAACCTAAAACTGTAATAACAACTTGGCATAATCAGTATGTGTGACAAAAAGGGGGTAAAGTAATACTACATCCAGCCTCACAGACTATGTGGAGGCTTCATGACAAGTTCAAGGTTGTGCATTTTTGCCACTTTTTTAAAAACACTTTTTATTGGCAATAGAGTGAAGGTGAATTCACTCAACAGTATGGAAGTATAGAAGCAGCCAGTACAGTAGGTACAACATGCAGTATCATAGTAGCAAAATAATGTACGCCTTTTAAAGCAGTTAGATAGGAACAAGCCCCTTACCCATACCCAACCCTCAGTCAACAATGAAACCAAAAGGAAGGAACAAACAACAAGATACCCGAGGCTCCAGGAGTCAATCAACAATCTCGCGAGATCAGCCCAGACCAGGCTTAAGAAGAGTCTGCATCGTGCAGAGGGGAGGTAGCTCCAGGCGTTGCATGGTCAATCTTCAGCTATGGTATTCCAGTTTGCTGTGCTCTATATCGACGTGTTGGTGAGCAGCAGTGCCACAACGCTACCGCCCAAGGTCCAGGCTTCGCATGAGAGGCCAGGGTCTGCAAGCGCTGCGAGATCAGCCCAGCCTAGGCTTAAGAAGAGTCTGCATCGTGCAGAGGGGAGGTAGCTCCAGGCGTTGGATGGTCAATCTTCAGCTATGGTATTCCAGTTTGCGGTGCTCTATAATCGACGGGTTGGTGAGCAGCAGTGCCACAACGCTACCGCCCAAGGTTCAGGCTTCGCATGAGAGGCCAGGGTCTGCAAGCGCTGGGAGATCAGCCCAGCCTAGGCTTAAGAAGAGTCTGCATCGTGCAGAGGGGAGGTAGCTCCAGGCGCTGCATAGTCAATCTTCAGCTATTGTATTCCAGTTTGCTGTGCTCTATATCGACGTGTTGGTGAGCAGCAGTGCCACAACGCTACAGGGTCTGCAAGCACTGCGAGATCAGCCCAGCCCAGGCTTAAGAAGAGTCTGCATCGTGCAGAGGGGAGGTAGCTCCAGGCGTTGCATAGTCAATCTTCAGCTATGGTATTCCAGTTTGCGGTGCTCTATAATCGACGTGTTGGTGAGCAGCAGTGCCACAACGCTACCGCCCAAGGTTCAGGCTTCGCATGAGAGGCCAGGGTCTGCAAGCGCTGCGAGATCAACCCAGCCTAGGCTTAAGAAGAGTCTGCATCGTGCAGAGGGGAGGTAGCTCCAGGCGTTGGATGGTCAATCTTCAGCTATGGTATTCCAGTTTGCGGTGCTCTATTATCGACATGTTGGTGAGCAGCAGTGCCACAACGCTACCGCCCAAGGTTCAGGCTTCGCATGAGAGGCCAGGGTCTGCAAGCGCTGGGAGATCAGCCCAGCCTAGGCTTAAGAAGAGTCTGCATCGTGCAGAGGGGAGGTAGCTCCAGGCGTTGCATAGTCAATCTTCAGCTATGGTATTCCAGTTTGCTGTGCTCTATATCGACGTGTTGGTGAGCAGCAGTGCCACAACGCTACCGCCCAAGGTTCAGGCTTCGCATGAGAGGCCAGGGTCTGCAAGCGCTGCGAGATCAGCCCAGCCTAGGCTTAAGAAGAGTCTGCATCGTGCAGAGGGGAGGTAGCTCCAGGAGTTGCATGGTCAATCTTCAGCTATGATATTCCAGTTTGCTGTGCTCTATATCGACGTGTTGGTGAGCAGCAGTGCCACAACGCTACCGCCCAAGGTTCAGGCTTCGCATGGGAGGCCAGGGTCTGCAAGCGCTGCGAGATCAGCCCAGCCTAGGCTTAAGAAGAGTCTGCATCGTGCAGAGGGGAGGTAGCTCCAGGAGTTGCATGGTCAATCTTCAGCTATGGTATTCCAGTTTGCGGTGCTCTATATCGACGTGTTAGTGAGCAGCAGTGCCACAACGCTACCGCCCAAGGTTCAGGCTTCGCATGAGAGGCCATGGTCTGCAAGCGCTGGGAGATCAGCCCAGCCTAGGCTTAAGAAGAGTCTGCATCGTGCAGTGGGGATGTAGCTCCAGGTGTTGCATAGTCAATCTTCAGCAATGGTATTCCAGTTTGCTGTGCTCTATATCGACGTGTTGGTGAGCAGCAGTGCCACAACGCTACCGCACAAGGTTCAGGCTTTGCATGAGAGGCCAGGGTCTGCAAGCGCTGCAAGATCAGCCCAGACTAGGCTTAAGAAGAGACTGCATCGTGCAGATGGGAGGTAGCTCCAGGCGTTGCATGGTCAATCTTCAGCTATGGTATTCCAGTTTGCTGTGCTCTATATCGACGTGTTAGTGAGCAGCAGTGCCACAACGCTACAGGGTCTGCAAGCACTGCGAGATCAGCCCAGCCCAGCCCAGGCTTAAGAAGAGTCTGCATCGTGCAGAGGGGAGGTAGATCCAGGCGTTGCATGGTCAATGTTCAGCTATGGTATTCCAGTTGACCGTGCTCTGTATCGACGTGTTTGTGAGCAGCAGTGCCACAACGATATTGCCCAAGTTTCAGGCTTCGCATGAGAGGCCAGGGTCTGCAAGCGCTGCAAGATCATGTATCGAGTACTCACTCTGAACAGAATTGGAGGAGTATCAAGGCAGGATGAACAAACGAAGGGGCAGGAGCTCAAGGTGGTCTCTCATCGTCCTAGACACATGCTAGCCTCTGCTCAGTCAATTCCTCCAAGCGGTGTGCCAGGGGGGGTTTACATAAACCCCAGAGCTCCTCACTGCGGAGAGAGTGACCCTCGGCAGCAGCCCAAAGCGAGTGACATGAGCCAAGTAGCATCGAGTAGGAGGCGCTCTTTCATGGTATGGTGATGTTACATCTAGCCAGCAAAAGGGCGAGGTCGAGGAACCTCACCACAGCCTTGTCAGTCTTAAGTCCTACAAAGGTCCCCAGTAAGCAGAGCTCCGGGGAGTGTAGGTTGGGAACCACTGTGCATTCAATTAGGAAAGATGTGACATTGGTTAAGTACTTCATCAGTGTCGGGCAGGACGGAGCATTTGAAGAAAGCTAGCCTGAGGAGAGCGGCATATCGGGCAGGACAAGGAGGCGGCAGGAAAATCCTCGCTATCCTGGCCGGCGAAAAGTGGACTTTGTGCAACACGTACACGTGGATCAGCTTGAATTTAGAGTTGTGTGAGACTTTGTGTGGGTAATGAGTTATCTTCCCCCATTCCTGGTCGATAAACAACCTGCCTATGTCTAATTCCCACTTGTCCCCGAGCAATGAGAGCTCCGTGGTTGTAGGCTGCAACTGGGCCCGGAAGAGCCACTGAACCAAGTGATGACCATCCCTCATAGTGTGCAATGCTTGCAGGAGCTCGTGCGTAGGGGGCTCCTGTGGCATCCCACATCATTGTGCGGAAAGCACCGTAACAATACGACCATGAACCATGACTTGTCCTCTGTGAATGCCATAGTGGTCCAGAAGGTGCCAAAATGACATCAGGATACCACCACTAAAGAGTTCCCGACCAGTGTAACGTCGTTTCCAGCCCAATGGGACAAGTTCTCAGAGAAGAGCCAGCCAGTTCACGTAGGTAGACCCACCAGAGGTAGAGCGGGCACATATGGAACGTGCTGCCGGGTCCAATGTAGGCCACACTTTAGTATTGACACTGAAATAGTCACCAGGCTGGAGCCGTCCACCTGATGGCGTGAGTTAGGGGATAAAGGGGCACAATTCGCCTCTGAGTCAATCTGTGCTGAGGAGAGCACCATCTCGGTCAGGGAGCAGTACACTAGCCACCAAGCATGCCAATGTAATTGAGCAGCAACACAGTATTTCTCAAAGTCTGGGACTCCCAGACCTGCCTGTCAGTAGGCAACTGAAGCTCAAACTCCTCCGTGCGCCCCATAATAGTTCCCCAAGGTGCTGATTCAAACCCCTAAAAAAGGGTCGAAGAGAAACTATGGGGAGATTGGATTGACAAAGTGATAGAAGAGCCCGGGCAGCATAACCATCTTAGCTTGCCGCGCACCCCGACACCAACAGGGACAACTATGTCTAAAACGTTATCTGCCCCTTCAATGAACGGAGTGCAGTCCCCACATTGTCCTCTATGAGGTCTGCTTTGGAATGATAGAGCTGCATGCCTAGATATTTCAAACAGTCCGGGACCTAACGTAACACACCAAAACTGAGGCCATTCAGCAGCGGTATGGTACCAAGGCTTAAGGGGGAAACGCATGACTTCTCCCAGTTGACTTTGAGCAGGGAAATTGTTCAGGTCAGCAGAAACATCTTTAACATATAGTAACAGGCTATCTGTGTAACGTGACATTACCTGTAATGCCACAGACATCGGAATGTCTCATGATGATCCTACCTTGAAAACCCGCACCATCAGTGGCTCAAAAGCAGCCGCAAAGAAAAGGAGAGAAGGGGCAGCCCTGCAGTATGTCTCTATGGAGAGTAAAAGTGCATTTCTTTTACCACTTGTCTATACAGTGAACCAACAGTATATTATAGCATTGTTTTGTGTTGTACTATCTTTGTAGCACTTCACACCCTGATGAGGCCATGAAGTGCTTGAGTCACATGTTTCTTGGGCTGTGAGCTCTATAGGATCCATCCAGAAGGGATAGTGGCCCAGGACCCCTGGCCTAAGACACTGTCTGGCAGAGAGGGTGATCGACACGTAATGCACACCCAGGAGCGAGAGTGGCCAAACCCTCCTGAGACACTGTCAGGCAGTCAGGGCGAAAGACATGTTATGCACACCCAGGAGCGAGAGTGGTTCAACTCCCTGGAGACACTGTCAGGTAGACAAGGTGAACGACATGTAATACATACCCAGGAGCAAGAGTGGCTCAACTCCCTTGAGACACTGTCAGGTAGACAGTGTGTACGACCTGTAATGCACACCCAGGAGCGAGAGTGGTTCAACTCCCTGAGGCACTGTCAGGTAGTCCGAGTTAATGACATGCAATACACACCCAGGAGCGAGAGTGGCTCAATCCCTGTGAGACACTGTCAGGTTGACAGGGTGGACGACATGTAATGCACACCCAGGAGCAATAGTGGCCCAGTCTCCTGAGACGCTGCGAGGTAGACAGGGTGTATGATATATAATGTACATCCAGGAGCGAGAGTGGTTTAACTCCCTTGAGACACTGTCAGGTAGTCAGGGCGAAAGACATGTAATGCACACCCAGGAGCGAGAGTGGTTCAACTCCCTGGAGACACTGTCAGGTAGACAAGGTGAACGACATGTAATACATACCCAGGAGCAAGAGTGGCTCAACTCCCTTGAGACACTGTCAGGTAGACAGTGTGTACGACCTGTAATGCACACCCAGGAGCGAGAGTGGTTCAACTCCCTGAGGCACTGTCAGGTAGTCCGAGTTAATGACATGCAATACACACCCAGGAGCGAGAGTGGCTCAATCCCTGTGAGACACTGTCAGGTTGACAGGGTGGACGACATGTAATGCACACCCAGGAGCAATAGTGGCCCAGTCTCCTGAGACGCTGCGAGGTAGACAGGGTGTATGATATATAATGTACATCCAGTAGCAAGAGTGGTTTAACTCCCTTGAGACACTGTCAGGTAGTCAGGGTGAATGACATGTAATACACACCCATGAGCGAGAGTGGCTCAACTCCCTTGAGACTGTCATGTGTCCCAGTTAGGCCTGGAAGGAGAAACAGTCATTCTTACATAAACACGGGTCTTTCCTAACGTTTCCTTCACTTTTACACAATGACGTCTGACACTCATTTGCATCCGTGCCAGCCTGGATTTGTTTCTTGGAAACTATACTTGTTTACAGAATCCCCTTCGCAATAACACTATCATGCTATCTTGATACCATGTACAAGGTTTATACATAGATTGTGCACACGTGCTTGTTATTTTTGTACATATGGTGACATAGCTATCTATAACACACAAACAATGGCAGCCTGATCAAGATCTCGGCCCAAGGCAAGGATGCCTTTTGCTATAAATCAACATCAGTTTCTGGGTGTTGGCACAGGAGCACTTTTGCTCTCATCGGCAAGGTCCCTACATGTTGATGCTTCAGCCCAGCAGCCCGATGATATCTCTGCGAGGGGTGTCCAGCTCGTAACCATGACGAGGACCTACTTTCTTCCCATTCAGGTAATGGGGGTTGGATCATCCAGTATGGGGATTCTTGGCAGAACACACTTACACCCAAGACGCTTAGGTTAGGGAATGCATCGTAGGAGTACGCCAGATTGGTATATTGTTTTATATGACTGCATATATGCATTGTTTCAGCACGATGGTGGAACTTTTTATTCTGGTCACTGTCCTAATACTTCTAATAACTTTCATTTGCTTCCGTCTATTGATCATTGGAGCACATATATTCTATACGGGGATCATGTTGGTTCAACAAACATTGAAAATGTCCCTCTGTGTATTTCTTGTATACTTCTCCAAGTAAACGAGAGCACGAGTAACTGAGCAAAAGGGTTCTAGATCTGTTACCACAATTCCTGAGGGTTCAGGGTTGTCATGTTCACTGGCTGCCAGAACTATTTGCTCCCTGTCTGGATTTAGGGGGCTTATGGTGGCACTGTGAGCTAGCTGGCCTATAGGATGACATATCCTGAGGGGGTGCGTGGAATCAGTCTGGCACCATCCAAACGGTTATTTCGTCCACAAACACACTGTTCCTACCATTAGGTGAACACTACATGACAAGTGAACACGGTGAACGACATGTATTGCACACAGAGGAGCGAGAGTTGCTTAACTCCCTTGAGACACTGTCAGGGGGAACGACATGTAATGCATACCCAGGAGCGAGAGTGGCTCAACTCCCTTGAGACACTGTCAGGTAGACAGGGTGATCGACATGTAATGCACACCCAGGGAAGAGAGTGGGTCAACTCCCTTTGAGACACTGTCAAGTAGACAAGGTGAACGACATGTAATACACACCCAGGAGCAAGAGTAGAGTGGCTCAACTCCCTTGAGACACTGTCAGGTAGACAGTATGAATGACATGTAATGCACACCCAGGAGCGAGAGTGGCTCAATCCCTCTCAGACACTATGAGGTTGACAGGGTGAACAACATGCAATGCACACCCAGGAGCGAGAGTGGCTCAATCCCTCTCAGACACTATGAGGTTGACAGGGTGAACAACATGCAATGCACACCCAGGAGCGAGAGTGGCTCAATCCCTCTCAGACACGATGAGGTTGACAGGGTGAACAACATGCAATGCACACCCAGGAGCGAGAGTGGCTTAATCCCTCTCAGACACGATGAGGTTGACAGGGTGAACAACATGCAATGCACACCCAGGAGCGAGAGTGGCTCAATCCCTCTCAGACACTATGAGGTTGACAGGGTGAACAACATGCAATGCACACCCAGGAGCGAGAGTGGCTCAATCCCTCTCAGACACTATGAGGTTGACAGGGTGAACAACATGCAATGCACACCCAGGAGCGAGAGTGGCCCAGCCCCTTTAGACACTGCAGGCAGACAGGGTGAACAACACGTAATGCACACCCAGCGGAGAGAGTGGCCCCAACCCCCTGAGACACCGTCAGGCACACAGGGTGAATATGTAATGTACACCAATGAGCAAGAGAGGAAAGAATGTTAAGAAGCCAGGGTGCATGCAGTGTGGTGTTGACCAATAAGCATCCTGGTCCAAACGCCAAATGTGGAAGATATGTGCGGTTAACTTAGGAGTGTGAGCGGCCAAACCCCAATTAAGGCGCTTGTAAGCAGCCAGGGTGAAATCTATGTGTAGTAAGCTACAGAGTGACAGTGGCCTAAACCCTAGGAGGCAATGTTAAGCAGTCAGGATAAATGCTCTAGGATGAGACTAAGGAGCCAGAGTTTTCCACCCCCTTGGAGGCAATTTTAAGCATCTGCAACCAGAAGAAACCATGCTGCCTGCCTGGAGACCCAGATAGCAGGAAACTGGAGTACATGGGCCTAGGACTATCCCGGAGCACTGATGACAAAACCCAAAGAAAACATCAGTTTGCACAATATATGGGCCTGTGCGGCTCACACATAAGCGACAGATGCAGGGCACACGGGTTGGTGCTACTAGGCTTCAATGAGTTAGAACAAGGTGGTTACATTTAAGAATATCAGCAAGAGTGGCAGGGGAAAGTTGAAGGAGAAAAGTGGGGGAGCGCAGGGCAGGGGTTGTGCTCTAGCCCTACTTGGCATTTATAGGGATGAGCCAAAGAAAATATCAACTTCCCCACACTTCACCTGGATGCCTGGGCGACTGGGAGGTAATGGGAGAAAAGGTAACTAGAGGGCAAGAGAGGTCCTGGATAGGTGTCAGAAAAGGAGAATGTGGGGAAAGAAGTACACAGAGGCCAGAAATCCCAAAAAAGGAACCGAAATCAGTACCACAAAACAGAGTTAAAAACCTAAGGCATGGTAATTAAGACAGCACCTTTTTTTTAAACTCCAGCAGTAACACTACAGATTTCAAAGAAATTACTCACTTAATCTTCAGTATTTAAAAAACAACATGCAGCTTCATACTAGCATTTCCCTCTCAGGAATGGGTTACTTCTGAGCTTCCACAGATGCCTGGGGCAATGGCAGCATGCCTGATAATAGAGGATTTGCCTGGGATCTATTTATCCCCCTCTGTATCTCTGTCGCAAGATGGTGCTAGCTGGAAGAGAGGCCCCAAGTAGGTGTTCGAGGAGGAAAAAGAGTAAAGAAAACTAACAGAGGCCCAGTCAGGTGTTCCACAAAGGATCAGGACTGACTCTACAGATGAATTGGAGGGTAAGAGAGTCGATGCCAAGAAACTGAAAAAAACAGAACTAAAATCAGTACCGGCTAAACAAAATGGAGGGAAAAGCATAAGATAGAAAATAACAGAATTACCCAATCCCCTTTCCGGACAGCTTCCTTAGCCGATTCCAGTCAGAAATCACTAGGAACCTGTGGGCGAGGGGCGGGGCCCAGGGTCTCCTTTGCTAATTGTGTATTATCCCCGTATGATGGTGGTCTGGGCGTAGCGGATGTGCACCTACACTACAGGTCAGCGCAGCTGCTCTCCATAAACGACTGGTTCTTTGCAGGCCGGCTGGACCATACGTTCTGGCTGGAATTGGAATCCTGGACGTCTCTACCATGCTCTCAATTCTTTATGGTGCACGGATTCCGCAGTTTCTCCCTCCGGTAATGAGGCTAATGCTGGAGTGTTGGCGAAGGGCACTAAAAGAGATGGGCTGGAACACGCGCATTACAGGGATGACGCCCTTGCGGTGGGGAAGGTGGCTGGCATCCGTGCCTCAGCTTCAAGGGTTTAAATCTTGGGATCTTATAGGCATCTCTACGGTTGGGGGATTTATAGGGGGTGTGGGGGGTTTCCACATGCAGTCCTTCGACCAGCTCAAAGCAGGATCTCAGCTTCATAACTCACAATTCTCTCGATATTAACAGCTAAGACACACCCTCAAGGCCCATAAACCTGAACCTGAACTGCAACAGATTCCGGAGTTCAACCCTTCTGAATCCAAACTGCTGCTTGGTAGGATTCAGGCTAAAGGGATCTCACATACATATCGCACACTAGTAAGCAACTCGCCTGATCCGCTGAAAGCACTGAGGGACAGTGGGAGGGGGACGTCGGGACCTTCGAGGAGGAAGACTGGGTGGAGGCAAAAATGGCTGCACAAACTCTGGTCTCTCTTCCTGCCTCCGCCTGACCCACTTCAAGTACTTCCCAGGAGTCTACTACGCTCCTCTGAGGCTATTCAAATTGGGGAGAAGCTCCGATGGGGGTGCTGAAGATGTGCGACCCCAATGACTCCTTTTTTCACGTAGTATGGGAGTGCCCAGTGATTCTGGGTTAATGGGGGAGGGTTCATGCTGAATTGGCGAGATTCATGGGGATGTCACTGGCACCTGACCCTACAGTAGCCCTGTTGGGTATCACGTCAGGTGTTGGAGAAAGCGAGGCCACCCGCCGACTTCATGGGCATGCTTTTGGCTAAACAGGACATTGCAAGTCACTGGAGGTCGGCCCTTCGTCCCTCAGGATGGAAAAGTGGTGGTCGGGGGAAGGTGGACAGGTGATGGACAGAGGCTGAAGAGGTTGTGTGCAAGGTGAGGGGCTGCCCGTCAGAAATACCAGAGAATACGGGGCAGACGGTGGGCTTGTTTTCATTCCACAACTGATGGACTATGATTCCTGTTTCTCTCCAAGATGTGCTGAGACCATGTCCATTGGTACTAATTTTGGTATGTTGTGTTATGACTATGTCTTTCGACTGTGATGTTGGCAGGACCCAGGGGAGTGGGGGGGGGAGGGGGGTTAGAGGTTGGGGGTATGTTGGGTGTTTTGCTTTGCTGCATGTAAGAAAATAAAAAAGACACAAACTAAAACAGCACGTTCTCAAACCATACAGGTAACAGGAAAGAAAGCCCGGTGGTCCTGGACTTGGCCTCTTAGACATTTCTCTACAGCTCAGGTTGCAATTTTATAGCAATACACAAACTGTAGTTCACATAAACCTATACTTGAAGCATTTCTTTATTTATAAATTGTGCGGAGGGCGACGAAAATATGGAAAAAATAAATAGCACAAACATATGCAAGCTGGGCAACGAGCCGCACAATAAATTCTTCCAAGAAAGGGGTGAATTGAAAAACAGATGGTTTTGAAATGCCACCAAAACAGACGGACAAAAACACAGAAGAGCTCAGCCGGAGAGGAAAACACGCTGGTTTATCGACAGCAGCCCTAATTAAGCCATTAAACCAGATTTTCAGCAAATTTTCATTCCCTCAAGAGGACATATGGCATCTGTTTTTGAGGCAATGTAGTAAGGCAGAGAGAATGGATTCCTCAGGGAAAGTTGTACAGGTGTACTAGGCACATGGACTCCCCCCAGAGGTACCCTTAACCCACTAGCTGCCCCTCCTTCCACTATCCTCAGGGTAGAAAAAGTTTAACTAGTCTATGCAGGAATTGCCGGTTTTCATTTAACATTTGCTAAATGAAATAGATACATTCCTCACATTCATATAGGTATTGATTTGTGGATTACAAACCAATAGATTGTTTTGGGAATTCTGGTTTATTAAAATAGCCATGTACTTATATTTGTGGCTAGTGATGGAGCTATATAGAAAATGGAACCGAGAGGGGGCGAGCATCGAATACTTTGTGGAACTCATCCTTATGTTGTACCTTTTCTCTCTGGTTGGGTGTTACAATATAGTGTCTCTAAGAAACATTCAAGAGTAATGTCAGTGATCCAATAGGGTAAAAGGTATAAAACAAACCTCACCAGACTAGGTACCAGGCCCCACTGCAAAGCTGGCCCAGAAAAAATGCTGTGTAATGACAAGCTCCCTCGCGTGCCATTGGCTTTTCTGTTTCACCAAACTTTATCTTACAGTCGATGGGATATTTCTATAGAATCAACAATAACAAAAAAGTGAAACCAGCGAAAGTAGCATCTCTAGTTTCAAAACAAAAAGCGTGCTAATGCTGTTAAAGTCCCCTTAAATTTGGTGCCAAAGTAAAACAAGCATTGGCAAAGTCAATAGGTATCGCCTATTCAAGAGATATTAGCATTGCCAATATGTTTTAGCCATGTTGTACACCAGTGTGCCTGCTGTTCAAGCATGGCTAAAGGTTAGTGGGGTAAAGGAGAGTGACGTGGAGTGTTGTAAAGTGGAATATAGTGGAGTGTTATAGAGTGGCGCAGAGAGGTGTGGAGTGGTGTAGAGTGAAGTGTTGTGGAGGGAGTAGAGTGGAAGAGCGTACAGTAGAGTGGAGTGCAGTAGAGCGTCAGAGTGGAGTAGAGTGTTGTAGAGTGGAGTGGCATAGAGTGTCAGAGTGGAGTGGAGTAGAGGCAGTGGAGTATAGTGGCATGGAGTGCGTAGAGGGAGTTGCATAGAGCGACGTAAAGTGGAGTGGGGGCGTAGAGTGGAGTGGCGTAGAGTGTCAGAGTGGAGTAGAGTTTAATGGAGAAGAGCGTCGTAGAGTATGGTAGACTGGACAATAGTGAAGTGGAGTAAAGTACAGTGGTGCAGAGTAGATTGGCGTAGAGTGCATTGGCTTTGAGTACAATGGTGTAGAGTCCATTGGCGTAGATTGCAATGAGGTAGAGTGCAATAGCATAGAGTGGAGTGGAGTGGCGTAGAGTGGAGTGGCGTAGAGTGGAGTGGCGTAGAGTGGCGTAGAGTGGCGTAGAGTGGCGTAGAGTGGCGTAGAGTGGCGTAGAGTGGAGTGGCGTAGAGTGGAGTGGCGTAGAGTGGAGTGGCGTAGAGTGGAGTGGCGTAGAGTGGAGTGGCGTAGAGTGGAGTGGCGTAGAGTGGAGTGGCGTAGAGTGGAGTGGCGTAGAGTGGAGTGGCGTAGAGTGGAGTGGCGTAGAGTGGAGTGGCGTAGAGTGGAGTGGCGTGGCGTGGAGTGGCGTGGCGTGGAGTGGCGTGGAGTGGCGTGGAGTGGAGTGGCGTGGAGTGGCGTAGAGTGGCGTAGAGTGGAGTAGAGTGGCGTAGAGTGGAGTAGAGTGGCGTAGAGTGGAGTGGCGTAGAGTGGAGTGGCGTAGAGTGGCGTAGAGTGGCGTAGAGTGGCGTAGAGTGGAGTGGCATAGAGTGGAGTGGCGTAGAGTGGAGTGGCGTAGAGTGGAGTGGCGTAGAGTGGAGTGGCGTGAGAGTGGAGTGGCGTAGAGTGGGTGGGCGTAGAGTGGAGTGGCGTAGAGTGGAGTGGCGTGAGAGTGGAGTGGCGTAGAGTGGAGTGGCGTAGAGTGGAGTGGCGTAGAGTGGAGTGGCGTGGCGTGGAGTGGCGTGGCGTGGAGTGGCGTAGAGTGGCGTGGCATGGAGTGGCGTGGCGTGGAGTGGCGTGGCGTGGAGTGGCGTGGAGTGGCGTAGAGTGGAGTGGCGTAGAGTGGCGTAGAGTGGCGTAGAGTGGAGTGGCGTAGAGTGGCGTAGAGTGGAGTGGCGTAGAGTGGCGTGGAGTGGCATAGAGTGGCGTGAAGGGGCGTAGAGTGGCGTAGAGTGGAGTGGCGTAGAGTGGAGTGGCGTAGAGTGGAGTGGCGTAGAGTGGAGTGGCGTAGAGTGGAGTGGCGTAGAGTGGAGTGGCGTAGAGTGGAGTGGCGTAGAGTGGCGTGGAGTGGAGAAGAGTGGAGTGGAGAAGAGTGGAGTGGAGAAGAGTGGAGTGGAGAAGAGTGGAGTGGAGAAGAGTGGAGTGGAGAAGAGTGCAGTGGAGAAGAGTGCAGTGGAGAAGAGTGCAGTGGAGAAGAGTGCAGTGGAGAAGAGTGCAGTGGAGAAGAGTGCAGTGGAGAAGAGTGCAGTGGAGAAGAGTGCAGTGGAGAAGAGTGCAGTGGAGAAGAGTGCAGTGGAGAAGAGTGGAGAAGAGTGCAGTGGAGAAGAGTGGAGAAGAGTGCAGTGGAGAACAGTGGAGTGGTGTAGAGGTGTGGAGTGCAGTATAGAGTGGCGTAGAGAGAAATTATGCGGAGAACAGTGGTGTAGAGTGTAGTGGCATAGAGTGCATTGGCGTAGAGTCCAGTAGAGTGGCGCAGACTTGAGGGGTGCAGAGTAGAGTGCAGTGGCATGGAGTCCAGTGGAACAAAGTAGAGTGGCAAAGAGTAAAGTGGCGTTGAGTTCAATGGCAAAGAGTGCAGTCGAGTAGAGTGTCAGAGTGCAGTGACGTAGAGTGCATTGGCATAGAGTAGTGCAGTGGCATAGAGTGCAGTGGTGCATAGTTGAGTGGGGGAGAGTGCACTGGCATAGAGTAGAGTAATGTAGACTCTAGAGGCAATGAGTGAAGTGGCGTAGAGTGCAGTGTCAGAGTGCAGTAGTGCACAGTAGATTAGAGTGGCGTCGAGTATGGTGACGTAAAGTGCATTGGTATAGAGTCCATGGCATAGAGTGCAGTAGAGGAGCATAGGGTAGAGTGGTGCAGAGTTGAGTGCAGTGGCGCAAGTAGAGTGGCAGAGAGTGAGGTTGCAAAGTAGAGTGTCGTAGAGTACAACAGTGTAGAGTGTAGTGGCGTAAAGTGCACTGGTGTAGAGTGGTGAAGAGTGGTGCAGAGTAAAGTGGCATGGAGTGCAATGTTGCAGAGTGCAGTGGCGTAGAGCAGGGTGTTGCAGAGTAGAGTATTGTGCATACAGTGCAGTGGTGCAAAGTAGATTGGTGTAGAGTGCAGTGGCTAGAGTCTATTGGTTTTGAGTAAAGTGGTAGAGTGCATTGGCGTAGAGAGCAATGGCGTGGAGTGGTGTAGAGTGGCGTGGAGTGGCGCAGAGCGGAGTGGCGCAGAGTGGAATAGAGTGGATTGGTTCAGAGTAGAGTGGAGTGCCATAGAGTGGAGTGGCATATAGTGCATTGGCGTAGAGTCAAGTGGTGCAGAGTAAAGTGGGGTGGAGTGGCGCAGGGTAGATTTCAGTGGAGTGGTGCAGAGTGGAATGGCGCAGAGTGGAATAGAGTGGCCTAGAGTAGATAGTTTCAGAGTAGAGTGAAGCGGCGTAGAGTGTAGTGGCATAGAGTTGAGTGTCGTACAGTGCAGTGACGTAGAGTGCATTGACGCAGAGTCGAGTGGTGCAGAGTACAGTGGTGCAGTGCCGTAGAGTGCAGTGGTGCATGGGAGAGTGCACTGGCATAGAGCAGTGCAGAGTAGAGTAGAGTATAGAGGCATAGAGTGAAGTGGTATAGAGTGCAGTGTCAGAGTGCATTGGTGCACAGTAGATTAGAGTGGGCAGAGAGGATTGGCATTGAGTGCAGTGGCATAAAGTAGCGTGTTGCAGAGTATAGTGGTGTACAGTGCAGTGTCGTAGAGTCGATTGGTTTTGAGCAAAGTGGCGCAGAGTGCATTGGCATACAGTAGAGTGGTATAGAGTGGTGCAGAGTAGAGTGCAGAGGCACAGAGTAGGGTGGCTTAGAGTTCAGTGGCAGAGAGTGCAGTGTTGTAGAGTAGAGTGTTGTAGAGTGCAATGGTGTAGAGTGCTGCACAGTAAAGTGGGGTTGAGTACAGTGGCATAGAGTGCAGTGACGTACAGTCGAGTGTTGCAGAGTAGAGTACAGTGGCATGCAGTCAGATTGGCGTAGAATGATGTGGTCTAGAGTCTACTGGTTTTAAATAAAGTGGTGCACAGTGTATTGGCGTAGAATGCAGTGGCGTAGAGTAAAGTGGCGTAGAGTAGATTTATTCAGAGTAAAGTGAAGTGCGGTAGAGTTTAGTGCCATAGAGTAGAGTGTCCTAGAGTGCAGTGGTGCAGTGTGCAGTGGTGCAGTGGCATAGAGTGCAGTGGTGCATGGTAGAGTGCACTGGCAGAGTGGTGCAGACTAGAGAGATGTAGAGGGAAGTGGCATAGAGTGCAGTGTTAGAATGCAGTAGTGCACAGTAGATTAGAGTGGCGTAGAGTGGATTGGTGTAGAGTGTAGTGGTGTAAAGAATGGTGATGTAGAGTGCTTTGGCGTAAAGTGCATTGGCATTGAGGGGAGTAGAGTGGTGCAGAGTAGAATGCAGTGGTGCAGAGTAGAGTGGCATAGAGTTCAGTGGCAGATAGTGCAGTGTTGCAGAGTAGAGTGTCGTAGAGTGCAATGGTGTAGAGTGGAGTGGCACAGAGTGCATTGCTGTAAAGTGCAGTGGCGTAGAGTGGTGCACAGTAAAGTGACAGAGTGCAGTGGCGTAGAGTGTTGCAGAGTATAGTGGTGTATAGTGCAGTGGTGAAGAGAAGATGGCATAGAGTGGTGGTCTATTAGTTTTGAGTACGTTGGTTTAGAGTTCATTGGCATAGAAAGCATTTGGCAGAGGGCAGCAGGGTAGAGGGCAGCAGGGTAGAGGGCAGCAGGGTAGAGGGTAGATTGCAGTTGCATGGAGTGGCATATAGTGGAATGGCGAAGAGTGGAATACAGTGGCGTACAGTAGATTGTTTCAGAGTAGAGGAAGCAGCATAGAGTGCAGTGGCATAGAGTAGAAAGTCGCAGAGTGCAGTGTCAGAGTGCATTGGCGAAGAGTCCAGTGGTGCACAGTACAGTGGTGCAGTGGTGTAGAGTACAGTGGTGCATGGTAGAGTGTACTGGCAAAGAGTAGAGTGGGTCAGGGTAGAGTAGAGAGGCACAGAGTGAAGTGGCATAGAGTGCAGTGCCAAAGTGCAGTGGTGCACAGTAGATTAGAGTGAATTAGACTGGATTAGTGTAGTGGCGTAGAGTATGGTGATGTAGAGTGCATTGGCAGAGTACACAGTCATAGGGTGCAGTAGAATGGCGTAGAGTAGGGCAAAGTAGAGTGCAGTGGCACAGAGTAGAGTGCAGTGGCGTAGAGTGCATTAGTATACGAAGGTGCAGAATAAAGTGATGTAGAGTGAAATGGTGTAGAGTACTGTAGAGTGCAGTGGCATAGAGTAGAGTGGTGCAGAGTAGAGCATTGTAGCATACAGTGCAGTGGTGCAGAGTAGACTGACGTAGAGTGCATTAGAGTAGAGTGAATTGGAGTAGAGTGAATTGGTTTTGAGTGCAGCGGCGTAGAGTGGAGTAGAGTGGAGCGGCATAGAGTAGAGTGGGGTAGAGTGGAGTGGAATGCCACTGGGTAGATTGCAGTGGTGTAGAGTGGACTGGCATAGAGTAGAATGGTGCAGAGTGGAATAGAGTGGCGTAGAGTATATTGTTGTTTCAGAGTAGAGTGAAGTGACGTAGAGTGCAGTGCCATAGAGTAGAATGTCAGAGTGCAGTGGTGCAGAGTAGATTAGAGTGGCTTAGAGTGGATTGGCATAGAGTGCAGTGACGAAGAGTGTAGGGTAGAGTGCACTGGCTTAGAGTAGAATGGTGCAGAGTAGAGAAGCGTTGAGTGAAGTGGCGTAGAGTGGAGTGGTGCAGAGTAAAGTGTGGAGTGGCAGAGTGCGGAGTGGAGCAGAGTAGAAGGCAGAGTAGAGTGGAGTGGGGTAAAGCGGAGTATGCATGGTGTGGTAGCACACTGCCATTATAGAGAACACATCTTCAATTGAAATGACCATTACATTTGCACAGACATACAGTTTTACTGAAAGAAAAAGTATACAGGACACGAACGATAATGTGTGGAAATGTCATCACCTAGTGTATTGATTTGTTTTAGTCGAGTTAAAATATTTGTTTTCACCACACTTCAGAATTCACAAAATATTTGCTTCATTTGTTCTTTTCATATTCTGAAATAGCTGCACAGTTCATTTACAAATATTTAAATGTTGTTTTGTGCTAGAAAACAAAATAACGTTGTACAGCACTCTCTGAGCAGCCAGCTAGAAAGAATAGCATCCTACAGCCTTTCTGTATCACATGGGTACCCAGCAGAATTGTCACGTAAATCCCCTCACTTTGGAGTCAGAGAAAGAAAAGTAAACACCAGCTCCCTGGGAGACAGAGCCTTACTTTTGACCTCGGTATTTGAATGGACAGCAAATGTGACAAGATAAGAACAAGATTTAAAGGCTTGTTTACAGAAAGTGAGCTTGTGGAAAAATACTGTAAACACGGTTTTGGCAACGGAAGGGAAAAAGTGAACCTTTTGAGCGTAAAGCAAATAAAGCCAGTAAATAGAAAGCAAGAAAATATGAGTAACAAACCACAAAGCCAATGGCAATCAATGGGCAGGATGCATTTCTAGGTCAACTTTCTGAAAGTCCCCAAGATGTCTTTAGGAAACGGAGACAGCTGTGCTGTCTGGTAGGCTCTGACCTAAAAAGAATTTCCATGGTCACAAACAATATATAGACGTTTGACAAATATTGTACATGTACTGCTATTCTGTCCCGTTGAAAACAAATCAATTTTTCATAACTGCCAGCCAAAGTCGCGGAGTGCAAAACTGTGCGCAAAACTGTGCAAACACTGGAGGTGAAACGGCACTCATCTGTTAAGAATATTGACTTTTTCTGTGGTACACATCACAAACTGAATTATTACTAGATATGTCAATGATAGATGGGCTGATATTCATTTTAGATGAACAATTGGTTGAGTTGACCATGCTGGGATTCTAATCTGTGATCTGCTAGTCTGTGTAGAAATTTTACTAACACAGGGATAGCACCAGGGAACGGCTAAGTTCAGTTTGCATTGAGTATTCAAACAAAGGATTCCACTAAGTGGTATTATACCATTTAACAGGGAGTGATCAAGCCAGATCGCGTGGCAGCGCAAACAATCCTTGGTACAAGATTAGCACGTTCAGTCCCGTTTAGAGGGGCTCCACTGTGGAGCGTGACGCAATAAATGCATGCCCACTGCTCATTCAGTCATTCATTGGGGAAGGCAGCTTTACTGCAGTCACTCACTGTGTTAAAAGCAAAACGACAATCGTGAACATTACCTGCGCCATCTTGTCTGGTGAAATTCTATGTGCACATAAGTTGCAGTCATTTTAATCTATCACAGCCATTTTGTACTCTGTTGGTCACCTTTGTTTCACCCTGCCCTTACTTGCATCCCTCTGACCGACCTGGTACGTGTGCTGGGGGCTATAAACTCTATTTGCCGCAACAAACCTCAGCGCCACTTGCTGCCACAAACTCGTTTTTCCTCTCATCTCTGTTTTCAGGCAAACCTTTGGACACTCTACCCCTCACTGCACCTAGTTACACAAACAGGTTCCAAACACCAAAAGACTCTTGCAACATGATTTATTGCACTGTAAACAGCAAGACTTGTTGTTACCAACAATGGGACCTGTTTTTATCAACAGAACGGACTCTTAGATCTGGCCGGTCTCACATGTTTTAGACCCTGAAGCAAGGTCCAGCTGCAAGATAAGATTGTCTGTTTGACCTGGGTGGGAAGAGAATTACTGTTGGGCTTGTGTGACAACCTGCCCGGGCGGGGACCCCAAGCTTGTGTAACCATGTTGATGAAACCAATGCATTGTGTCAAACCTGTATAAAAGGAAGAGCCAAAGGAGTTATCAGCAGAACACCTCCCTCAGACATCCCGGTGTCTGCAGTTGACGTGATCTCCTCATGAGAAATAAACCTTTTCTTGTCTTCCAGTTTCCAGCGCTTGCCTCATTATTTTGATAGCGAACCCAAAGTGAATTAGAGGTGGAACCCTGCACCGGGCAGCATTGAGGGTCTTAGAAGACTCGCTACCTTTCACAAATTGGCGCCCAAACGTGGGGGCCCATCAGCGACGCGTGGGTCCGGTAGAGAGGTCCTAACGACGGAGTGAACGACTAAACGATTGGGGTATACCTGCCTGAGAAGACCCTTGTCTGGCTGCCGATCGACTGAACTTCACTGGTTCCGAACGGACCTCTCTCGAGTGACCTGCGGTCCTGACTGGGACCTTAGAGGAACGCCGCATTGATTGTTGGAGTGAGAGGACAACCAGGCGCTGGAAGGGGAAGACGAAGAACCGTCCATACGGTCCGGGTAAGGTCGTGAAAAACGACTTAAATTGATTGATTGATTGAATAGTTTGATTGAAATACTAGTATTCCTTTTTTGATATTGAGTTATTTGCGACATTTCCCTGCTTGCAAACAACGAAGAATAGGAATATTCTCTCTCTTTGCAGGCAGCGAAGGACAGGTAGTGCAGACTTTTTGTCTAAATTGATTGATTGAGATATTTATTTTTGACCGATAAATACGTCATGCCTGTTTTCTCTAGATTGTTTGATTGTAATTGTTTTGGACCAGACCGTTCGTTAGAGGTCAGTCAGCCGGCACCGCCGGAAGGCACCCCTAACAAGGACATGTACGTAAAGTATGGATTAACCACCGTAGCTTATAGCAAACTATGGCATAAATACACTAGGAAGGACCGGGTAAATCAGTGGCCACTGACGGGATCTTTCGATCCCGCTAAAATAGAAACGTTAGAATTAGCTCTCCACAAAAAGAAAACTAGACCAGCCATGTTTGACAGTTTTGGTTTATGGCGAAAAGAGGCAGCTCAAAGAAAGAAAAGGGACGAAGCTAGACAAGATAAAGAAACGCGAAAATCAGCTTACCAAGCCTGTAAAAGATTAAAAGAAAAGGAAATCGATAAAAAGGAACAGGAATCAAAAATATCAGGTCAATGCCCTGTTAGAACGCCCTCGACTCTTTACCCCAAGTTACCAGCAAAACAAAGGGTAGATGATGATTTATTGTTAGGTCCCCCAATCATATACATGCCACCCCCTTACGCCCCTACTCATCCCGTAGTACAACGCCAGGACCACAAAAGTATAGCCGGAGATGGCACGATCGCCTCAGTCTCCACCGCCTCTGCTCCCACCGAGTCACCCACACCAAATGCCTCATCAAAGGATACAGTAGTAGAGGTAGGATCAAAAGAAAAAGGAGCGCCCAGGGTCCCGCGATTAAGTAAAAATGAGCGAGCAGGCATTGATAAAATAGTTAAATCCCTCATAGATAGGAAGGAGACAGAAGAGTATGTAACTGACATATGCAACTCCTATGTTGAAAACCGCAAACGATACTTTATTGTACGTCTCTGTTACCACACTCTTACTGCATATGAAGAGAAGTACCAAGATGTAGGGCCCGAGCGGCTAGTGGCTCTCTATAGGAAGGTAGACACCGGAGATGAAGGCGACAACGATGTTACAGAACTCTTTTCATCCACACTGGAGGTATTCCGTCACCTCGTGGAACAAGGACGGATAGATAAGGACAGGACATCTAAGATAGCAGGACCCCCGGTGGAAAAACAAGATAGCATGATGCCGATAAAAGAAGCTGCCCCTTATTGGGTACCTCCTAGAGGACAAGGGACTCATGACGATATGAACCATCAAGACGCTAGAGGAAGGGTGGTCTACAATTGGGTGTATCAACCATGGGACAGACAGGATATTTTGACGTTCCGTAAATCTTTACCAGATTTACGAAAGAATCCCACCGCCTTTTACACCGAGCTAGGTACCGCTCTGGGATCAACAATAATGACACTTGCCGACATAGACTTGTTCTTCGGGTTATGTTTGCCAGCAGATGTGTGGAAACAGATTAGGAAAATAGACCACACCGAACTGCTTGGTCATACCTGGGAACAACTCAACACACTAGATAAACAGCGGAACCCTGGTCAAAAACCGGTTAAAGCAATATTGGACCTCCCTGACAAAATAGTGCAGAAAGTGAAAACGCTGATCCCAGAGAAAAAGATAGACTGGTCCATAGTAACCGCGTGCCGCCAGAAACCACAAGAGGATGTCTCAGAGTATTTCTCCAGATTTGAAACGGTGTTCTCCGTTTACAGTGGACAAGACATGTCCACCGCAACCGGACACCACTTATTTGTGCAGAACTATGTCAAAGGACTACTGCCAGATGTATCCCAGAAATTACAAGCCAGCGAAAGTAGTTGGGCAGCATCTAAACCGGCGGCCATTCTCCAAATGGCCCAGTACTATGAGCATCAGAGAAACGAAAATGACAGGGCTACAGAAAGGAAAAAGAAGGACTTGAAGGAAAGGGTAATGGTAGCACAACTCCAGGGGGCGAATACAGGAAGGGAGCAATATAGGGGAGGATACCAGCAGAATACCCGTAGAGTACAGCCACCTAGAAACAATTCATCGACATCATATGTAGGACGCCAAGACCTAGGACAGGATCAATGTGCATTTTGCAAAGAATATGGACACTGGAAAACCCAATGCCCGGCTTTGTTAGGAGCTGGTAGGGGCAGAGGGGCGAGGGAATTAGCAAGTGGACAGAGAGGAAGAGGACGTGGGAGAGGGTACGCGAGTGAAGCAAGCGAGGAAAGGCCAGGAATGGCCAGGAATGGCCAGAGTGAACACATTCGACCATCCCAAACAGAATCAGTACCAACAGACAGATTATGACAATACGTACGACTTTGCATAGGACAGCCAGGGGCAAGGGAGGGATCCAGTCGAGCTCTATGTTGATCAGCAAGGCCCTTACGTTACCGCTGAGGTCCTGGGCACAAAGTCGCCATTTCTGGTAGACACGGGAGCAACACGTAGTGCACTATCCAAACGACTGATTCCAAGGGCACCCTTGTCAGGCTCACATGTGACCTCAATAGGATTTGACGGTACGCCCTCCACCAACCCTTTGTCCCGACCGATCCCTTTAACCTTGACAACAATAGCGTCGAAACGACATTCCTCCTCTCTTCCAACACCCCAGACGCCATTATGGGTCTCGACCTTTTGAAACACTTCCATGCGACTATCAGATGCTCACCAGACGGAGTGCGTGTCGTCCTGTATGACAACCCCCAGCGCCATAGAGAGAACCCTTCTCAGCACATGTTTCCCATCTCCGAGACTGACGCATCCCTACTGGACACTTTGCCATCACACTTATGGGCTAGGGCTGATTCAGACGTAGGACGAATGATGATTGACCCAGTACACGTAACAATACGACAGGACGCAACCCTACCGAAAGTACCGCAGTACAAAATATCGCCAGAGGGTGAGAAGGCACTGACAGAGATCATACACTCTTTGGTAGAGGCAGGGGTGGTAGAGGAAGTAGTGAGCAACGTTTGTAACAGTCCCATACTACCGATTGTAAAGATACAGGGAGAGGGAGACGGAAAAGCCTACTGCTTCATCATTGACCTGCGGGAGATAAACAAAATCGTAGTGCCACAATACCCAGTAGTTTCCGACATCACGACAATTTTGACTTTAATCCCTCCACTGCCCCCACCTTCACTGTAATTGACCTCAAAAACGCATTCTTTTCCATACCTATACACAAGGACAGCCGCTATCTATTTGGATTCCCCCTAAACTCCCGTTCGTACAGATTTTGCAGAGCACCTCAGGGGTACACTGAGAACCCAAGCATCTATAGCCAGGCGCTTATAAGACAGTTGGACGCCATACAATTGCCAGATGGAGTGGCACTAATACAATATGTAGACGACATCCTTCTAGCAGCGGACACCATACCAATAGCCGTCACAGCCACCATCAAACTACTCCATTTTCTTGCTGAGAATGGTCACAAGGTCTCCCGAAAGAAATTGCAGTTCTGTAAATCACAAGTGACCTATTTGGGTCACCTTTATCCAAAGAAGGGAGGAAACTCACGCCTGACAGGATCCAGACAATTCTAGACACCCCTGTCCCAAAAGATCAGAAACAAGTCCGCTCTTTGATAGGTCTCACTTCATTTTGCCGACAGTGGTTACCAAACTTTAGCCTCATTGTCAAACCCCTTCTCTCCCTCCTAGCTAAAGACATCCCCTCACCTCTCCCCTGGACCCCCGAATGCCAGTCAGCCTTTAAAGAACTACGCAATGCCCTTTGTTCAGCGCCTGTCCTAGGAACCCCGGATTACTCCAAACCATTCTTCCTCTACACGCACGAGAGGGAAGGATGTGCATTGTCTGTCCTAACACAATCAATTGGTCACAAACAACGCCCTTGTGCATATTTTTCTGCCACCCTCGATCCAGTAGCCAGAGCGCTGCCAGCGTGCCTGCGCGCTGTGGCAGCTGCAGCAGTATCGATACGCCAGAGCGAAGGAATAGTACTCTCCAATCCAGTCACTGTTTTAGTACCCCATGCAGTCGACACACTACTAAACCAGACCAAAACCCAACACTTGACTAGCGCCCGACTGACAGGATATGAGTTGACCCTGCTAGCACCGCACATTACCCTAAAGCGATGCACCACCCTCAATTCAGCCACACTGTTACCCCTACCCGAAAATGATCCTAGCGTGACTCCACTACACGACTGTGTGACACTAACCGATGAACAAACAAAGAGTAGAATAGATCTCAGAGACACCGCCTTTCTAGAACCAGATGGAGAACTATGGGTGGATGGTTCGTGCATCAAACTCCCCGACTGCACCACCTCAGCTGCATACGCTGGCACCACAGCCCGAACCGTTCTGGAAACGGCCTGTATTCCCCAACGTTCAGCCCAGGCTGCAGAACTCATTGCCCTCACACGAGCATGTATCTTAGCGACTGACACGACAGTTAACATATACACCGACAGCCAATATCCCTTCGGGGTGGTTCACCATTTTGGGATCTTATGGAAAGAAAGAGGGTTCCTGACTTCACACGGTACACCCATCCTGCATGGAGATTTAGTCTCCGCCTTGACGCAAGCAGTCCTCCTCCCCAAGAAGTTAGCAGTGATAAAATGCCAAGCACATAGGAAAGTGACTGATCTCATTGGACAGGGAAATGCACTAGCAGACGTTACTGCCCGAGCCACGGCAGGAGACAGAACTACGACACGAATGTATGTGACCAGGTCACAAGCTGAACGATGGACTGACGCTAGGACCACTGTAAGGGACATACAGACTACAGGCACACAAGACGAATTGACCGAGTGGGAAAAGGTGGGACTAAAAGACGAGGAAGATTGCTGGAGAACTAAAGACGGCAATAAATGGCTGTTACCCAATGCCTACCTCATCCCCATATTGACCATGGCACATTTACCAGCACACATAGGCTCTACCCCCATGATTGAACTAATCACCAGAGTATGGCATAACGTCAAGATAGCAGAATCTGCAAAACGCCTAGTACAACAATGTATAGTCAGCCTACAACACAACCCAGGGAAGGGGACAGTAGTACCACGGGGAGGGTTTGGAGTCCCTGACCACCCCTTTGAAATCCTTCAAATGGATTACATTCAACTAGAGAGATGTCTTGGTCTAAAATATGTCCTGGTGGTTGTGTGCGCTTTTAGCAAATGGGTGGAGGCATATCCCACCCGCGACAATACCGCCTTAGCCACTGAAAAAGTATTGCTGAAAGAATTCTTCCCCCGATACGGCCTTTGCAGAATTTTATGGAGCGACAACGGCCCCCACTTCGTAGCCGAGGTGATACAGAACATACTGAGAGGGTTGGGGGTAAAACAAAAGTTCCATGCCGTCTTCCACCCCCAATCAGCGGGCCTGGTAGAGAGACACAATGCAACGTTGAAACTAAAACTAGCCAAAATAGTTGCCACGACCGGGTTGAAATGGCCCAACGCCCTCCCATTGGCATTGTTATCGATGCGCTCCACCCCAACCAAACACCGACTGACCCCATATGAGGTGGTCTTCGGCAGGCCTATGAGCATTTGGGCGGCACCAAGACCCACCTCCATTAACGATGTCCCGAACATATTAATGTCGGATTACTTGCATAAATTGACAAACGAGCTAACAATTATCCACCAACAGGTGCAGCAAGCCTTGCCTGACGTATCCAGGGGCCCGGGACATGAAATAAAGCCAGGCGATCATGTATTGATTCGCAACTTCCAAAGAACGAAGAATCTGGAGCCTAGGTGGACGGGCCCCTGGCAAGTCCTGATCACCACCCGAACTGCCCTCCGAGTGGAAGGAAAACGAAACTGGCTGCACGCTCATCATTGCAAATGAGTCCCTCCAACCCTGGCAACCTGTGAAGGGGTGGAGGTGCAAGAGAAGTACTCGCGAGAGACCGACCAGCTCTGAGTTGCTACCCACAAGAAGACACCCTCGAACTATCAGAATTTCCCGACCCCACGGTGCCATCAAGGAAAGGGTACAACCTAAGATCGACGTAAGGAGGGAGCTCCAACGACCAGGCCACTAACTAAGTCAAGGTCTCAGATCAGTAGCACAGTCAAACAACGCTACCAGGAAAGCGCCAGACAAAAGTCTGTGGTCCTAACAGTTGTTGAGCTCCTCGAAGATGATGGAAGAAACTGAACACCTGCAAAACCACCGCAAAGACACCAAGACTGCTAACCTGCACAGCACAAAGACAATTGCACTTGTAGCCGCATTTCTCACCTGTCTCCTGCTAATGGTCGCACTCTGGATCATTGAAGAGAATGCACCTGCATACAGAACATTGTCACCCACCATGCAACCAACCACCAAGAAAGAACACTACCTGGTATCACTACCGCCACATCTCCGAGAACGACGCAAAGAATTCTGGAATAATTCTTTCGTGCAGATGTTGCACCAGCACAATCTTGCCACCAATGCTACCAACTGTTGGGTCTGTGGGCTGTTACCACATGCCACTGAACATTCCATCCCTTTCATCCCTTCGCCCTTTTCTATTCACGGATCTTGCCTTGCCTGGATGATGCTCCTACAAGAAAGTTACAAAGACAATGCCACTTCCGACGGAACAATCGCCCAGTTCTACAACGAGTTCTGGCGAAACAAAACAGGAAGGACAGCCGCCCCCTTCTGCCCTCACACCTTCAATGCGACATTCCAGATTAATGTCCCCTCCAAAGAACGAGTGGAAATGCAAGTGTTCAATAATCCTAACAGAGCCACATTTTCCTACCTGAAGAAAAGAACTGCTGCAACACTGACTGTGGCCCTATCTGTGGTGAACGTATCTGGGCTTGTATGCATTGAAGGCCGTGGGACTAAGAATGTGGGTCACAGCACCTGTAGCATTGTAAGGACTTTGAACACTGCCAACCCCCCAGCGCTTGTTGCATCACCCAATATGTACTTTGTTTGTGGAACCAAAGCCTACACCTGGCTCCCAAGAAACAGGGGTGCACGTGCTACATCGCCTTTGTTTTGCCACCAACCTACACAGCCCCTGCAGAGCATCATCGAGAAAAGCGTTCTAAAGACATTGATCAAGCAGACTCTGCCTCATCACAGTTCCTCGACGCAGCAAAAGGGCTCGTCCCGCTATGGGGTCCGATGGCAAACAGCCGAGCCATCAGACATCTGTCCCAAGCGGTAGAGAAGCAAGGCTGGAAGTAAAAGAGGCGCAGATACTGCCAGCCATGCTTCTCAAAAGCAACGACTATAAGAACAAAGTGAGTGTTTACGCACCACTTGCAGGTTTTGAAAACACAAATAAAAGGCATTGTCATGTACAATGCCAACAGCTCAAACTCTCGCAAATGCGAGACCTATTGCATTGCAAATGCTTGTTAAATACAATGCACCCTGCCCTATGTGCCTTTATGGCCTACCTTAGGGTGACTAATATGCATTAAAAAGGATAGGTTTAGGCCTGGCAAAAGATTTATTTTGCTGGGTTGAAATGGCAGTTTAAAACTGCACTAAAGGCTGCAGTAGCAGGCCTCAGTCATAGCTACTTTAGTGGATGGTACAATGAGAACTGCAGGCCATGGATAAAGGTAGTGCCACTTTTCTAGGGACTTATAAGTAGATTAAACTGCCAATTAGGTGTAAGCCAATGTTACCATGTTTAAAGGAGACAACACAAGCACTTTAGTAGTGGTTAGTGTTGGTAAAGTGTGCACAGTCCTAAAGCCAAAAGAAACCACGAATTCACTAAAACAGGCAGTATGAAGGTAAAACAATGTGGGAAAATACCAGACCAAGGATGATGTCAGGTCTAATTGCCTGGACCTTTTAATGTTCCACTGTATACCATGTGATCCATTGCAGGAATACGGACAGTTTCAGCATACTGCTTTTAAAGCTTTCCAGAAAATAAAACGGAACTGTTTGTGGGAATGCTGATGTAAGGAGTGTTGGTGTAAGGGCCAAAATGTGTTCCATACCTCCTGTCAGGAAATCTTGAAGAGATTGTCTTGACTCCACACCTAAGGAACTTCAGCATGTGACGGGAGAGGGACATAAAGATGGTTCTAAACAGGCTAAATGCTGCAAAGCAGGAAGGTGATAATGGCGTGGCGAGCATACTTCGTCCCATTTTCTTAAGCAAAGAAACATACATGCGTTCACATAACGTGGCTGCCCTTTTTTATTTGCTCCTATTTTTTCTAGCCCAAAAGCTTTTTAGCATTACATGAAAAAGAAGAAATAAAATGCTTTGTTTCTGATGTGGAAAAAGAACCTACAGTGGATGCAAGCATGCATCTTTATGCATGTGCACGAATGCATCATGATGCCATTTATTTGTAATGTAACTTATTGTTCCAAGATAGAACACATCAATTTACGAGCGGTATCCAAGTGAAATGAGGAGCCCAGTAGCAACTTGCAGCTGCCGAGTCCTCCAAAAAGAAGGCAAAATTAAACTAAACCAAAACGTTCAGGATTGCCATCATCACAGTCACGCATCCTTTTTTGATAATATTCACCGTCACATAGCCAGCTGTTTTCACCAACAGCACTTTGGATTTTTGGTCTCGTAGGTTTGCTTTTCTAATTGCAATGCTAAAGTGCATTGCTGCATGATGTCTGCAGTGGTAACGTGCAGCACAAAGCATGACTATGTCGGTCCCTTGAAAGTAAATAAAACCAATCCATGCATTGTGGTGCTGGAAGGGGGTGAGGGTGTTGTTGCTTTTTTAATCTGACTTCAATCGCTTGTCTGTTTTCTGTTTATTTATAAGCATTATAGGCAATGTGGGGCAGGGGACGCCACACTGCTTCAAGGAGAGCTGGAAAAAAATAACACCGGACAAATAGCACTGGCCGAAATTGAAGACAGTGTGAATATTCATTCACAGCAACGACTTGTGAGCAGAAATTAGCGATGCAGTGAAAAATGTACCAAAGTGATACACAAGATGCAATTAAAACAGTGCGATGAAATCTGAAGAACTCCACATAAAAAAAGACTGCCCGACACGATTAGGAGAAAGCAAACAATGACCTAGAGGCACGACAGGGCTGAAATGAAATGCTGAGATTACGCGATACGGCAGTAGGGCTGGGGCACAACCAGTCAATCGAGTCCTCACTCATTGCCGGTCTCTGAAAGCTTAAGGGGGGCACTTTCAAAAACAATATTTGTCGCTCTGTAAAAATTGCAAAAAGAAGCAAGGAGGGGGTAAGCTGCAGTGGGGGTGGGGTCACGGAACAGGCGCCCTCTGCTATGAGCATCAGCAGTACAGAACCTTCCCAATGTGCTAACGAAGCAGGGGCTGGTGGGTGTGGATCACAGGAAGATTTTTAAAAGCGCTATACAGCAGCCAGTGCTAGCCACTTCATAGCGCTTTTTATTTCGATATTGCAGAGACGGAGTAAGAGGAACGAGGAAGAATGGCGAATAGTGTCATGGAACAGGATTTACATAATCCACTAGCCCACGCCTGCCTCTGCTACAGTGTGGCATGCTGGCGCGGATGCCGTTGTGTGACTCAGCCAAAGAAAGCAATCTTCTGACCAGGAGGAACAAGCTCTGATCACTACAGTGAGTAGCTCGCAGTTCAGGTGGTGCTGGGTCTTGGTCGGGCTCCGACCGGTCCTGCAGGATTCACCTCCAAATCTCGTTCTTCTGATTAGCTCCAGCAGTGCACAATGCTGAACTGAGAGCAGAGCACGTCGACCTGCAGACAGAGGAGCTATAATGCGGGACAATTCATAGTAGTGCGGCAATGCGGGGAAACGCTCAAAAAAGCGTTGGACTAAACAGCTCTGTGTGGCACTTGGTAGGGCTGGGGATGTGTCGTAATATCCAGAGCTGCCGATTTTGGAGATGGGGAAACCGGGTTCGAGTCACCGGCTCGGTAAAACTGTGCCTTCCTAAAAAATAAATTAATAATGTAAACACATGACAATTCTTAATAAGGAAATGAACTTACAAGAAAAGAGGAGCAATTTAAATGAAAACCAACTCTACCTTTCAGATTACATACAATAACAAGTGGGAGGGGTGGGGGAGTGCGCGCGAGGCTTGAAGAAGGAAACAAGTGGGAGGGGTGGGGAGAGTGCGCGCGAGGCTTGAAGAAGGAAACAAGTGGGAGGGGTGGGGGAGTGCACGCGGGCTTGAGGCTTGAAGAAGGAAACAAGTGGGAGGGGTGGGGGAGTGCGACAAGACCTGCGGCCGCGAGACGCGCTCTGTGGTGGAGGAGGGGCATTGAAGCGCAAGCTCGCGCTTGGGAGAGCGAGAGGAAAGCCAGATGGCGCCTCTGCTCGTAACTGTGCGCGTAACCGCACGCTCTATGCCACCCAAAAAGCTCACTAAATGTCTCGCCAGAGCAGCGCATGCGCTGGCTCAGGCGAGACCTAAAAATACAAATGGGTCTGGCACGAGAAGCAGATTGGGATGGCACGAACTAAAGCGTTCAGAACAGATTTTAAATCTGTGTTGGCATTACAGACATCAATGGGGATCGGGGGTGGGGGTTGTGATCGGAAAGCAACGACGACGGGTGGGAGTGGGGGCAAGCAACAAGGAGTTGGGAGGTAGGGGCGGGGGGCAAACAACGGCTGGAGGCGGGCATCTGCAAGCAAATAGGAGGAAGCAACGACAAGGGGAGAACCCAGAAGAAACAACATGGCAGAGCGGAGAAGATCAGTCTGGCAGCTGAGTAGCAATGATGATAAGCTTTCTGCACACTAGTACATGCAACCTGCAGGCAAGTGTTATTTAGAAAGCTCAGGATGTTTCTCCGATTGTTGCAGAGATCCTCATGTGTCTTGCACTTCACAACTTGGATTCACGGAAACAGTTCAGTGGCTTATGTGCCTGGTACAAACACCTTCACGTGGCTGTTGGGCAGATCCAGGCTTTCACTGTTAGGACGGTGATAACTTAAATACCATTGAATTGGATTATACCGTTTTTAAGTGTCAAAAACGTTCCAATTGTGTGCTATGTTAACGACTGTATTAAAGTCAGAAAATACGAACGTTAGTTATATACAGTGCTTTCTGGCAGCTTTTGCGGGCATGGGAGAGGCAAGATTGGAGAATGGTTTAAAGGGGAATATGGGAAAAGTGATGATTTCTTTAAAACAGATGTTTGAAAGAGTTGAGAAATGCCAGATAAAAGGGAAATGTTAAAGGAAGATTCAAGGTAGAATTAGAAGGATCAGGGATAAAAGAAAGAGAAGCGAGAGACAATATAATTAGCACTAGAAAGATAGAACAGAAACCGTGATTCGGAGATATATGAAACAAACTAGAATATAGTCAGAGGCGGAGTAGGTAACGAGGACGAAAGTGAAGAGGGAAGAGCTAGAAGGAATATGAATGAAATGTGTCAAAAATGAAACAAAAGAAGCAGCAGAGTCAGATAGGGTTAATGGAGAGGGAATGACCGAGAATGCGGTGAGAGGTTTAAAATGAATCTTGCAGTACACATGTAGCCATCTCTTCTGCTCCTCCCATCCCTGATTAAACACTAGCCCCCTGCCCGTTGGCCTGGCACGGGGAATCATCTTCTTCTGCACGCAGACTTTTCTTCATGCTGTCAGGTGTAAGGCAACAATGACAGGGTGGGAGGCTCCTTTTACGCACCGAAGTCACGCGACGCTGCACTCTTCATAGACCACCGACATCCATGGACTAAACACGGGTACACTACAAGGTGGAGGGATGTCCCAGTAGCGGTGAGCACTGTGCTTTCTAATTAACAGCGCTTGCTTCTTGGACAAAGCCTCTTGTCTACTGGGCAAATTGGAATAGCAGGGCAAATGTGATCTGCTGCTCTGAAACTACAACCTGGGGCATGTCAGTGAATCATTCCCAAGCGCAGGTGCCTGGAAAAGGTAAGCACCATTCCATTAGACCTAGGACACCACGACCGCTGAACAGGGTACTTACAACAGAGGATCATGACCAGCACCAACTGCAGCTCTACCAACAGGTCAAGCGACATGGGTCCGCACTAGAGTAGGCAGCATATTACCCATACTCCCAGATTCTGCTTTAGAGAGTGGTGATGCTTTTGAGGGGTGCGATGCATGTCTAGGGCTGCTGTTTCAAGGTGGGGCTATTTGCTAAAAGGTTCGAAGCTGCTGCTTGATGGGTTGGATTCGTATCACTCAGCTGGGGTTGTTTCCTAAAAGAGATGGCTGCTCTGTATTTGCTGGCACCTGGGAAATGCTTACCACGTATGGACTTTTTCTGCTTTTAAAGGTTTGAACTGCTTCCTCGAATGTGGACTTGCCGCTCAGGGTGGATTCACTTGGGTTTGCCCTAAAGGTGTGATACCATGGAGGGTTTAAGGTGTTTTTCGAAGGGTTTAACTGCTCCTAAAGTTTTTACAGTTTTCTAAACGTTGATTACCTAGGTGGCGGGAGCAGGTATGCGTTGTAGATAAATCTTTGGGTGAGGGGGCCTCTACGTAATTTGCCCCTGTCTGGCCGTTGGACAAGACAAGCCTTTCTGTCGGTGCTTAGCAAGCTTTGACAACTTCCCCCACTTCCTATACACACACGCAGAGAGCCAACTGCGCCTTCGGGTCGGAGTTCAAATGTAATCTATATACTTCAAAGGAAAAGCATGTTCTGGCTGGGGATACTAACGGACATCACCTATCAAGGTCTGCACCCATCGCGAAGCTACCAAACCAACATACAGCTGCACATTCAAGCGAAATACCAACCAGCACAGACAAGAGTAACAAAACAAAATACGGACTGCATGAGAGACTCTTCGAGAACTGGGTGGAATCGTGACGCCCATCATGGACTATGTGAAATTCATTTCCATGCAGGCAATTCAGTAACGCAAATCAGATTTTGTGGGCGAAAATAGAGGAGATTCAGGTTTCATTGAAAGACCATAACTGAAATACTTTGTACGAGGGGACCAGAACGAGAATTTCGAGCACGCAACAAAACATCACGATTGTTATGTTATGTTATGTTAAATGTACTTGTATAGCGCATGGCTGCCCCAACATCGGGGCGTCCCAGCGCTAGCGGACGGGTGACCAGGGAAAGTGATGCTAGCCAGATGGAAAGACAGCCAGGTATAGTCTGTTTCTAAAAGCCCAGGGATCATGAGCGCAGCATGCACACACCACGTGCACTAGATGGATGCAAACAGCCAGGTTTTGATCTGTTTTCTAAATGCCCAGTGATCTTGTGTGCTGCGCGCCGTGAGTGGAATAGAATTCCATAGGGCCGGGGCCAAGGACCTAAAAGAGCATCCCCCAGCTCTGCTCCTGCGCACCCTGGGAGTGTAGGCCAGATGCAGGTCTGCGGAGCGCAGTGCTCGCGCTCGGACATGTAGTGTACAGAGCCCCTCCAGTATCTGGGGGCCCTGGCCGTGTAAGATCTTATGGATGGTGCAGAGAGTTTTGAATTGAATTCTCTGTTCGATAGGCAGCCAGTGTAAACGGTACAGGAGATGGGAGGTATGACAGTGCTTAGGGAGGGCAAAAAGAATGCGGGCAGCCGCATTCTGTGCCCTTTGAAGTCTCTTCGTGACAGTTTTATTTACGCCAAGTAGCAGTCCGTTGCAGTAGTCGAGATGTGACAGAACCACCGATTGGATAATCACTGGTCGGGTGGAAGCGTCAAAAAACCCCAGGATGGGTTTCAGACCACGTAGGTGGCCAAAGCATGTACCTGCCACTTTTTTGGCGTGAAGCTCGAAAGAGAGGGAGTTGTCCATCAGGACCCCCAGATTCTTAACTGCGCTTTTCGGTTGGGGCGGAGTGCCCAGTGCAGCAGGCCACCACTGGTAGTCTCATTTATGGGTATCCCGGCCTACCAGAAGCACCTCCGTTTTTGAGGAGTTAAGTTGAAGATAATTATCCGCCATCCAGTCTGAGATGGCCAGGACATCTTCTCGGAATTTCAGTTGGTCTTGGGCTGGGTTATTGGTGAAAGTGAATATCAATTGCATGTCGTCCGCGTATGATATTATATTAATCTTCCGGGCTTTGGCCAAGAGGGCTAGAGGGCAGACGTACACGTTAAACAACGTGGGGCTCAGAGCAGAGCCTTGGGGGACACAACTGCTGAGGGGATAAGTACTGGACAGGTAGGGAGGGGCATGGATCTGAAAGGAGCGATCGGATAGAAAAGACGCAAACCAGGCCCAGGCCTTGCCACTGACCCCGATCTCCCTGAGTCGATGGAGCAAAATCTCATGGGAGACCGTGTCGAAGGCCGCACTCAGATCGAGTAGGATCAGTGCCGAGGTGTTGCCCACGTCCAGCGATGCCCTCAGCTGCTCTGTGACTGCCAGCAGGGCGGATTCCGTACTATGCTTAGGCCGGAACCCGTTTTGTGACCTGTTCAAACTCTCATTGATTGCATGTCCAAAATTGAAGCCAGGAAGTCGGCAACTGAAACTACAATAGGTGCCGACCATAAGTGTCAAGAAGAAACTAAAGCAACACATTGCCTGACTCAACATGTTCGCCATTGTGCTACCGACCTATGTGCATATAGTTCATAATTGACAGCCTGTCCTAGCGGGTAAAACCAGCAAGTACAGTGAGAGCCTAGGGTGGCACCATGTGAGGCTGCAACTGTAGGACAAAGCATCCAGAATTGTATTAATGTACAACCACGGATTACAGAATGCTGATTTTTGACCATCCTTAATATGGCCGTTGCAGAGGACACGGCTCCTCCTGCACTATCAAGAGTCCTAGAGGAATGGTGGGCTGGTTTCAGCATTCCATTCTGCCTTCCTCTTTGAAGTCTGTCCGTGTGTCTTGGATTAACTGTGAAGGACGTTGGTTCTGCGTGTTTCCCCTGTTGCGGAGGGCGCCTCCGGATGCTGATGATGGCTTTGGTGACCGGATTGAGAAGCCGATTTGGTTTCTGTGTGAAAAGGACAGCTGCTTCCCCTGCATCAAGCTGAGCTGTACTTCGAGTCAAAGCGCCGGGTAGAAGAGATAGTTCAGTCAGCGCGAACAGGCGGCCACGGCCCAAAGCCAGTCGGGCGCAGACAGGAAGGAGAAGATGTGCACGATCAGCTCGCTGGGCAGCAATGCAGCGCCCACCTCCGCGCACAAAGCAGCCATAGGCACCCCGCAACTGCCGCACACCCCTGGCCCTGCCACAAGGTACTGCCGCTGAGCTCCGGGCTGCAACAACATTGAATGACAAGCAGCCAACGAGGTGCAGGCCGCCTATCCTCTCTGCCCTGTCGGCCTAGCCACTCAGAGCCGAGGCAGGCAACAGGTGGGAGGTGGTGGTGGAAGGGAAGGAAGGCATCCCTACGGGGGATGCAACACCGAAACTGCATCAAGTAACATGAGAAGGAAAGTAAAAGAAACAGAGTGCCTGAACTAACAGATAAGCTCTCCAGTGGAAGGCTACTGAGTAGTTATGCGCTGCTCCGTGGGTGGTAACTAAATAGAGAAAGGAGAGACAAGGAGGGGCAACAAACCAGTAGAAACCAAGATATTCTGAAGAGCAATCGAAGTAGCAAATAAAAAGCAAAGGCGGAGTTAATGCCCACAAACCTAAATACAACATTTCTCGGAGAGACAGCACAAGCACTGCCTAGGCTCGACCTAAAAAGGTGAATGAACAAGCAGGGGTGGGTACATGTATTGGAGGAAAACAAGCAGATGGGAAGGCCAATAGGAGTCAATAACATGGTGTGATGTAGGGAGTGTCGCACGCATTTTCAAGGGAGTAGGATGTAACTGTATAAGGTGCAGTAACTGAGGGCAGAGACTGATATCAGTAGGTCAGATGGAAATCTAGCTTGCATCTACGAGTGTAGGCCACACTGTGATGGCAGGAACAGTAGTACATTTAAGTGTATTGGTGTTACAAAGGCACTGTGCGATGGACAGCCCACCAATAGAGGGTGTAAGTTAAAGTAACAGAGAGAAGGGAAAAGTCTTCTAATGGGGCAGGAGGAGCGGTACCATGCAGTTTCAGAATTCATGGCTCGACCCGAGTGCATTACATCAAGGACAGAAAGAGTTTTCACATGTGCCTTGGACGAGTGAATGCTGTAGACCATTAGACTACATGTATCTGAGCTGCACAAAATGGAGGTATCCTTTTTGAAGGGCTACCAATATATCATGTGGCTATCTATCTTTTTTACCCCCACCCCTCACTATTGGGAGATGTTAGGTAGCCTGCCAGATCCTGATCCAATGCACACGCACCACCACCACCAGACCAGCCTGCCGAAGAATGAAACAACACTGACAAGGACTGGAGCTACACTCTCAACACACCCCGGCCCAAGCACAGCGATAGCCTCTCAACAGCCATCAAGAATTTCAATAGTTGGATCACCTCCTGACTCCCCTCAAACACACCAATACCAGAAGATCTAGACCCCATGCCAGTTGGTACACGGAGGAACTTAAACTGATGGAATGCCACTGCGAACAAGTGGAGAGCAATGGACTTAAAATGAGTCTCCCCAGAGAATACTAAGAATGACTTGACAGCAAGCACAAGGACTTGTGGAATCACTGTGAACTGCCCTTTAATCCCTTCCGTGCTCAGGACAGCCGGGAGCCGTCCTGAGACACAATGGGCGTGTGCTCAGGACGGCTCCCGGCCGTCCTAGCACCCACCCACGGGGGAAGTGCTGGCGCTCCCCGGTGGGCCGCCCTTCATGCTGCCCCCACCGGGGAGGACAGCGGCCCCCCGCCCCCTCCTCCACGTTATCTAATGACGTCAGCGCGCACCGACATCATTAGATCAAACTGGACGCGCTGGAAGCCATTGCTTCCAGCGCGTCCAGGAGAAGGTGAGTTTCTCCTCGGGGAGGGGGGATTTTTTGATCAAAGAGGCAGAGGGGGAAAGGAAAGGGTTTTCCTTTCCTACGATGCCTCTTTGAGCATTCCTGCTGCACGATCGCGCAATCATGCAGCAGGAATGCCCACTAGACACCAGGGATTTTTTTTATTTTAGTTTATTTTTTTTTATTTGTAATGCATGCAGGGAGTGGCCCCTTGGGCAAGGGTCGCTCCCCTTGGAGGGAGATATTGTGTTGCCGTTTCTGCCCCCCCTGGAGGGGAGCAGATCGGCCCAAAATTATTTTAGATGGCCCATTATGCCACCAGGGATTTATTTAGTTTTAGTTTTTTTTTATATATATGTAATGCATGTGGGGAGCGGCCCTTTGGGCAAGGGTCGCTCCCCTTTGGGGTGCATTTTGTGTGGCCGTTTCTGGCCCCGGGGCAGATCGGCCTAAAATTATTTCAGATGGCCCACTAGGCCACCAGGGATTTTTTTTTAATATACATATTTGTGGGGAGTGGCCCCTTGGGCAAGGGTCGCTCACCTTTATGAGGGTGGATATTGTGGCCGTTTCTGCCCCCCTTGGGGGCAGATAGGCCATATGTTTTCAGGCCCAGCTGTCCCCAAGGGGGGAGAAGCCACTAGACACCAGTTTTTTAAAAAAAATGTTGTTGGGGAGCGGCTCCTTGGGCAACGGCTGCTCCCCTTTTACGGGGGTGAATATTTTGTCTGGGCAGATCGGCCTTGTGCTTTTAGGCCCACCTACCCCCAGCTTGGCTGGTGGATTGTGTGTGGACTGGATCATTATTTGCATATGTGATTGTAATGTTTTATTTTTCCTTTTTATTCTAGTGCAAAGCTTTTTGATCTTGTTTGCGGTTTCAGCATTGGTTGATCTGCAGTTTTGCATAGTTGCATTTATTTGGTAAGAAAAACATTTTTTGTTGTGTTTACTCCTAACGAGTATTATTGTCATGCATGAGTGAATTTTTTGTAAGTGGTGTCATAACAGCAGCATATTTAGTTTGTGTTTTGAGCGTGAAATTCTTTGCGATGTCTTTTGCGTTGTCTTATGTGTAATTTTCTTTTCTTTTTTTTGTGTGGGATATTGTTGGTCCTTGCTGTGTCTGTGCAGTGTAGGTGGTGGTGAGTCTATCTGCTTCTGACAAGTGAGTGGTATAGTTTTGGAGTATATAGGTCATTGTGATAAAGCCACATTTTGTTTATTACTTGTTCTACAAAGTGTTTGTTGTTGTTGACTTGTTTGACAAGTTATCTTTATTAGAAAGGATTATGGCTAGCCGCAGAATTACTGCTCAGCAGGTGGTTGGTATGTTTTTTTAATCTTCCTCTGCCCATGATTATGAGACGGACAGTGAGTCTGAGGGAGAGGAGGAAGTGCAAGATTCTGGCATTGAGCTTTCTGTCCATGAGGAAATCATCTGATGATGAAGCTACTCTCAGTGCGGATGAAGCTACTTTCAGTGCGGATGAAGTGCCTGTTTTAGAGGAGGACACTGATGTGTTGATTGTGCAGCAAGAGGCATCTGGATTGCACCCTGGGGCTGCAAGGCTTCCCATTGGAAGTGCTGGACTCTGGGTTGATCCAAACATGGTGCAGCCGGTGTTGCTCGCCTTTAGTGGTGATGCAGGGTGTAGAGTGAATTGTGATTTCTATTTTTGCCTATACAGTTTTTTCAGTTGTTTATGGATGATGTATTTTTGGCTGAGATTGTTGAGCAGACTAATTTGTATGCTGAACAGTATTTGAGAGACAACAGTGACAGACTTGGGCCCCACTCTAGAACTACCCGGTGGACTCCCACAAATCTGGATGAGATGAAGAAGTTTTTGGGTTTGTCTTTTTTGATGGGCTTGATAAGGAAGCCGTCCATGGCTTCATATTGGTCTACCAGTACATTGATGGTAATGGCCATATTTCCTGCAATTAAGAGTCGTGATCGACATTTACTTATGCTTCAGATACTGCATTTTGTTGATAATGCTTCGGCGTTGCCACAAGATCACCCTGACTGTGACCGTCTTTTTAAGATTCGGCCTGTTCTTGATCACTTTGTAGATCGATTTTCAAAGATCTATACTCCAGGGAAAGAAATAGCTGTTGACAGGAGTCTTTGGCCCTGTTCAAGGGGCGTTTGGTTTTTAGACAGTACATTCCTAGCAAAAGGGCATGTTATGGAATTAAGATGTATATGTTGTCTGAGAGTAGGACAGGATATGTCTATAATTCCGGGTGTACACTGGTAGGGATTCCACTATTGTCCTCCCTGGTTGTCCGTCCACTTTAGGAGTTTCAGAGGAAATTGTGTGGGAACTTGCTAGAGGACTTTTTAACAAAGGTCACCATTTGTACCTAGATACCTTCTACACTGCTATGCAATTGTTTAAGGAATTGTTCAAAGTGGACACTCTTGCTTGTGGCACAATCCGCTCTAACCGTAAAGGTTACCCAAAAGAGCTTGTTTGCAAAAAGCTTCAGAGGGGCCAGTGCAGTGCCTTGCGTAGTGATGAACTGCTAGCTGTGAAATTTGTGGACAGGAGGGATGTGTACATGCTGACTACCATCCATGATGAAAGTACTTCACCTGTGGATGTTTGGGGTCAGGTTGCTGAAGTGCGCAAACCTGTGTGCATTGTAGACTACAATAAGCACATGGGTGGTGTTGATAGAGTAGATCAGAGGTTGGAACCTTACACTGCTATTCGTAAGGCTTACATTTGGTATAAGAAGTTGGCCACACATCTTTTCAATTTAGCAACTTTTAATGCTTTTGTTGTTTTCAAGGAGTGTTCTCCAGCGTCAAAGATGACTTTTGTTCAGTTTCAGGAGTCTGTGATAGGCAGCCTTGTTGTAGTTGAACAGGCAAGTGTTCCTAGAGTTGGAGTGGTGGAGGATGTGGCTAGATTGAAAGATCGCCACTTTCCCGATTTAATTCCTCCCACGCCCAAAAAAACCAATCCCTGTAAGAGATGTAGAGTCTGTTTGCGAAGAGGTAAGCAGAAGGAGAGTCGTATGCACTGTGCTGATTGTCCTTCTAATCCTGGGCTGTGTGTGCCCACATGTTTCAGATTGTATCACACTCAAAAGAGAATTTGGGAGCGACCGTGAGTCTAATAGTGTACTGCCTGGTCTGTATGTTTTTAGGTCTCGCCTACGCAGCGCGCAGGCGCTGCATAGGAGGGCCTTTAGCCATCGGTCTTCACTTTTCAAGCACTGCACTCGTGCTTGTGGCGGCATCCACCTTGCAGGAGTGAGCAGCGGCGCACCACAAGCACGAGTGCAGTGCTTGAAAAGTGAAGACTGCGCGCGCACGCACCACTCCCGGGCTTGTTTTCTTTTCGCTGACGTTTCCAATTTGCTGCTTGGATTGACATGCTGCTCTCCCCTCCCTGCTCTGCTGCACTTTTCTATTCGTGCCACTGGGTGTCGCTGCTCTTCTCACAACAGCTGCTTTGCCTCGTCTTCTCATAGACTTGCTGCTGTTTTCCCTCCTACACTCACCATTAGGAATCAATGCCCTCCTTCCCGCAAGTCTCTTTCTCTTCGCTACTGGTCTCTTCCCTTCACTTTGCGCCTGTGTTTGCATTTGCATAACCGCGCAATATTGGAGGCCTCTGTATAATAATTATTGACAGAGAGTATGTCCAGAAGAAATATTTTGAACACAATTACTGTGTTCGTGGTTCATGCACTACATGTTTACATACAATGCTCAAATTCCTTCCTATCAAGTTCACTGTACATACCTCTTTATAAAAAAAAAACGCTTTCAATATATACAGTAAGCATGATAATAAGGACCTTGACTGGCACGGGGCCAAACAACTAGTAATCCAGCTTCCCCATACCACTTTTATTTTCGTTTGTTAAAGTCTTTAAAAATGCCCATATCAAATAGCAGCCCACACTTTCTGTTTAAAACATTAAAGGGACTTTTGTAGAGCAAATAAGACTAAAGCTGTATTTATAACACAGAAAACCAGTTTACAATCACTACCTCAGCCCAACATCCTATTATTGAGATTAAATCACTTTTTTCTCCAGGTATCTAAAAATAAGAAAGTATGGTACATTGTTGCTGACAAGGTCACTTCAGTCTTGGCTTCACCCCAACATATAGTGATCTTCAAATCACACAATTTAAGTCACATACAATGTAAAGACTTCACGAACTGTGAAACTATGTTACAAAACTCTTCCCACATAAAAAAAAGATAAACAGCTCCTAACAGTACGCAGAGATACGTAATTTTTATTACCTTGTAGTATTACCATACTGTTTGAAGCTGTCTGCCTTTTTTTCTATTGCAAGAGATTTTATATTACAGTTTAATAGTCCCTAAAATCTTCACAGTTAATATGGATTAAACGGTGTGATTTACGCAAAATTAATATATGCTACAGTGACGCCAAGACTTAAATGACATTGTCAGCAACAATGTAACACATTTTCCACTTTTTAGGTTTATGGAAAGAAAACTGATTTGAACATAATAGTGTTTAGCTGAGTTTATGATTCAAACTGGTTTCCAATCGGATAATTAGCATCTCTAGTAGTACTTGCTCTACAAATGCCCCTTTAATATTTGAAAAATAAAGTGTATGGGCATTTTTACATTTTAAATGTATATAATTATAAGAGCGCTTCTATCATACTGGTAAAAAAAAAAAAAAAAACAGCTGTATCTAACGTCCACTGGTTCTCCCCCAAAAATAAATCTCACTACCTCTCTATCTTGCCTCTCCATACCTTCTCTCTCTCTCTTCACTAACCCACTAATTTCTCAACATATCTCTGCAACTATCCCTTTATCCCATCTCTTTTTCTTTCCCTCGTTCATTCGCACTATATACACCTTAATTTTCTCTCAAAATGTTTGCTTTCACTAATATACCCAAACAGCTTTACATTTCACTCTCTTTCACTCTTTTCTCTCTATTTTCTAGCTATACCTTTTCTCTCATAACTAACTCACCCTCTCAATTAGCTCATTGCTGCTCTCAAACCGCTGTCCTTGAGGCTATTTCACTTGCTACGACACATTTCCACACCCCACAGTTCCATCACACAATTTCATTCCACAACACATACTTTCAATGCACAACATAAATTCCCACTAAACACCACATAAATCCACAACACACTACATACAAACCACACCACGACAAACTTCCACTCCACATCATACCACATAATGCCAAAAACATACACACAATTCCACACCACAGCACACACACAGATTTAAATACTACATAACACACAGCACAACAAAAATCATGTCCACAAAATTACAATCAAGTTCATACCGTAGAAATGCACTAGCCATACATCCACTATTTTACACATACCAACACTCAACATAAAAAACTCATTATTCCACTCAATATATTTCCACACGCTACCACATATTTCAGCACCACAATTAAACTACACAAAATTAAATTAAAAACCACATACATTCCACAACACACCATTTCACTAAACACACATTTTTACAAAACACCACACAACTCCTCAACACACCACATACATTTAAACCACACCACAATTTTATTACAGCCTAAAAAAATAAAAACACCACATGATGCAATTACACTACACGAGACTTCATAACACACAATACCATTCCGCATAATTCTACTACACAACACACATTCACACTACACATAATTCCACTACACACTCCACATAAATGTACTTCATACCATAACACATAATTACACTCAATACACATCCACTTGTTGCCACACATTTTCACACCACACAATTCAGTTCAACTCAACTTCAAAGTCCAAGCCCAAGTAGCCTCTGTGCAACGCCGTCTGCAAACTTATTTGAGGGTCGTAGAAACAGAAGCGGTCCTGGTGAGCCCGCACCCTTTGCTAGAGCTAAAAAAAATGCATTTTTAATGCTGGCATCCATTCTTTTAAAAATACCATTTCCCTTCTCCTCCTGCCATCTGATCTTTTTATCACGCTACCCCTGGCTTTCTCTTACCCCACCGTCCTCCTCCCATTGCACACTCTTTGCTCCCTACCCTCCTCATTCGCATTGTTTGCCAGCCCTAAATTACCCTTGCTGGTTTAAAACATCGCGCAGCAGCACAGTCGGTAAAAGTACCAAAAAAAAAAAAAAACACTATTGCGCGGTCAATGCTTGCTGCATCAGTGCTTTTTTTTAGATCTTCAGTTTACGGTCGGGCTCTAATCCTATACCATCCATTGCCAGCTCATGGTCCTATAACTCAGGTGTGTTAAAGCTGCAAAATCACCCTGTGTTGTGTTCCATTAATTACTAAAATAGTAGTAGATTAATTAAAGCAAAAAAGGTCACTCTAAATATTAATTTTATTGGTTTATTTTGCCTTGAAATCTTATAAAACAGCCTTCAGCCACCTGTGTTTTTTATTATATATATTTTTTTTTAATTAAATCATACGTAGTCCCTGTCACTCACTATACATTCCATCCTGCATTTTAAGATCCTTTCTTTGTATTTTTATTTATCCATTCACACCCCTTTACATTAATATAGCCATAACTGTACTGTAGCTATAAAAGCTGATAATATGATATAGTGTGCACTTACTTACTTTAAATCACCCCACTGCAAACATAAAAACATAAATAAAAAATATTGCCATTTACAATGCCAATAGCTCCAACTCCAACAAATGCGAGACCTATTGCATTGCAAATGCTTGTTTGACTTGTTGTTCAGTTCACGGTTGGCATTAGAATGATGTCTTTAGTTACCGCTGTTGTGTTTGTAGTTATAGTTTTGTATCTAGTTCCAATTGATTTGTGTTTTCTTGTTAAACTTTACCACACAGAAATTTGAGAAAAAAGTGATTTTTTCAGCTATATTTGAAGTTTACAGGGGATTCTGGGTAGGAAAACGTTGGGGGTTCCACGCAAGCCATACCTCCCTGGACTCCCCCAGGTGTCTAGTTTTCAGAAATGTGTGGGTTTGGTAGTTTCCCAAGATGGCCTTCGAGCCCGGGTCCAAAAATCCAGATGGCCCCCCTTGCAAAACCAGGTAGTTTTGTGATAGGTAATTTTGAAGTTCCCTCAATACGTTTTGGGCCCTTGCCTGTCGCAGGTACTTGGACCACCCACACGAGTGAGGTACCATTTTTATCGGGAGACCTGGGGGAATGCTGGGTGGTCGAAAATTTGTGTCAGCCCGGTGATCCCCCAACTTTCCCACACAGAAATTTGAGAACAAAGTGATTTTTTCAGCTAGATTTGAGGGTTGCAGGGGATTCTGGGTAGGAAAACGTTGGGGGGTCCACGCAAACCATACCTCCCTGGACTCCGCCGGGTGTCTAGTTTTCAGAAATGTGTGGGTTTGGTAGGTTTCCCTAGATGGCCGCTGAGCCCGGGGACAAAAACCCAGATTACCCCCCTTGCAAAACCAGGTCGTTTAGTGATAGGTCCTTTTGATATCTCCACAATGCGTTTTGGGCCCTTGCCTGCAGTGGGCACTTGGCCCACCCACACGAGTGAGGTAACATTTTTATCGGGAGACTTTGGAGAATGCTGCGTGGGTGGAATTTTGTGGATCCACACAGATTCCAGAACTTTCCATCACAGAAATGTTAAGAATGTTTTTTTTTTTTTTTTACAAAGTTTGAGGTTTACAAGGGATTCTGGGTAACAGAACCTGGTGAGAGCCACACAAGTCACCCCCTCCTGGACTCCCCTGGGTGTCTAGGTTTCAAAAATGTATAGGTTTGCTAGGTTTCCCTAGGTGCCAGCAGAGGGAAGGTTCAAAATCCACAGCTAGGCACCTTGCAAAAAAACGGCCAGTTTTCACTGTAAAAATGTGGCGTGTCCACGTTGCGTTTTGGACGTTTCCTGTCGCGGGCACTAGGCCTACCCACACAAGTGAGGAACCGTTTATATCAGGAGATTTTGGGGAATGCAGGGTGGGTGGAATTTTGTGGATCCACACAGATTCCAAAACTTTTCATCACAGAAATGTGAGGAGAATGAGTTTCTTTTTACAAAGTTTGAGGTTTGCAAGGGATTCTGGGTAACAGAACCTGGTGAGAGCCACACAAGTCACCCCCTCCTGGATTCCCGAGGGTGTCTAGTTTTAAAAAATGTATAGGTTTGCTAGGTTTCCCTAGGTGCCGGCAGAGCTAGGGTTCAAAATCCACAGCTAGGCACTTGGCAAAAAAAGGGTCAGTTTCACTGTAAAAATGTGGTGTGTCCACGTTGCGTTTTAAGCCGTTTTCTGTCTTAGGCACTAGGCCTAACCACATAAGTGAGGTACCATTTTTATCGGGAGACTTAGTGGAACACAGAATTGTAGAGCAACTGTTATTACCTATTGACTTTCTATGCATTTTTGCCTTCCAAATGTAAGAATGTGTAAAAAAGAAGTCACTTTGAAAAATGTCCTATCAATCAATCAATCAAGGAATTGTAAAGCGCGCTACTCACCTGTGAGGGTCTCAAGACACGCGGGGGGTTTAGCAGCTCCATTCAGTCGAAGAGCCAGGTCTTGAGCGTCTTCCTGAAGATAATTCACATCCTAGTATGGGTAACCACAATTTCGGAGATGTGCAAATAGCTACTGTTTCTAAACTCTATATTTTGTTCCCATTTCGGAAATACATAGGTGTCTTTGATACATATTTTTCGCTCTCTATATTTTACCAAATTAATTGCTATATACCCGGTACACAATGAAAAACCATTGCAAGATGCTGCTCAGTTATTGGCTCTGGGTTCCTAGGGTTCTTGGTGAACCTACAAGTCCTATATATCCCCACAACCAGAAGGGTCCAGCGGATGTAACGGTATATTGCTTTAAAAAATCTGTCATACTTAGAAGACGTTACAGGTGAAAACGTTGGCACAGATAGCTGGGTTTTTTCAGCTTTTACATTTTTCTTATTTTCAACTGTTAGTTTCTATAAAAAAAAACCTTGAAGGATCTACACAAATAACCCCTTGCTGAATTAAGAATTGTGTCTACTTTTCAGAAATGCATAGCTTTCCGGGACCCATTATTCCTTTCAAACCCATTTTTACCACTAACTGGAAGGAGGTTCAAAGCACAAAAAGTAGCAAAAATAGGCTATGTCCCAGTAAAATGTCAAAACTGTATAAAAAATGTTGGTTTTCTGACAAAAGTCTGCTTGTCCCTGAAAGCTGGGAAGATGATGATTTCAGCACCACAAACCCTTTTTTGATGCCATTTGCAGGGAAAAAACCAGACACTTTCTTCTGCAGCACTTTTTCCCCCATTTCCCCCCACCCAAAAAAAATTTGCTGTATATTGGCTAATTTCTGGGTCCCCTCCAGGGGAATCCACAAACCCTGGGTACCTTTAAAATCCCCATGATGTTGGAAGAAAAGGACTCAAATTTGGAGTGGATACCTTATGTGGAAAAAGTACAGGGGCCTAAGTGCGAACTACCCCAAATAGCCCAAAAAACAGGCTTAGCACAGGGGGGGGAAAGGCCTAGCAGCGAAAGGGTTAACATAGTATTTACAACACAATATTGATTTTTTTTTGTAACTTTAAAAAATGTTGCACAGCTGTTAGCGCTGCTGTGCATGTAAAAAAACATTGACAAAGCCAACACATCTCGCATAGGCAAAACCTATTGGCTTTGCCCATGCTTGTTTTTTGTGTGGCTTTTTTAGTTCGAGCCTAGCGGCAACGCGCATGCGCTGCTCGCTCTGCGAGGCATGTGGTAATAGAGTATGCAGTGGAAGCCCCGCCCACTCTCCGCCCATTTTTTTAATTGGCTTGTGTCATTGTCTTTTGTAAAGGCTGGCTTCCGATTCATTATGAGGCTTGTTAGTCCCTCTTGGGTACCGCCTTGTCTCCATTTGTTACCGCCCATAAGGACTAGACCTTTTACTTGGCTTGTTACACGGCATGCTTTATCTAGGGGGTGAGCACTATTTTGTTTATTGACACTAATGGGGGCAATGGCGGGTGCTTTTTTTTTTTTGTATTTGCATGCTGTGCGCAGCGCCCGCTTTAGGGACACCGCGCTCAGTTTAAATTTTATTTTTAGAAGTTTAAAGTTGAGGGTGGCGCCCGCTTCAGTGACTCCACACTCCATTTTATAAAAAACTTTAATACTGAGCGCAGCGCTTGCTTCAGGGACACCGCGCTCTTTCTTTTTTAAACTTTTACAATGTCAGAGGTTAAAAACTAGCAATTGCAAAAGACCTATTGCATTGTAAATGCTTGTGTTAAACATAGTTGTGTGCGACTATCGAGGGGCTTGCGCGTTTTCGGTATGTGGAACAATGACAACAGAGCAGGGTGGGACGATACGTTCAGCCTGGGCGGGGTTTGTCACGCGCTGCATAATAAAAGCAACCCAGGCAGGCTCATCGTGCCCCTTTATGCCATTTTCAATTCCCAGGGCGGCTCCCTGCCAAGGGCTGCAGGTGGAATAGAGGTGAAGTAAATCTACATTACCATATGCAGTGAATGGACAGCAGGAAAAACATGCTCTGCAACAACAGCCGGCTCGTTATTTCAGTCAGGCAGAGCCTCTCCCTGCCCCTGAACAGCAGAACCAGAGGAGTGCAGCAGCACTGGAGGGTTGCTGTGCCTGTGACGTAACCTACATTTCAGCACTCAGCAGACCGCTCACCATTTTAAAACAATCTTATCAATTGCGAAGTAAAATATTTTACACTACCAAGTTAGTGCTACAAATCACACGGTAACCCAAATGACCCAAGGTAAGTGTGAGAAGTTTAACCAAGAATGTTTCTTCATTGCATTCTGGTAGTTGTACATTTAGAATGGAGAGAGTTGACCTCGGTAGGGGTGTACAACGTTTTTATTCCTCTGTACCACTGACAAGTGTTTTTAAAAACTTTGCAGCATTTATACACTCTGCAATGTTTGAAAAAAAACAGATAAAGGTAGTATTTCCCATGAACTGCGGCAAACACCCACCTTTAGTATCAAATCTCTGGGGAAAAAACCTTCTCATGCAAACGAAGATGGATGCAGCTGCTAACGTCGTCACAAGGGTGGAAATCACAAGTATGGGTATGAGAAGGAAACTAGGCTAGTTGAATTCTAGTCTGCCAACAGTATCCCTGCTTGCTATAGTGGCACAGGCTAGAGCAAAAAACGATCTCATGGAATGAGCCCAGAGATAGCGCCAGGGACTGAGACTAATTCAAGCATCCCGTCCATCTATTTTGTGCTTCCGCGGCGCCCTGGTGCGCTAACAGTAACCATAAAATGTCACAATACAAACAAGTTCCTTGCACACTGGCACAGATCTACTGGGATGAGAAATCGGTGATTTTGCTTTTTAGGTTACAGGTTAATTTGCCAACAGCATCTCCTTCATGATGGGAGCTTTCAAACGAGTAACTCATACGATTAGTGAAACACCCCCGACGTGGGAGTCGCCATCAGTGAATAGGAAACCCTGTGTGTAGGAACATAAGTAACACCAGGGACACGGCCATTGGTGTAAGCGGTCTTAGGCTATTGATAGTATACTATGCCATATTAACGGGGCCTTTAAAAGCACACCTCCCAAAAGATGTTTTCATTTGCGCCAGTCTCTGACAGGGGCAGTGGACAGGCGAAGGGTTTTGGTTAGAGGGCCCAGAGCTCATGACACGTCTGAAGGAAAAGTGTTGAAAAAATCACTAAACATTCTGAAATAGGCTTCTACAACTTAGCACCATGCACCAAAAAGATTTCCGCCAATAGAGGTTTTGCGAATACTGTACTTATCAGGAGAAATGATCGCGCACAGCAAGGGGCGTAGCTTGGCAAAATTGGAGGGATGTGAGCTTCAGATTTTCCCGGCATATAATGTTCAAATACATCATACCACAAGCAGGATGCATGAAAGGGACTTAAGAGACAGTGAAAAGGGAGAGGAATGCAGATTGGAACTGGCACTAGGTGAGAGAAATCACAATATTCTGTAAAATAGACAACATTTTTGAAGACTTGCAAAACCTAGAGATGGAGAGAGTGTGCGCGCATTTTTGCTTGTGTGGATGTAAAAGTCCTGGTGAAATGTGACAGATCCAACTGAAAGCACCTGTACCCAAATGTTTCCAGTCAATACATTTATTAGGTGGGTGTAACAACCCCCCTGAAGCTACACCCCTGTGTACAGTAAAGGGACTGGTGGCATATATCTTCAAAGGGCCTTGTGATTATTTCTAGGTCAAATGAGTCTGCTTAAACGTATCAGAATTTTGGTGTGATTCAAAGCTGGATGGACTATCAAACTTGTTGTGATAGGAGATTTGAGGTCAGGTCTCCAAGTCCCATTTTAGGTCGAGCCTGGGCAGTGCATGCGCTGCTCTTCGAGACTTGTTGTAGTGGAGTATGGAATAGAAGCCCCTCCCACTCTCCGCCCATATTTCTCATTGGCTTGTGTCATTGTCCTTTGTAAATGCTGGCTTCTGATTTGTTAATAGGCTTGTTAGTCCCTCCTTAGTACCGCCTTGTCTTCATTTGTAACCTCCCATGAGGACCGGCCCTTTTACTTCGGTTGTTACACGGGATGCTTTATAAGTTGGTGAGCACTATTTTCTTTAATGCTCTTCCCCTATTCCACCCACGACATCGCAGCGCCCACTTTTATTTTAATTGTAATGTATTTGAATTCAAATTACAGTGCTGTCCGCTTTAAAGCGGCCACGCTTATTTAGTTATTTAATATACGGGGAGGTCTGCTTTCACTTTAGTGGCTGCGCTTATTTTATTATTTAATTACCAGCGCGGACGGCTTTCACCTTAGCGGGTGCTACAGAACCTTTTGAAATTACTTTTTTTTTTGTTTTACTTTAGGTGAAAGCGCCATACACGCTTTCACTTTAATGTTGGCCGCACCCCTTTGTTTAAACGCTGCTCGCGGTAACCTGAATATGCGAGCAGCGTCTAAATAAATGGAGTGTGGCCACCATTATAGTGGTCTGGCATTGGCGAGAGTTTAAGCTCTTGGCATTAAAAACAACAATGCCTTTTATATATGTGTTCCTTTTCAAAAACACAAATAAAATGTATTGTTATTTTCAATGCCAACAGCTTTAACGCTCGCAAATGCGAGACCTATTGCATTGAAAACGCTTGTTTTTGGTTACACCTTGGTGAGAACGTATTTTATCCTGAAACCAAATCAGCTAATAGCAGGTTGCTATTTATAGAAAGGGAGGTGGAGGGACTTTCTAATTTTCAGTTTCTAACTTTCAGTTTCTCTCGCTGTCCAGCTCACAGTCATTGGTTTGATGACAGACCAAGGCTTCTCATGTTATTAGCCTGACTGAAGCACTCAAACTACTGGCCCTACAGCAAGCAGGCCTTGTACATAAAACATTCTTCCAAGGGGCGCTGTCTAAGGTGTCCCAAGACACTGGGTGGGGCTTTCAGTTTGCAGGTGGTGACGTCTCGCCCCTGCCATCAAGGCGTGCCTGCATTGCTCGTGCTGCAAGGCGCCTCTCCCCAGCATGACCACACATCTGAGAGGTCACATACATTCAACATCATCTAACTGCCGAACGCCTGAACAATACTTGCAGGTCGATAAAGCATTCTTTTATTAAACAGTAAAACAGAGCTTTCTATGAAGTCTATTGCAACTCAAGGTACGCTTTTGAATATGCTCTACTTGCACCTCAAGAAAGAACACGTTTTTAGAGCAGCTTTAGCACCCTTAACATCCGCTAAATGTCGGGTTTAGTTTTGCGCATTTTCACTGCACCTTTGGGGCTTGAGTGAGAGGGCGGGGTCTGTTTGCGTGACATTAGATTCATGGTATGTATCTGTTTACATTAAACAAGAAAGTCCATTTTGCAATAGGTTCTGGCCACAATGTGTTGTTACTCAATAAAGTAGCGCTATGTAAACTCCCCGATGTCAATGTGAATTTAAATGAAACAAACCTCCGTGGGGAACGTTTTTATGTCCCTGGAAATGTGAAAACTTCAATATTTCATCTCATAAATCATATGGCCTGCTGAACACGTCAGGACAGGTTTGCAGCAGCAGTGTTTAAGCGGACTCACCATTTTGTGTATGTGAAATGCTCTACATGTTGCAGCATCGGTCACTGAAACGATTAAAACATGTATTTGCAATGCAATAGGTCTCGCATTACTGAGAGTTTGACCTACTGGCGTTGCAAATAATAATGAAGGTTAGATTTTTTTTTTGTTAAAAAATATTCCATCAGTAGCATATGTAAGGGTGCAGTACCTGATGTGGCTAATAGAGGTCCCTTTACAACTCCACAGAGACACCTAGTAATAGCCTGTAGTACTGCACCCTTATTTTGCTTCGTGGATTTGATTTTATCACTTAGACTACTGCTAAATATTTTTTAACAAAAAAAAAGTAACAAACATTATCATTTGCGCACAAACTTTCAGTAATGCAAGACCTATTGCACTGCAAATGCTTGTTTTTAATCTATTTATTTACTTTTGTAACTGATGGGGCCGGGTTCTCCTTTCCAATTTACACTAGAACCCTCGGCTGATGGACCGTTGGTGTCTGCTCGGAAGTGTAGAGGGGAGAAATACCTTTCGCATCAGGTTGAGGACGCAATGATTCAGGACTCTCCATCATAGTAATGGCGGCACGCCGCACTTTAGCTTAAGATATTTAAAGCTAAAGCATGGTGTGCCGCGACTGTAACAAAAGTAAATTTGCAAGGCAATTGGTCTCGCAATAGTGAAAGTTAGAGCTATTGGCGTTGCAAATGACAATGTTTATTAGTTATGTTTTTTAGGGTATTCCGGCCTAAAGTTTGTGTTTCTTAGTAAAACATACATTAGCATATACCCATACAGCATCATCCAAGGACCAGGAAACAGACAACAGGCACCGGTAGTTTCCGTATGGATAAATCAAAACGGTCGGCATAAGATCAAAATAAAGAGTGTTCTTTCATGCTGGTGTCAAATGAAGACAGGGTGGACCCCTGGTGCTTAAACAAGCCATTTGACAGAATGCGGCTAAATATGTTAAAGGAGAATTAGACGCTGACATCACACAGGGAGGGAACTTCTGCAGTCGCTTACCGGTTGCAACTGAAGGTGCAACAATTGGCAAACCTCTATGGGTAGTACTAAACAAGCATTGAAAATGCAACAGGTCTCGCCTTTGATTAAGTTAAAGCCATTTGCTTTGCTAAAGGTATTGTATAGCAAAGCAAATGGCTTTAACTTAATGAAAGGCGAGACCTATTGCATTTGTAATGCTTTTTTTTGCGAGTTGTTCCGACTGCATGCATGGTACCTGCCAAACCCAGCCGTATTCCTCAGAGAGTTGGTGAAACGGCTGCCGTCATTCCTTCTCATGAGGACGAAAGTGGCTTGCTGGTGACTACAGTGCACCGACGGGAGTATGGTAGTAAGAAGGGGAAAATAATCTGTCAAATTATGTGCCCTGTTGTGAAAGATTTTTACCCCAGAGATGTTTTTTTTACAAGAATGCCATTACAGTGCAGCGCCAAGCACTGATGGAACGCACACAGGTACAGCGCCAAGCACTCATGGTAATAACACACCTTCGTGTTAATTGCAAAGTGATGCAAAGTTTTATATTTACCAGTTTTCAGTCAATCCTTATATTTTGCAATAATGAAACGCCGAGCTTAGCAGTTCCATGGCCTGCATCTGTGTTACTCAAGATAAAACGTATAGAACGCAGGCTTTGAAAACAGTTTATCTTTCCATATGTACCTTCGAGAAGAGCCGCAATCTCTCCAACTTTTATCTCTTCAATACAGAACTAATGCTGTAGTCTGATTGTACCAAGCTTCAATGTGCTCATGCATGTAAACGCCGTCATGCACAAAGGTGTGCTGGCTACATGTGTAGTGTGAATGTGTAACCTGCTGTATTGCACTGCAAGCATGGGGAATAAATGAGGGCTTATATCTAGGCAGTAGAAGAAACCTACAAAGAGAACTTAATTTCCTATCAACCATCTGCACAGAAAGGGACGTCACTGGATTTCCGATCATCCATCGTACAGGAAGTGACATAACTGGTTTCCGTTTCCCGCCTACGGCACCCTGCACTCCTCCTCTTTCCCACGAACTACTTAATGGCAGCTGCAAAACGGATGATGAAAGGATGCGTGCAGCAGGCACAGCTGCGCCTATCTGCACCTGCACCGTGTCCAGCACCAGGGACCCTGGTTCTGTCCCAAGCCCCGCTACCGTGCTGCACTCCTCTGTGCTTTCAGGCCTGGCTGCCGCTCACCGCACTGCTGCCACACTGCACCACACAACGTTGAACGAGAGTTCACATGTGTCTCCTGCAAGTTCTTATGATCAACCACTCCTACGCCAACAGCATCCAGCAGCCCACTTGCCAATAGCTCAAACTCGCGAAATGCCAGACCTATTGCATTGCAAATGCTTGTTTTTTCAACTATGGGAATTACAGGAAATTAAAGAGAAGAACTTTTTAATTAAAAAGTTGTTAGGAAAAATACAATTTACTCTTCATCACCAAATTTGTTTGTAGAGCCCCAAGAGATACAGTGGAGCAGATCTGCCACAAAGTACAATAACACCAGCATTTGCAATGCAATTGGTCTCCCATTAGTGAAAGTTGGAGCTAACGGTGTTGTAAATGACAATGTCTTTTGTTTATGGAGTGGATGTATGTAGTGTGGAGTTTAATTATATGGATTGGATTGAACCTGTTAGTTGTGGAATTGTGTGGGGTGGAATAGTGTGTGTGTGTGTGTATTTGTGTAGTGGAATTATGTGGATAGTAATTTTGTGGTATTAAATTAACTGGAATTATGTAGAATGGGATTGAGTGTTATGGAGTGTAAATATGTGTATTGGTATGTTGTCTTGTGGCGTGGTATGTAGTGGAATTTAATTATGTGGTGAGCTGTTGAATTGTGTGACATGATGTTGAATTTTGAGGTGTGGATTGGATGCATTTGTTGTGTAAGTGTGTTGATTTGAATTATGTGGTTTGTTGTTGAATTATGTGGTGCAGAATGGAAATGTGTGGAGCTGAATAGCGTGGCGTGGAACTGTGTGGTATTTTGAGTGAAATTATGCTGATGGGAATTTTTGTGGCATGGTGTGGAGTGTATTTGTATGGATGGTTGCTATGTGGCATAGTGGTTTTATGTGGGATGTATTTATCTGGTATTTAGTAGAGTGTAATTGGGTGCCAATGATTAATGTGCACGTATGTGCAAAGGCTATATTGAATGTATTTTATTATCCTTTATGAATAACGGTAAAAACACCTGCAGGAGGACTGTCAAAATGATATGTGTTTGCAGGGCCTGTTTTAGCCTTAGTAAGTTGTTGGATGCAAAGTTACCAGACAGAAACCGCCACAACATTTCCAAAAAATAAATAAACACAGATCCTGGAGATGCTGCCAGAAAGAGTACTTAAATGAAGGGTTTCAGGTGATATTACAATTTGGATGCAGCACTTTAAACCATCCCGTGCCCATGACTTGGAAAAGAAATAACTTTTTAAACATAATTTAGGTGGTGAATGCAGATTTAATTAATAAAGCTTCAGCAGCATTTCAAATGTTTAAAAATGCAAACTCAAAACATGTTTCTTGAAATAGGATTAGAACCCAGACATACAAAGTGCACAGTAATCTAAATACAAAGTCTTGATCTGCTAGTGTGCTGGGTTTATGACACTGCCCTGGTGACATTACATGTGAAGTCTAATGGCTCACTTTAGGAGGGTGGAGTAGCAGACGCAGCCATAAATCTCGGCAGGGAGCTCATTTATGGAAAAGAGCCACCTAGCGAAGCAAAGAGGCCCAGCTTGGCAGGCGCTCATGGGCAAAAATGGAGAGCCCGATAGAGACCCGGTTTGGCAACTGCTTTATAGAACTGCCAGTGCAGAGCACCGGCAGGACCCGGCCCACTTAAAGCCCTGGCTCTCACCTGTAGGAGGATGGAACTCAGCAGGGACCACAGCTCCTGACGCACTCGTGATCACGCAGCACACACAACACTGGCAGTAAAAGCATGCCCTAGCCGGCTGTGCCCCTGCATCTGTGGGGGACTAGGACAACTAACGGCGACACCGAGTCAGTTTTGGTGCAGGTCAGTTCACACAGAGGCCCAGAGCTCTGCGCATGCTACTACAAGCAAGATTAGCCAGGACGGAAGGCAACCCCAGCAGGACAACCAACAAGATGAAAACAAATGTAAAACCATGATGGAGTAGCGTTTATTGGAGTTTTATATAGCGCAAACTCCACACAAAGATATTGGATCACTGTGCATGAGCACCGGTTAAATTACACAAGATCACATTCATGTTTTGAGGCACGGGGAGAAGTGATGTGCCCAGAATCACAGGATTTTGAGCACGCCGAGATTCAATCATGGTTCTCAAATTCCAAATTGTGCAGTTCTGGTTGTAACGCCACAGTCAACCCTGCAGCTGGACAGACATGGAGATTAAGACGCACAGCGCCATTAAACGGAGCCTTGCTGGTGGTCGTGTACGACAACTTGTATTTTGCTGCTTCTGTCATTGCATACAGATATATAATACTGATAAAGCAAGTAACATTACACCTACAACAAGCCAGGGCTATTGGCTTTGCCAATGGTTGTTGTTTGTGTAAGATAAATCAGCAACAACTACGGCTTCCTTGTATATAACATTGAAAATGCTTCCGTTCTGAAATGATTAGACTGAAAGAACTATAACGAGTCTCCTTGAAGTTACCTCAAAAGCAGTGACGAGTGGCACTGCTGCAGAGGTAAGATTTTTTTTTTCACCCCGAGGGCAAAAATGGAGAGCCCGATAGAGACCCGGTTTGGCAACTGCTTTATAGAACTGCCAATGCAGAGCACCGGCAGGACCCGGCCCACTTAAAGCCCTGGCTCTCACCTGTAGGAGGATGGAACCCAGCAGGGACCACAGCTCCCGACGCACTCGTGATCACGCAGCACACACAACACTGGCAGTAAAAGCATGCCCTAGCCGGCTGTGCCCCTGCATCTGTGGGGGACTGCGACAACTAACCGCGACACTGAGTTAGTTTTGGTGCAGGTCAGTTCACACAGAGGCCCAGAGCTCTGCGCACGCTACTACAAGCAAGATTAGCCAGGACGGAAGGCAACCCCAGCAGGCCAACCAACAAGATGAAAACAAATGCAAAACCATGATGGAGTATAGTTTATTGCAGTTTTATATAGCGCAAACTCCACACAAAGATATTGGATCACTGTGCATGAGCAGCGGTTAAATTACAAAAGATCACATTCATGTTTTGAGGCACGGGGAGAAGTGATGTGCCCAGAATCACAGGATTTTGAGCACGCCGAGATTCAATCATGGTTCTCAAATTCTGCAGTTCTGGTTGTAACGCCACAGTCAACCCTGCAGCTGGACAGACATGGAGATTAAGATGCACAGCGCCATTAAACGGAGCCTTGCTGGTGGTCGTGTACGACTGAAGCGCCAGGGACAGGCCGGCATACCCACCATAGACCTGAAACACGAAACGTGCTCAAGTACACAAAGACAACAAAAAGAGCGCTTTGAGGGGAGGGATAACAAGCATCGATCTCTTAGCTTTATGGGGCCATGTGTTTCCACGCTAATTAGAAACACATGGCCCCATAAAGATAAGAAAGTGCTTTGCGCCAGCAGCAAAGCAGGCGACCCTGTCCGGATGGGAAGCCAAAGGGAGGCAACCTAAACAGCTAACTTCCAATGGCAGCCCACCGTTTACCATAAACGGTGACGCCAGCCAATGGAAATAAGGGGCGGGGCTTCTAGCCCTCTTCTCAAACTCCTCGTTAACAATAAATCTCGCCGAGCGAGCAGCGCATGCGCTGCAACGCTAGGCGAGACCTAAAAAAGAATGCACCCTATACAAAAGATGGGAAAAACTGTTTTAGATCCAGTGTGCTAAATAGCAGAGGCCCGCGTGCGTAACAATGGCAAAACGGAAGCTTATTTATATGCCTGCAGGGAGGTTAAGGCATCCCTGGTTTGGTGTTGGCCCCATAGAAAAACGGCAAATGTGACCGGGTGGCAGGCAGCTAGTATAAACGGACCTGAATGTGGCAGCCTGGGGTAAAGAAACCATAACAGAATCACATCGACCATAAGGCAGAATAAAACAGCAAAGCATGAAATTACTGCTCGAACTTCTTTTGTCTGATCAGGTCGGAAAGAAGACACCGCTTGAGGAACGGTTTAGGTTGCAAAATGATCTTCAAAACCGTTGTGACGCGAAGCTCATACACCATGTTGAATCAATTGCCGGCTACTTGTTATATATGTTTTGAATAAACGGCTGCAAACAGTAAGTGCGCAGGGCTATGTCCAGAAGGCTAGTCCGGTGTAAAATAGCCTACAGAGCAAATGTTAGGGGGGAGGGGGGGGGGGGGGGGTGAAATCGCTCAAAACTGAAAGCCATGAAATAATTGGCCTCAGTCAGCTCAAACGGCAATGATGGGCTGAAAAAATATATAACAAGCATTTGCAATGCAATAGGTCTCACAATTGCGAAATTTGGACCTATTGGCATTGTAAATGACAATGCCTTTTATTTATGTGTTTAAAAAACCTGCAATAATAAAAGGCATTGTCATTTACAATACCAATAGGTCATCGTTTCTAAAATGCGAGACTTATTGCATTTCAAGTGCTTGTTGTTTACAAGCGCCCCATGCTGCGTGTTCACATTAATAGAGGCCCCGCCCATTTTTTTTTTTTTTTAGACGAGCCCTGTCTAAAGAAAGGCCTGCGGCGACAATTAAAGTGAAATCGCGGTATGGGGAGCTTTTACCAAAAAAAGCATTTGTTTACCAAATTGACAAACAAATGCTTTTTTTTGTGAAAGTGCCACGTGAAAGCGCGCACGGCGCGCTGAATGTTGCAGGAACGCATGACGTGCCTGCAGTAAAAGAAACTCATTAAAGAAAATAGTGCTTACAGAGTAAATAAGACATACTGTGTAACAACCAAAGTAAAAGGGACAGTCCTCATGGGAGGTTACAAATGAAGACAAGGCGGTACTAAGGAGGGACTAACAAGCCTATTTACCAATCAGAAGCTAGCATTTTTGAAGGACAATGACAAATATGGACGGAGAGTGGGCGGGGCTTCAAGTCCATACTCTAATACAGCATGCCCCGTAGAGCAGCACATGCGCTGCCCAGGCTCTACCTAATAAATGAAAATATAAGAGAAGTCGTTTGAGAGGTTAGGAGTAGATAACAAAGGAGTAAAGGGAAGAAAAGGCGGGAGAAAGAATGAGTTACGGAGAAGGAGGGCAAGATAATGATTCGAAATTAAAAGTATGGGGCACATGGGGTGTGGAGGTAACAGCTGGCAGGAACGAGAGGAAAGGGAGAGGTGTCGCTTTCTTTTTAAATAACTTTTCGAGCTGTGGATAGAAGCATCACAGAATTTGAGAGAGACGCGAATGTTGTCCCATTTTCCCAGCTCTTAGCGCATGCACTCTTTCACAGCATTCCAGCCTTGTGGACCCTCGTGGGAGTTACTTGCTTTGAGTTTCGTTCAAAGGCCCTTTGCCGCCATCTGCCTTGGTTTAATGGTACATGTAGCCCAACTTTAATAACTCTGGCTAGTCCCCCAAAAATATGGCTGGTGTGCTGAAGAGCGAGGAAAGTGACTTGGTTCTTGTACCAGCAGGAGAGGTCTGCGGCTGTGCGTCTCATCCCGCCTGAGCCGGCTCTTGGAGGAGGCTCCGCGGCTCCCGTGACATCCTCGGGCAAAGGGAGGAGGGTGGGAAGGAAAGGAAGGGGCAGGGGTGGAAGAGGCATGGAGGTGTTTTCCAGCTTTAAAAAGGGCAGCAGGCACAGACAGCCCGGCTCTGCATCAGAGGGAGACTTGGAGACTCTATAGATATATTTTTTTTAAGTTACAGGAAAAACAAGCATTGCGTAAACACACAATCTACGTGAAGCGGGAGCCATAGTAATTAAATTTTTTAAAAACATCAAAGCGGGTGCTGTTCTGAAACACGGAGCGGCGCCCGTGTATATAAAACTTGTGAGGGTGATGGCCTGTAAAGTGCATGGTGCGCTGAATGTTGCAGGAACGCATGCCGTACCTGCAGTACGAGAAACGCATTAAAGAAAATAGTGCTTACAGAGTAAATAAGACATACTGTGTAACAACAGAGGTAAAAGGGCCAGTCCTCATGGGAGGTTACAAATACAGACAAGGTGGTACTAAGGAGGGAGTAACAAGCCTATTATCCAATCAGAAGTCAGCATTTACGAAGGACAATGACACAAGCCAATGACAAATATGGTCGGAGAGTGGGTGGGGCTTCAAGTCCATACTCCAATACAGCATGCCTCGCAGAGCAGGGCATGCACTGCCCAGGCTTGACCTAAAAATGAAAGCATGGTTGTTGTTGTTATAACATATGCTATTAAGAAGCACAATTGTTATTTCTGGTGTAGTGGCCTCTTCGCAGGACATTGCCCATCAGCCACACATTCTCTAGGTTCTGTAGCTTAGAGGAATACTTGCATCCTTTGCATGCTAGAATACCATTTGTTGGAAAGTTATTTCGGGGCAATCCCTGGCTTCCTGCATGGATATAGCTCAGCCACTGTATATGAAAACTGCTCAATGTGTTGTGCAAACAACTATTATTTTATTTGGAATTGGGATAGCAAAGATTCCTGGCAGAGTAATTAACTGTTGGTAATATTGCCATCTGATTCATACCCGGGGGGAATGGAAGATGCAATAGGAATGAAACCGGCGACCCCGAAATCAGGTATGTGAACCCTCTGAGCTTAATTAATATTCTAAGATTTGTACATGTGTGTGGCCACAAACAATCATGGTTCGATGTCCCACTGAGCAGTCTGAAAATGTTTCTTTGGTCAACAGTCAGGGGGGAGCGTCTTTCTGAAGATGGAATGAAAATTGTTTCATGGGCTCACTGTCATTTCACTGAAAGAATTTGTGAAAAGAGTCATCTTGAAATAGCTTTGCGAAAACTGTTGCTAAACAAGGTTTGTCAGGAGAACTCCAAGCAGTAGAAATAGGTGCAGTCTTTGTTTACTGACCTAAAATATCAAATGGTTGTACAGTTTGTTGTGTTTGTTGATTAAAACAGACGTTCAATAATCTCATTTGATGGAGCACACAATTTTATAATATTGCTGTGATCAAAATAAACACTAATGTACATTCTGTACTTCAGTCACTCGTAGGACAATGATGTGACTTGGATACTTTGATAGTTGTTCAAGCCAAATGAATGAAATCTACTACAGCCGACACCCGTTTCATTACAAGGAACTTTTTCAAGGCTAGTGATGTTTTGAAAGTAAAATGTAATGTCCACGTCTTGCTCATGGATAATCAAATGTATATTAAACAGCAAATTATTGTGTGAAGGTTGTATCTAGTATCCAATCAAATGAAACTGGAGTGATGGGAGTGATGGGAGAATAGTAGCTGGAACCAGTAAATAAGTTTGGTATGAGAGCCCATATACCCGTTAGTTATAGCTGTTCCGGTAGACATCAATATCCCCAGCCTGAAGTGGTTTGAATTGACATCTGCAGAAGATACTTTTTACTTGTCAGTTCACGCATTGCCCTTTTTCAAGGTTTTTGTCAGTAGCCTATAAACATTGTCAACTCCCTCAAAACATGTTTGCTGTAATGTTATCAGCAGCATTCAGTGTGTTTAAAATGCTGAATTTATTACTCTATTTTCTGGTATTGGCTCTAAGGATAGCTCCGCCCTATAGTTTGAATTCATAGCGCCACCTCCATTAGTTTGACTGAGCCCCCCTCCTAAAAAAAAGTTCCGGCCTACTTGCAATAACCCCTACCCCCACCCCCCCTCGCCCCGCCACACACACAGTACCCACCCGGATCAATTCACAGACTCAGGAAAATGGTCGGATAGAGAAGCTGAGATGGAGAGAGGCGCAGAGGGTTAAAGGGGGAGCCATGAAAGGAGATGACAATCAACTAGTAGAAGGAAATAGGCTGAGATGTGAGTGGGCTGAGAGGAAAGGAAGTGGAATTTTAATGCAGATACATTTAAATGCGAGAGATGAGGGGGCTAGAGGAAAGAGGGATGTGTGAGCGAAGGGATGGAAAGAGAAAACGCGGAATAGAGAGACGAGTCAGGAGGGGAAGATGAAGATCAGATGATACAGTAAAGGAGGGAGGCGCCCATGGCAGAGATACAGGGGGTGAGAAAAAAGAAGAGAGGGGTCGAAAGAGAAAGCAGCAAAACAGAGAAAATGTGAGCCTAGAAGAGGGAGAGTACGAGGTGAAGAGAAGACGTGAGAGGAAAGAAAGGGCAAAGGAGACACCGCCCCCTACGCAATGTGGTGAGGGGCCCCTGAGCCTACCCTAGCTCACATGTATGCATTGGACTAGGGCTGAACGTGGGGCCTCCATTGCTCCAGGGAGTGCCAATGAATGACTGCAGAGAGACGGTAGAGAAGCGCTACATAGAGAGAAGGGGGGGCGGGGTGGGGTTGGGGACTCGGTGCCTGATTGGGCTAAACCTGGGCATGCAGCGGATGCCATGCCTACCAGGGAGAGAGGGGGTCTCCCCAACAGGGGATTCCCAGTGGATCGCCCCCTCATTATCATATATGACATCCCCGCGGGGGCGGGAACTTCATTCGCCTATACCCATTGGGGGCGCTGCGAGCTTAGACAGCTGCTCACAAGCCAGGATTGCGGAGCGCCTCTCGTCGCACCCCAAAGGCTCCCAAGCTTTGCGCCGAACCACTGGAGGATCGCAGCTCACTGGAGATGCAGGCAAAGTGACGGCGGAAACACCGCGCAGGACCAGCGCAGCCACCGTGCCCAGAGCAGGCACGTTCAAAGTGTGTGGGAAGAGAGGGCTCTGAACACGCTGGTCTGAAGAAGGCGGCGATCTGTGCTCCACGCGGGGGAATAGGCGCTATTTACCACTGCTGCGCCGCTCTCGGACTGATGGAAGAAAAAGACCTGCGTGCTTTGGTATAGAAAGGAGCAGCTGTCTGTCTGTCGCCATCATATGAAACTGTTCAGCGTGGCTGTAGTCACAAGCCGACGCTTTAAAAACAATTGCGTAATATGTGAGGGCAGAAAATGGGCAGCACGCGCTAGTGTAGAGTAGAGCTCGAGTACGCGCATCACTATAGCGCCCACTTGATTAATTAAGCGCCGGGTGGTTGTCAACCCATAACCAAACTGTCAGATAGGCACACATAAGTATAAATACTTGCAGAACTGGCATACACAGATACACATGTACAACACAAAGGCAGAAGCGGAGCGGCATGCATCGGTACAGCTAAGAGCAGCAACAGGTGCCACACAAGGGAGACGGGCGCTACTCCGAGGACCGACGCCGCTCACAATACTGGACAAAGATAGAGTGATGGCAGAAAAAAACACTCGGGCAAAGGAGGAGCGGTCGGGGTCACAGTCAGTGCACCCCGAACCTGCAGGCTCATACCGAAGTGACCTCGCGCTTGGATTGGAGACCCTCGGCGCATCGTCGGTGTGCACAAGGGAGAGGCGCCTGGAGGCTCAAATTGTTTTAGGACTCGTGGCGCTACATATAGAGAAAGCGACTGCTCAAGAAGACGTGAGGTCTGCATTGGGAAGAAACTCGGTCGAGGGAACAGCCTGTGCGTTCGCACACCTGCAGTTCTTCATTCTGGACTGTACGCACAAGCAGGCAGACAACAGAAAGCTACCCCAAGATGCCGGTCCAGCGGGTGGAAGCTGACAGGTCGCTAGGGCGACGCTTCAGGTGCTTCCACACGATCTGCTACGGGTGGTGCCTTGAAGCCGCTGCCCAGCCTAGTGGTATCTCAACACCACCAGAACCTGCGGTGCCCACCGCCTTCCCACCCTCTACTGGCTGTGTTATGGGGTGAGAACCCAGCCTGTCAAACTTCTGACATCGATAACATTACCGGTGCTGGGCTGTAGGTTGCACGGACAATTCTTAAGTTTGGACATTTATCCGCGCCGAGCTGTTTACCGGTATATTTCTCAGGCCCAGCACGAGGCCGCCTCCCTAAAGAGGAAAGAAAGTGACTCAGCCCAGATTAGCAAGTCTGAGGTCAGACGAAGGGTCGTGCGCGAGCCGGGTTAGAGTTATAGTGGGCGGGGTGTGAAGGGATGGAATCGGATGAGATCACACGGAGTGTCGGCAAAGTAAGAGCTGGGCTCCAGGAGGAGGCGGGATTCAGCTCTGTACCGTCAACTGGAGATACTCGACTCTCTCCGAATTCTGAAAACATTAGAAGGATCCCAGCAGGTAAATTTAGTCCTTTTTAATTCTTCTAGGGTTGCTAGATTAGTTGTGTAGCTAAGACTTAATGAGAAGACTGAAACAGATTACCAACAAACCGGCAGAAGCTTGAAAACAAGCTGTTGCCATTGCGCAAAGGCAGCAGCTTGTTTATATTTGCATCGCACTTTCACTTTACAATAGCTGCCGCCCCACACAGCACTCGCGGGGTTGGCCGGCAGCTATTGTTAAAGTGAAAGTGCAATGCAAAAATGAACACGCGGCCCCCATTGCCAAAATAGTGCCTCCCGACTAATGAAGGAGACAGTGTAACGCCGCAAGTAAAAGATCCAGTCCTGATGGGCGGTCACAAAAGGAGACAGGGCGGTAACAAGGAGGGACTAAGAAGCCTCATTATCAATCGGAAGCCAGCATTTACCATGGACAATGACACCAGCCAATGAAAAATATGGGCGGAGGCTTCCACAGCACTTCAACATCATACCCTACTACAGCATGCCTCGCAGAGCGAGCAGCGCATGCGCTGGAATGCTAGGCTCGACCTAAAAAACATGTGTCAATGTGAGTGCAATTTGGTGAGCGCAGTGAAAAAATATAAAAGGAATGCGCCCGTCACTGTGAATGCAATACGGCATGCACTACGGCTGGGTACAATGTTCTGTCCTGGATGTTGCAAGCAGATCCTTAAGACTGTTACAAAACAAAACGCATTATGCCTCGCTGCTTATAAAAAAAAGCACGTTGTGCCGCGCTGCTTATAAATAATTATATTAGTTAAGTGAGCTGCACATAAGAAAAAAAGGTGCAGCCGCCATTATTGCAGCTGAAGCAAAAAAACACAAGCTGTGCAGCGCTGGTTAAAAGAAAAGCAGTTGCAGGACAGCGTGTCCTGCCTGCAGCAGCAAGTAAGAGAGTCATTTAAGAAAATAGCGCTCACGGACTGCAATTAAACACATCCAGAGTAGCAACACATGTAACAGTGGCAGTCCTCATGGGAGGTTACAACAGGAGAAAAGGCGGTACTAAGTAGGGAGTACTAAGCCTATTGACAAATCAAAAGCCACTATTTACAAAGGACAGTAATAGGAGTCAATTGAAAAGATGGGCGGAGCTTAAAGTCCATACCTGAATACAGCATGTCTGGAACAGACAGCGCAAGCGCCACCTAGGGGAGCCCTAAAAACTTGTGGTCAAAGGAGAGTTTCAGAAGAGCATGAGGAGGACAGGAAGAATGGATTGCTCACCCGCCTGCAAAGGTGCTCTGGAGTGCTTAGCAACTAGTTCACCCTGGTTATCTATTGCTGGAACCGGGACATGGTGCTGGAAACCCTCTAAAAACAGCAGGCCCTAGTATGGCCTCTACATGCAAACAAACCATCTCGCCTCTCAGAGAACAAGGCCAGTACCTCACAGCGCACCCTGGGTTCCCAGACAGGTGAAAAACAATATAGTGGCAGGATTTCCTAGTGGAACACCTTTAACTGTGCACAAGGTCCGTGTGATTCCAAAAATCAAGGTTCATGTAAAAACAAAAATTATTGCGGTTCCCCATACGCATACAAGAGACAGGTAAGAGCAAAATGCAGGAGTTGGACCTGAGCAGATCTCATAAAGGGATCTAACTATGAGATGAGTTATCAGGCGGAATGATCACCGCGAAGAATACAGAGGGTTGAGGAAGAAACATATATCTTTAGAATGGGCTCAAATGATAGAACATTTCAAAATACAAAATGTAGATGTCACTGCTGACTGATGTGATACTGAAATTGCAACCTGCTCCTCCCCCCTCCTCCTCCTCCTCTCCCCCTCCTCTCCCCCTCCTCCTCTCCTCCCCCCTCCCCCTCTCCCTCCTCCTCCCCTCCTCCCCCCCTCTCCCTCCTCCTCCCCCTCTCCCTCATTCCCCCCTCCCCCGATATTGGTGCTCCTGCCATGACCTGCCCCCCGATGGAAATTGGAACAGACACTTAGTTCTTAGTAGCACAGTTCCTTCAACACATATTGGTTGCTTAAGAATGAGCTAGTAGACAGTACAGTCAGGATTGTGATCAATATATCGATTGTACATGTATGTTGCATATTTGATTTTATTAGTACTACTCAGCTTTGTTAATTTCTACGACCTATATATGTGAATGGATACCTTGAAGATATAATCATTGTAGTCCTATTATATGTCATGACACCTTGTCATTACCAGCTGTTCTTTCTGTGACTCAACAGACTAACGTATACACAACTGTAATGCAATGTAATTTTCATCAAAACTGAAAAACTTAATAAAATCTGTGTTAAAAAAAAAAATCAGGCGGAATGATAACCGGTAATGGGTTTGCACAGAGCTCAAAGATGCAGAAATGAAAGTGAAAGTAGGTTAACTACAACGCCCCTCCCTTCCGCACCTACGGCCTCGTCAAGGGACAGACTGCTGTCCTTTCCATCTGGGCCTCCTCTTTCCCTCCTACAGGAGGCACTCGTCATTGGGGCCCAACTCACTTCCTCTGATGTGAATCAAAAAGAGGAGTCAGCAACATACAAGTTATTTTACTTTACTTATTTTGCTGTCTGTGTGTGAGGGGGCCCCCTCTGACTTTTCTGCTGTGTAGGACCCCCCACACTGTGGATCTGTGGGGTATTCATTTACACCTCTGCCAGAGACCGCCTCCAACTCGATCTCCCCTTGCAGGACCTCTGCAACACTCACTCAATTCTTCTGCAACAAAATCACTGCCGTTTACAGTAACTTCAATTGCAATGGGATCCGACAAACCTCACCATACTCCTCCCAATCTTATCCAAAGAACCAATGCCAACCACATGGATCATCATCACCCCAGAAAAAAAGCCACCATCATGAAGTCCATCAGCTCAGGGGCCCCATCGGACCCCTACTCCCACCACGCCTACTCCAGGACTGCAACCCATCAGTGCCATGCTCACACCCATTCTGAATCCCCTCACCTTTTTGTGACCTTATCAGATGCTTAGAAATATGCACCTGTCCTCCCATCGCTGAAGAAACCCTCCGCAGACCCCTCAATGCTAGCCAACTAGAGATCTTCTCCCTGCTACCATTCGCAGCCAAGGTCTTAGAAAAAAATCATCAACAGATGCTTCACTGAATAACTCCACAACAACTAACTCCTCAAAACCGCTCTGGGCAGAGGAGAGACAGCAGCCCTCCTCCTCCTGGACCTCTCAAAAGCATCAGACATGGTTTCCCACCCCATTCAATGCCTAAACAACATCAGAATCCAAGGACACACACTCTGTTGGATCTGCTCTTTCATGACTGGAAGGACCCAGACAGTCGGCCTTGCATGTCCACCGCAGATGCCCGCAACCTCATCTGAGGAGTTCCACATGGATCCTCCCTGAGGCCGACCTTCTTCAACACAAACATGATCCCTCTAGCTAACATCCTCCAGTCTCACGACATCAACATCCTCTCCTACGCCAACAACACTCAACTCATTCTCTCCCTCATGGACAATGTGCCCCGTACCTGGATCAAGTTCAATGCCTGCATGACAGAAATCACACACTGGGTGAAGATAAACTGTCTAAAGCTGCTCACCGACAAGAATGAAATGGTGACCTTCGGGAACAGCACTTCACCGTGGAACTCCAACTGGTGGGTGAACGAGCTATGCCAGCACGACCTCAAAAACACATCTTTTCACATTAGTGCAGATCGAGGAAGAACTTACTACCCACATGAAGAGCAGATGTTCTCTTGTCATGAAGAACTGACAAAGATGCCCAGTAAAGTAACGCAGCCTGGAAGGACATGTGTGGGACAGCCTTAAAAGCCAAGTCTGCTCCATAGGCCCGAGTCTGCCCCCAGCCAGCTTCCCAGAAACTAGCACAACCACATCTATATCTAGGACAGCTGTAGAGACTTCTTGGAGAAACTAAGGGTAAAACATCAGTTGGTGATTCACACGGCTGGCACCAATGAGGGACATAATCTATTCTTTAAAATGTTCAGAACTAAGGGTTGACTCAGGAACTTATGGGTAACAAGGAAAATGCTATTTAATATGTATGACAACCTTGCAGCATCCGTATTCTCTTGTGATTAACCTGAAGCACTACCAGAACAAAATTCTGACTAAGTGGCTCGGCCCAGTATAGCTATTTAGGCTGAAGTGAACTGAGCAGAATGTGCAGAAAAAAACAAAAGAAAGAGACCTGGGGTCTACGCTAGAAAAATGGGTCAGCCTCACGTTGCTTTACTGCCAAAAATTCAGGGATTTGAGAGCGAGCTTGTTAAAGGGCCTTGTTCTTAAAGTACAAATTGTGAATAGGCATCATGACCTGAGAAGGTTCTGCACAGGAAATAATGGGAAATATATTACTCAGCTGCAAGGTTTTTAGATAAGTGTCCTCACAGCTGACGTGCCATTGATATAAGTGATGAACTACATTTTACATTTTTGCAAGGTTAAGGTCCAGGATGCTGTTTAATTTATTTGCTTTCTGTTGATATCTACATTTTTAAGTAATCTGAGCAAATAATGCCATGCTGAACATAGCTGAACTTGAGAGTATGGCTTAGTGCAAGGCACATACTTATGTCCGGACCTCAGGGTGGGTTAGGGTGCAGTCACATACTGGCATGCGCATCCTGGCTAGAAAGCTGTTGGGCAGCAGAAAGGAGCAGTGTACAGCTACACAAGGAAGGGTTTGAGGTGAAGAGACATTTTTTCAGCCAATGAAATGAGAGACCTCAGACAGTAGAAAGAAATACTAATGTATGGAAATGAAATACACTTGTAGCCTCATTCAAACAAAAGAAGCCTACAAACTTGATGACATAACCTGAATGGAAAAACAGACCTGTTTTATAGCAGAACATATGTGCTTGGCCTACCTATAAAATGCAATGCACTCTATGCCTAACCCCCACCTCATCTTTGCAGTGAACTCCTTGGCACTGCTTAATTTGTGCCAAAGTTTGCCAGTGCTCATTTCTTTAATATAGCCAGCTGGTCAAGTTGAGTTATTGGCTATAAATGTGTCATTGGCTTAATTTGCATTTAGTTTGAGATTGGATATCTTAAGTAGATTCTATGATATTTTTTCGACAATTTGACAATCTATGTGTAGGACATATTTTACATTATGAACTATATATTTCTGGAAACATACTTGAATTTCTGAAGCACAAAAAAAGAGTAGCCTTGCTTTAAATCTCTCCCTGCTAACAGCACAGTGATCAGTCAGCTAAAAACAAACCTGTGGGCCCTCGCACACTAGAAGGTGTTCCCTCACCATCCTAGCTCCACCAGACAGTTAAAGTCCCTTTCCAGCCTACATCAACCATACACTACGTTACCTCAATAATCTGCATCCTCCATATAGTGTTGTTCCTTGCGCACACCACCTACAGCGCATTGCAGCCCACTACATCCTACTTCTCGTTACCGGTCCACCCTTCTTTGAACATACAATGCAATGCACGACCACCATAAAGCCACTATAAAGTGCATTCCCAGCTGACCCCCATTGCTGCCTTAAAACCCCATTCTTTTACCATAAATGTGTTCCCTGAACACTACCTTTACCCTACCAATCTTTCGCTGCTCACCTTAGTTTTTACTCTACAGCAATTGCCTACCGACTAAACCAAAGTTACCCAGTGCATTTTCTGGCCACTAAACCTGCAAAATAAAGCGCTTTCCATGCCCACTCTACTGCACCGTTGTAGAAAATTTGCCTTTTGTGCATGGTCACCCTGGATTTTTCACCTTTGCTGGACCCTATTTTTGTTTGCTGGCTTTAGAACTCGGTTCACTTTACCTCTGCTAACCGGTAGAATGTATCGGTGCTCCCCCTTTAAACATGGTTAAATTGGCTTATTCTTAATTGGCATATTTAACTTGCCTATAAGACCCTACTATATGGTTTGCAAAGGCCTGGAAGTTAAATATCACTAATGGACTGCAGCACGTATTGGGCCATCCTCTACAGTGGCAATGCAAGCATGGCTTCATGCCTACTCTGTATAGCCTGCTGCTGCAGTGCAAAACCTTCCATTAACATATTAGTAAGTCACCCCATGTAAGCCTTGAGCCCACAAGGTAGGGTGTGTTGTATTTACAACTGAAACATGTAGTAAGTTAATGTTACCATGTTCCTACATGAACAAGGTCCTAAACACTAGGTTTACTGTAGCAGGCCTAGCTGTACAATGCAGAAAACCAGACTGCAAATTAAATATTAATACTGTATCACGGGAAAAGGACCAGCTAGAAAAATAATGAAACAACAATTTTTAACAGTTATTAAAAATCTAATTCAATGGTGATGTCAGATTTTTAATAAATATCAGGAAAAAATAGCTTTTAAAACATTACCCTTTACCTGCTTGAACTGTCAGAGAGCTAAGTAACATAAGCCTCTGACAGCTTTCAGTTTGTGCTAAGCACTTGAATAGGTGTGAAAAATTTGTGAAATGCCTCCCAAGAGCAAACAATTGGATGACCTGAATGGGCTGAGATGACAACTGAATATGTAGGGCGGGGGCTGTGAGCCTCCATTTGACAGCACAATGTCCAAATCCTGCTTGACGGTCTGTTGAGTAGTCAACACTTGGGGAGCACTTGAATGGAAGAGAACAGGATGGTGAGACAATTCTTGAGGCTGCTCTCTCTGGTTGCTGAAAGACTCTGTTTTTGTCCCACCAGACTTCTGTCTCTTGGTTTGTTATGAATACAGTGCCGGCCACAAACTGGATTTTAATCTTAGATGTGGGATGACACTTGTCGTGACATAGTACACTCTACACACACACCCCCAGCCCTCAGAGCCCAAGTTTAGTGTGGCCAAAGAATTTCGCCATCTTGAAAATGCTCGGACACTTGGCATTTTGGGACTGTTTGCAGTAAGTCAAACAGGAACTGCTGCAAATGTAGGTAGAGTTACTCTTGGGAACATTTATCCCATAGGTTAGGACGTGGCCAGTAGTCATCCAAACTCACTAGCTAGTGCCAGGCATAAATGTGGCATCTCCAGGCATCCACTGTGGAACACTTTCTAGACCTGCGGAAGATCAGAAGAGGACTGGACCTGTTGTAATCCGAGATGACACCAGAAACACTGGACCTGCTCCCTCCTGCACCCAAAAAGGAGATAGACGTTGGCTCCAAGGCCTAGTTGGCTGACCTCCTGTATGGCTACTGGGAGACAACAAGTTGCAAGAGCGCTTTTCCTGGAAGTACCCAGCTGACAAGTGACAAATAGACATGGACTGGATCATGCCTGTCGACCCTGTGCATCTTTAAGTGCCTCCCTATAGGTCCTGGGGGGCTTTAGAAGTGTACTCCTGTGAGGACTGGGTCTTAAAGGACTGAAGTTAGTAGGTAAAATCTTTGACCGGGATGAGCCTATTGGTGTATCTGACCTGTGTTCCATCACGGTCAGCTTGAAATTGCACCTAGGTCCCAGACTACACAAACATACACTATGATTGGTGCTTTGTGTGTTTAGTCACTATTTTCCCTTAAAACATTAAAAATTCATATATATGGTTCCCTTGCTTAGATTTTTGTTATTGTCGTCAAGTTTTTTAAATTACATTGTACTCTATTTTTTTTTCATTTGGTTTGGGATTTCTATTGTTTTTCCATTTTGACTTTATTCCTGTTTTGGTGCTGCATAAATACTTTACACATTGACCTAGATTAAGCCTATCTGCTCTGTGCCAAGCTACCAGGGGATTGAGCTCAGGGTAATTTAGTGACTTGGAGGGTTCAAGCTTACAAGGGTTGTGATTATTCATTGAAATTGGCAGTCGCTCACCCAAAATGATAATCCAATTTCTTTCAGTCACACATTGTTTTCTCTGTAAAACTCACCTCTAACATGTAACATAGTTCTTACTACTGTGCACTCTCAGTGCAGCCTGGATCGACCTTACAGTGCATTCTTGTCTGCCCTATTTCCACCCTAGTCCCCCAGGTCATATTTAAAGGACCATTTAAGCATTACAGTTCTAGTGGCTGCCTGGAAACGGGTTCAACATTCAAAGACTAGACAAACTGTCCAAAAAAACAGAAAAATTATTCCACGCGGCCACTTCTTATGCACAGTCGCTTTTTACATAGAATGTTCTATTTCTCTAACTCATCAAAGATTGATACTTTTACGGGGCGTGGCTTGCCGTGCTGCAGGATGGCCGCCTTCTGAAGGGCCTCTGCAGGCCAGGCCTAAATATCCTTCGATATCACCGTTTATGACTGGAATCTATCGCTACTGACGCGAGACACCATGGCTAGAGTAGGAGCCGCTCGTAGCCCACACACTAGAGCAGCTAACCAATTGAACACTATTATTTTTGATCATAATCTCATTGACATCTGGCGCAGCAGACACCCTACAGTTAAGGAGGGCACGTGCATCACATCACATCACAGTGCTTGGTCCAGATTAGACTACTGGCTGGTCACTGGTGATGTGGCTGCCTGGACCGTGGACGTGACGCACGTGCCCCGCACGCTTTCAGACCATGCCCAGGTTGCATTGTGCTGGAAGATACCTCAGACTAGACCCCGCGCGTTTAGTTGGTGACTCCCGCCCCACGCTCTCCTAGACACAGCATTTAAGGAGGAGATTAGAACCGAGATCATTCAATTCTTCTCCACAAATGAGGGGTTGGTAGACTCTTCCTCCACTTTATGGGAAGCCTTCAAGGCAGTTATTAGGGGAGCTTGTATCTCTAAGCAAGCGGGGGTGCTAAAATCAATTAGGACTACACTATCAAATTTGGAGAATGAGATTAGATCCTCGGAATTGCTGTTTTACCAGTCGGGGGCGCATTCACATCTTGCCTCAATGAGGGAGAAGATAACTGAATTTGAGGAAGAGGCTGTCAGAGAGACCAGGTTCTTGGGGAAAGACGCTAAAGCACGATATTACGGAGAAGGCGACAGGCCCGGCAGGACCCTCGCTAACACACTCAAACAGCACTCATCTCCAGCCTTCATACCTGAGCTACTAGACGATAATCTGACTCCAATTAGGGGACAACAAGCCACACACAACCACCTCACACACTTTTATTCCTCTTTATGTACTACCACACAACGAGCCCCACACCCTGAGTTACTTACATATCTTGATTCCATCGAACTCCTCTGGCTGAGTGATGCCCACAGGGCCTACCTAGATGTCCCGTTCTCCGTAGAGGATATAAAGCAGGTCATATATAGCCTACCAGGCGCAAAGGCGCCCGGATTAGATGGGCTGAAAACGTCCTTCTACAAAACGTACGCAGTAGAACTTGCACCCCACCTGTTGGATGTCTATCAGGAATCTTTGGAATGCGGCTCGCTGCCACCAACCATGAGGGAGGCGGTGATTATCTCCCTTTTAAAACCAGATAAGCAGGCCGACCTATGCGACTCATATAGACCCCTATTATTGATTAATGTGGACGTAAAGATCTTGGCTAAGCTGATAGCTAACTGGCTTCAGCCAATCCTACCACTTATAGCCAGACCGGATCAGTCCGGATTCATTCCGGGCAGATCAACAGCGCATAATTAGCGCACTTTCTTTGCCACTATTCACCAAATTGACCCCAAATTACCAGCCATCGCTACGTTTTTAGATGCCACCAAGGCATTCGACTCCCTGGAATGGCCCTACTTATTTACGATATTGCCCAGATTGGGGCTCAGTCCCAACTTCATCAATCTCATCAGCTTACTTTACACTAGACCGACGGCCCGCCTGAGAGCTAATGGCCTTCTTTCAGAACCATTCGATATAACGCGAGGCACTAGACAGGGCTGTCCGCTTTCGCCGTTGCTCTTTGCGATAGCAATGGAACCATTAGCGGCTAGAATACGACAACACCACTCGCCCGCGGATTAGGGTTCTCAGATAGAGGCCTTATAATTTCAATGTATGCCGACGACATTACCCTATATATTCGTAAACCAGATGTAAATTTAAATCCTGTGTTGCGGGAAATACTTCAATTTGGGGGCATGTCAGGCATAAAAATCAACTGGTCCAAATCATCAATCCTGCCACTAACCGACGCACCATTAGAAACCGACCTGGAATTCCTGCTTACTTGGGCGGATGGCGCTGTAAAATATCTAGGGGTGTGGCTCAGCAGAGATTTACAAGAAGTTTGGCGTATGAACTTCGGTAAACTGATGGAATGGTTAGAAAGTAAATATAAATTCTGGTCCACCTTACCACTGTCCTTAGCTGGAAGGATCGCCTTAACCAAAATGTTAGTGCTCTCCAAGTTTTTAAATCTCTTTGTGAATATACCTATCCCCCTAACCAGAGTCTTTTTTAATTCTGTTCGCTCTAGTCTCATAGCCCTGGTGTGGGCTGGTAAGCAGCCGCGAGTGAGCTGGGAAATATTGACACTTCCGCTATCGCGGGGATGGCTGGGGGCCCCAGACCTTGAACTCTATGCACTAAGTGCACAAGCGCAATTTCTCCACTTCTGGATACACCCGATCCAGTTTCAGCCACGTGGCCATCGAAAAAGATGTGGCAGACCCGATCCCGTTACACGTCGCTGTTTACAAACCATACCACAGAACACCTGGCGAGGTGAACACAGTCGAAACTCTTTGATGGGCCTGGGAGGGTTTAAGGAAACGGGTCGGCACCCCATTGCTCTATGCTCCCTCCACCCCACTTGCACACCACCCACTATTCCCTACACTTCAAGATAAAGGCACAATAGAATGCGCCCGCAAAATGAGTATTTCCAAGTTAGGTGACTTATACCCGCAGGACACATTTTTAGAGACACCGCACAACCAAGACGGCACCCCAACTCCTTTTCTTGAATTATTACTATACTACCAGCTTAGAGCGACTTGAAAAACGATTCACTCTACTTTCCCGTCGCCTCCGGCCACCATAATGTCACTAGAACACCTTTTAGCCACCCCGTCTCCCCGGAAACTGATTACCAGACTATACAATCATACGCAATCAAGCACCCCACAAGTGAACTCGAAGGCCCTGGTTAAATGGAGAATAGATCTGGAAGACCTGCCAACAGGCAAGCAATGGTCATTTTGCTGTTCCCATCTGCGTCACCTATCTCCTAATTATAAACTGAGACTAATTCACTTCAAGTTCCTTCATAGATTGTACCGCACCCCCTCACAGTTACACAAACTAGGATTGCGTCAGGACTTTAAGTGTGGGAAGTGTAAACAGGACAATGCCACATTCCTACACGTGGCGTGGGTCTGTCCTGCCATAGCTAGATTCTGGGAGGTGGTATATGTGACCATTGGGGAAGTCACAGGGACTACACTTGACTGCACGCCACTCGTGGCTCTTCTGGGGTACGTTGAGGAAGCCCCGCCTGAGAAGCGCCGGCTTATTGCAATGATGCTCTTACTTGCAAAGCGTAGAATAGCCATACACTGGGGCGCCCCACAATCTCCCTGCATTAAAATTTGGATACAGGACATTGTTTACTGCCAGGAGCAGCTTGCCGCGTTCTGGGACCTGATGCCCATGGCTTCTCGCCCTAAGGACATCTGGGAACCCTTTGTTTCCTGGCTTAAAGAAAAAGAAGAGTCTGGCACTGTCAGCCCAGCATAGATCACTAATTCCTTAAATACCAATTGTACACTATTTGCTGTTCGGACTGAGAATAGTCTAAAGTCACCGCCCCTACACGGGTTTGTTAGTGAAGATACCACACTATGCATGTATTCTGTATCAGGAAACTGACATGACTTTTACTAAAATTGTAAACACCACCCTTAACTGATTCAAGACCAAAAAGCCAACCTCTAATCAATCATTTTATACACCGGTGCCTTTGCGGGACAAGTGAACAATGTATGTTAATCATTTATAATACTACATGATGCAATGTGATATAAGTTGTCCGCTATATGTAAAGTGACCATGGATAGATGCAAACCCTGTAAATGTTTGTAAGACTCGAACTGCAATATAAGTTGTATTATGTTTAAGTCTGCGCAAAATTCAAATAAATAAAACTTTTAAAAAAAGATTGATACTTTTACACCTGATATAACAAGAAACTCTGAAGGCCATTTAGCAGCTCATAATCCCATGTCATAACCCTTGAATTAAATACATAGATGTCAAGTGGATACCTAACTCCAACTGACTCATTTCAATATAAATAATAAGCCTGCTGATGCGCAGAGTCAACCTCCAACCCGTACCCCACGGTATTCTAACTGAAACTCAAATATGTGAAAATAAAATCTGAGTCATGTGTTAATACTGGTATCACCTTCATGTTTAAGCTACTTTTATCAATACTAACAATCAACTCATTTTTTATATTAAATGACTTATTTAATTAATATTAATATTTGAGGGTGATGATCTGGGAAGGACAATCGGGCCTACAACTCTGAGAGAGAAAGTAAGGACGCGGGGGTGTGTGAAAGGGGAGATGCCCACAAGATAACGCAGGCCCCAAAGCTGATCCACTAAGTAAGTGCAGACTCTCGAAAGACTGGAAGACTTTGTGCCATAGGCTTCCGCAGCTACTTGGGCGGGAGTGAAAGTAGAAAAGAGAGACGAGAGAGAAATTGGGTGAGCCTCCTACACCTCACCCCAAAAAACAGAAGACAAGAATGCCGAAACCAAAGGGCAAAATAGGGGCAACACAGCCTGCCACGCGCGAGCCCTCCCCAATATCTCTTGAAAACGAAAGTGGGGACCCCACGAACAATGAATCCGCCCTGCACCTACATCTTGACAAGGTACTTGCTGCCATAGTGGATACCAAGGCGACACTCCAACAAGATATAGGGTTAGTGTCAGTGGTGCTAGGACTATTACAAGCTGAATATCGAAAGCTGGTAGATAGGGTCAAGGAGGTGGAAACCACTGTGGAGGAACTTCTCCCGGAACACAAAGAAGGGGAGTCGCGCCTAGATGACCTTGCCACTAGAGTGACTGAATTGGAGCGTAGGGCTGAAGGTGCAGAAGGGAGAAATAGGAGAAATAACATTAGAATAGTAGGTATCCCGGAGGGATCGGAGGGCACGGACAAGATAGCGTTCCTAGAGAAATGGCTGTGCGACTAAATGCCTCCCGACTCCCTCTCTGAGTTCTTCGCCCTAGAAAGAGCTCACCGAGTCCCGGGATGGCCACCTGCCCCGGGGAGACCTCCAAGACCAGTGGTGGCCAAACTACTGCACTATAAGGACAGGGACTCGATTCTGCAACAGGCCCGGGCTCATGGGCCCTACATCCAGGACAGCAGTAAGGTACTGATGTTTCCGGACTTCACTGCTCACGTGCAAGCACAGCGAGCTTCCTTCATCAAGGCGAAGAAGGCCCTCTGAGAGGCAGGCTTACAGTATTCCTTGATCTTCCCGGCAAAGCTCAGAATCATATTAGATGGCTCCATGCACTTCTGCCACACTCCTGAGGAAACATCGACCTGGCTAGAGGCGTACGAAAAAGGCACACCTCTGCCCAAACCACAACAGGGACCTCGAAGGACGAAATGCACAGCAAGGCCTAGACAAAGACACCCCAAGAAACCGAGCGCACTCCAGAAACCCACGACATCACAGACACAGCAGGACAGGAAGGCCGCTCTGCAAGCTGTGACATCGCTGATGTCTTCTCAAACTTCGGATAAACTAATGGTCTCATCCTCTGAGCATCTCGCTCATCGGACTCAGAAGAGAACACAAGAAACTAATCAGATTTACCGGCAGATGACATCATATAACGGAGAGGACAGCGAGTGGCCTTCGCTTGCATGAGGATCTGAGAACTAAAGACTTTGCACAACATGATCCTCAGGAGCGAGCAATGGTCGACCTCCCCCATGAATTGGAGTACCGGGACGGAAACAACACCCTTTTAGGGTCCCGGCCTCTTTCTGACTACACCCCACCAGAGTGTTCCGCCCGAGGAGTTGAAAGCGGCGTTATAACTGTACCAATGTTTGTTTTCAGGTCTGGGCAGCTGGCCGTTGCCGGTCCGCTCATGGGTTTGTATTTTTTGGGTTTATTGTTTGCTGCACTGGGGCCCCCCATTCAGGAGAAGAGTTGGAGTCTGTTAGGGGGCGAGGGGGGCAGGGACAATGAATGTAGACTATGTCTAGCCCCATAGCTAGACCTGAAGAATTTAAGATGATCTCCTGGAACATTAGGGGCATGGGTTCTCCCGCTAAACGATAAAACATCCTAAGCTATATTAGACGCAGGGGCGCCCAGGTGGTGATGCTCCAGGAAACACACCTAACAATAGAAGAAGTTACCAGGCTCAAGCGTAGATGGCGGGGTCAGCTATTCGCGACGGCTTATTCTGAATATACTCGAGGGGCCCTTATATGGATCAAACCGGGAACCCCCTTTCATGCTACACACACAATTATAGACAAAGAGGGTCGCTTTGTACTAGTGAAAGGGAGGCTGAAAGGGAGAGGAATAACACTTGAGAGCATATATGCCCCGAATCAAGACCTGATGCAATTCCTCCAACAGCTCTCTAGACCTCTGTCTAGAATTAGCAGCAGGCGACCTGATTTTGGGGGGCTATTACAATAGTGTGGTAGATCTAGCCATAGATAGATCCAGGCCACCTTTGAGGGGTACGGCGGCTGCAACGACAGCTAAGGGCCTCAGGGAATGGATGACCAGATGGGAGTTGTTAGATATTTGGCGGCTACAAAACGAACAACGGATAGAATACTCCTATTATATGCCACTTTATGGCCTACATACTAGACTAGATACGTTTCTTTACTCTAGACAAATAGCATTCAACCTGGCGGGGTCAGAATATCTAGGACGTTCCCTATCGGACCATAGTCCTCTTTTATTAAGATTCGCCCCCACCCTGGAGAGAGTCTCTATCCCATTATGGAGATTAAATCCTAATCTCCTCGAGGATGACTGCTTCAGGCAAAAGTTATCCACTGCTATCTCAAACTATTTTGAAAACAATCAGGGCTCTGCCAGCAGCCCCCTGATAGAATCGTACGCATTTATGGTGGTAGTCAGGGGGCAGTGCATGGGTCAGACTGCGGGCGCCAGACAAGAGATCCACAACGAGCTCCACACCTTAGAAACACAAATAAAGACACTGGATAGGGCTGCTGGGAATGACAGAAGACAGGAAATGATTATCGGAACTAAAAAGCAGATACAGTGAGACTTTGGAAAGGCTGATGCTACTAGATTCACGAATATATCAAGAAAAACAACATATAGAAGGAGGGAAGGCGGGGGAAATGCTAGCTTGGCTGATTCGGCCCGAAACCAAGGGTTCCCCGATCCACAATTTATTAACACCCGAGGGGCGCACACTCTTTTCACCTAAAACTATTAATGGCACGTTCAGGGACTACTATGTCGCATTGTACTGAGGGCCGAGGAAGGTACGGGAGGCGGATATGGTAACGTATCTGGAGGACTTGGGGTTCAAGGAGGTAGATCAGACAGTACAGAAAAGTCTGGAGGTGGCGATCACGGCGCAGGAAATTAGCACAGCAGTTAAAGAAATGGCCAGAGGGAAGACCTGGACCAGATGGCCTTCCGGCAGAATTCTATAGCACTTATGATGCCACCCTGGCCCCGCATCTGGAAAAAATGTATGCAGTGGCACTACAGGGGGGGCCTACTCCCAGCGTCCCCAAGGGAGGCTCTGGTAGTTCCTTTGCCATAAAACAAAATCGGAAACGCCGGGCACGGCGGACTTCAGACCACTGTCGATGCTGAATCTTGATTTTAAAATCTTGAGCAAAGTATTGGCCACCATACTAATGCCATATATGCAGAGACTAGTCCACGCTGACCAAAATGGGCTTATCCCGACCAGGTCGACTTCTAACAACCTGAGGAGACTGTATCAAGTGCTATTTCATAAAGATCTGACGATGTACCCGGACGCTGTAGTTGTGGCGGTCGACCTGGAAAAGGTCTTTGATTCCCTGCGGTGGGATTTCTTGCTTCAGGTGATGAAGAATATTGGTTTGGAAGATGAGTGGCTGCGATGGGTTCGGCTACTGTACTCTAATTCTACGGCCAGGGTATGTACGGGCGGATTAGTATCTTCATCCTATCCTATATATAGAGGAACTCGGCAGGGCTGCCCATTGTCGCCTCTGCTTTTTGTCCTAGCAATGGAGCCCCTGCGGAGCGCTTTAGACGAGAGGGGGAGTGACAAGAGATTATACTAGGCGGGTCAGTGCATATGATTTCATTATATGCAGATGACATCCTACTATATATCAGGGACGGAAGGCAGGGTATGCAGAGAGCGATTCAAATCTTAGAAGAATTTTCATGACTATCAGGACTCCATGTCAATAAACGTAAGACCCAGATCTTCCCGGTGAGACCCACACTGATTAGACCAATGGGACTGACAGAGGGGCTAACCTGGTCACCATCCTCCTTCAAATACTTAGGTATCCAGGTATTCCATAGCCAGATAGATCTAGTGGAAGGGAACCTGGGAAAGGCTGTTCGTGCCTTAAAAACAAATGTGGCCTTTTGGCGAACTCTCAGTCATAGCTAGAATAGCGCTCTCCAAAATGGTTATATTACCAAGACTGCTATATTACTTTGTGAATCTTCCGGCTGTAATCCCCAAGAAATGGTTTAAAGAGATGGACGCCCTACTATGAGATCTGATTTGGGATGGCGGGCGGCACAGAGTGTCCCTCATGGTGTTAAGACAACCAATGACTGTGGGGAGATTGGGTGCGCCGGATTTTGAAGCATACTATCCTGGCAGCGCAACTCCAGTGGCTAGCACAATGGTTAGACGGACTGGGACGGGAGACGCTGGCGTTATCGGGGAAACCACCTCACGGGCTACTATTGCCCAGAATGCTACAACCCAAATATAAGATCAAACACATGGGAGTGGTGTTAGAGTTGGCCCTGAAATGCTCGGATAGATGCACAAAAGGAGGAGTGGAACTCCCCCTGTATGCGCCTGACCTGCCGGTGGTGGGATTACCTCGGGAGGGAGACGGGTGCCCCTTCACACATGGTCATCTGAGAGAATGGGTGGAGGCCGGGGTGACCACAGTCCAGGACTGCTACCAAGATGGAGAGCTACTACCCCTCTCGGAATTTCTGGAGTACCACGAACTAGGTCCGGGCCAGTTCCTAAATTACCATGTAGTGAGGGGAGCTATGACCGCACTCTGGGGCAGGGACACACATGAGCCTGGCGCACATCCGGTCCTCCAGGCAATGGTAACACTGGGAACCACCAGACAACTGGTAAAATGGTTATACAGGGCGATAATGAAAATGACAAAACCGAATCTGACTCACTTGCAGGAGAAATGGGGGAGGGGGGGGGAAATAGTTGGTAGACCTCTGGCTGACGTGGAATGGAAGAAATCCTTAGAGAACACTAGGAAGGTATCGAGAAATTCCAATTTCAAACAATTTAATAATTCTCCTCATGACATACCTCACACCACATAGGCTTAACATCATGTATGGGACTGCTGACAAGAAATGCCCCGGATGTGAAGAATTAGATGCCAATTTCCCGCACATGGTATGGGGTTGCCCGGAAATACAAGGGTACTGGCTAAAGATAATCGAGATCCTCAATGGAGTACTGGCACTTGCACTGAGATGCAGTCCCGAGGTTTGCCTGCTTGGGCTTTTCCTGAGACCCAAAGCCTGAAAAATTGGCCACAGGTTTATTGACCTGGCCTTGGTCCTAGGCAAAAGGCAAAAAGCTCGTAGGTGGCGCTCGGCGGGGGGGCCTCAGGGTGTCTGTCTGGGAGAAAGAAGTTTCGACTTGGGCCAGAGCAGAGAAAAGAGCGGTGGCCCGGGAGGATAAAATAACGAAAAAGCGCAAACCCCTAGCTGAACACTGGGCTGAAATAATGAGGGCTTGGGAGTCCAGAAGTTCAGGAGACGTAGAGAGCAATAGTGAAGGCCCCACACCAACAGAAGAGGAAGGGCCCCCCTCCATCCCTACTCCATCATAGTAAAGCTAGGAGAGGTTCTCCGGATATGAGTGAGGAGTGTAAAAGACTGTAAAGATGAATGCGTGGGCCCACTCCCCAACCTGTGACCCTGCCCCCTCCCCCCACCTGCGCCCCCCCTTTTCAAACAGACAAGAGTTAAGACATACGTGGAAAATTTACGTGAGAGAAAGAATATGAGGAGGGACCCCAGGAAAGAGTGGCAGTTAGTTGTTGTATTTGTTTATTATAAGTAAAGAGCATAGAAAAAAGTTATTTAACCTGATCAGAGAGCACTACATACTCCACAACAAGAATATTCTTTAACCAGGAATGTGAGGTTTGCACATAAGAAACTAACATATTTAAGTTAGAAGGTTTATGATCAAGATTTGAAAGCAGAATGAGAAATGTCGTTGTTGTCTTAGGTTCTCCTACTTTTTAATCTGCCAGAGATACAGTAATAGTGAATAAATAACTATGTACATGTACTGGATAGTATAATGTAAGATGCCAACTAACGAAAAATGCTAATAAAAATATCTTTTTTTAAATATATATATATATATATTTGAGGGTGATGATCTGTTCTTGGAGCACATACCGACTAGACCAAGACAGCCCAAGACGTGCAAGTCGTGTGCCCCAAGCTTCCAAATCATACCACTCTTTCTGTCAGCAAAAACTTCAATATTTGATTCATTTTGGTTAATTCTAAATTCGTTTTCGATACAATATTGGAAAAATACATTTAGGGCTCTTCACAGGTCAACTTTAGTACAAATAAAGTGAATACCATAAACTTCAAAAAGCAGAGCATGGAGCTCACGCACAAATCTAGGATTAACCTGGACCTTCAACAGAGCAAAATGCAAACCAGTGGTACAAACGTTAAATAACAAGAAGGAATTTAAGCATCGCTGCTTGAAGCCCTTTTGTGAGGCACTCTGCCCTTGAAAATGCCTTCCGTGTTCAATTCGAACTCAAATCTGATTACTCAGAGCTGGGTCATCTTAAGCAAACAACGGTGCATTCCTAAACATTAGTCCAAAGAATACTTCTATGATACAGTTAAAAACTGAAACAAAAGCTACTGAAAACAAGTATAAAGGAAGGATACCTTTAGTTTTGGATTGCACCACCTATATTAAGGCATTCTGTGAGACTGAAGAACTGGCTTTTAACCTCTTACCTAAAAGATTTATGCTACAAGATTGCCAGAGAAAACCTTACTATATTTTTCAATATCAATTGCCATAAAAAGGGATCAAATGTGCCACACAATTTTCACTACAGCAAGATAAGAGTGAACAAACTCTTTTGCAGAGGCATGGGGATCCATGCTCCACTACAGTGATACCAATGATAAAGCTCCCAACTAAAACCACTGCACCAAAATTACAAGTACTGAAAGTCAACAGGTGTGGCTTTTATGTAGTGCATGCACACTGAAGCACAAATGAACCAACAGGTGCAGAGAAAAACAAACCTGCACATATAAACCCCCATGAATCCAATGCAGACAGAAATAATATACATATACATAGACATAACCAGCAAACAGACATTCATTTGTATTCACAGGTAGATAGTTGCATAAGCATGTGGTTATATGGATTAAATGGGTGAATGGATGAGAACACACACAGACAAACTGGCAGGATGGCTAGAGAATGAAATATATCAAATGTTTTAGCTGTTTATGATGTGACACTCTGACTTGTTTTTCTCTTTCAGTGTATTTTCGGTGGGGATCTTCAAGTGGATCCCCACCGAAACAAGAAAAACAGTCACCCAGGCCCTCGTCACCAGCAGGCTGGACTACGGAAACGCCCTCTACGCAGGAACGACGGCTAAGCTCCTGAGACGGCTGCAACGCATCCAGAACGCCTCTGCACGTCTTATCCTCGACATCCCCAGACGCAGCCACATCACACCCCACCTGAGAGACCTGCACTGGCTCCCTGTCAACAAGAGGATAACCTTCAAGCTCCTCACCCACGCACACAAAGCACTCCACAACTCCGGACCAGCCTACCTCAACAGACGACTCAGCTTCTACACCCCCACCCGCCAGCTCCGCTCCACCAGCCTCGCCCTCGCCACAGTCCCCCGCATCCGGAAAACGACCGCCGGTGGCAGATCTTTCTCCCACCTCGCCGCCAAGACCTGGAACACCCTCCCCACCAACCTTCGGCAGACCCAAGACCTACTGGCCTTCAGAAGACTCCTCAAGACCTGGCTCTTCGATCAGTAGCAGCACCACCCCCTCTTCCCCCAGCGCCTTGAGACCCTCGCGGGTATGTAGTGCGCTTTATAAGTGACTTGATTGATTGTATTTAACTTGCCCCACATTGTTGACCCTCTGCTACAGTTTGTTTCCCAACAGCATTTGGGAGATAATCCACAAACAGGAGTGTATCAAAAACCACAGCAGATCTCTTTGATTTATAATCCTCTGAGAAATTCTACCAGTTAAAACATAAGACAAATGTTATCATATTTTGCCATTTTATATTATCTTTATTTAATGAGAAACAGATGGCATCTAGTGTAAAAAACGTAATTCAGTATGAGATAAATTGGTGCTGGGGAATTAAATACCTACTATGTTCTTTCATCCAATAATGTCCCCAACATATAAAAGCAATTACCAGCAGCTGCCTCCCTCCCTCAAGCACCTTGTGAAGAGAGGAGCTTTTTTAAGATAATGCACAAACCAATCAATGTCATTCCAACCTAAAAGACAACAATTAAACTATGTCTCTTCCCTCCTCTTTCCCTTATCCCAAAGTCTACAATTTCACAAAACACCCAAATCCATTCTTCATGGTGTGTGTAATGCAATTGCAAATTGATTTGGGTACAAATGGTTATAAGAGACTCATGAAACCAAGGATAAACCTCAAGAACCTGGACAGTATCAACCAGACAGGATGATACGGGTCCAATTTGTTTCGGTCAGCTTCTACAACTTGTCAGTATATTTGCCTGGATGAATTTACTAAAGTCTTCAGTTTTGATTCATGGTTTTATAGCGTGAAAGTAGCACACTAGTCAGGGAATAAAAGGGCTGTTGGAGAAGTTGTCTTGAGATGAGATACTAAAACGTTTTCACTCATCACTATAAAATGTTAATGACTAGCTGATTATAACGCATCTCTTAAAGAAAACAACTTCTCACCACAAGATTCAATGAACTATCAGCTCAGTTTCATCTTTTTCCACCAGATGGAGAATATGGCGGGTGAGACCACACGCCAGTTTCCAAAGTTTGAGTTAAACAATGACTATATGGTCATCAAATAGGCTTCATACAGCAAAGGGCTACGAACATCAGGGAAGACCTGCCCTAGCCTATGAATCAATCAATCAGGGGTTTGTATAGCGCGCTACTCACCCGTGAGGGTCCCAAGGCGCTGGGGGGGGGGGGGGGAGGGGTTTGCAGCTCCGGATCAGTCGAAGAGCCAGGTCTTGAGGCTCCTCCTGAAGGTGTGGGAGTGTCTGATGTTGACTGGGAGCTTGTTCCAGGTCTTTGCTGCGACGTAGGAGAAGGCTCTTCCGCCTGCTCTGGTTCTGCGGATGCGTGGGGTCTCTGCCAGGGCGAGGTCGGCGGAGCGGAGGTTCCTTTTGGGCACATGGAAGGAGACTCTTTCGTTGAGGTATTTAGGTCCGATGTTGTGGAGGGATTTGTAGGCGTGGGGGAGTATCTTGAAGGTCACTCTCTTCTCGATGGGGAGCCAGTGGACGTCACGTAGGTGCTGGGTCATGTGCTCGTGTCGTGGGGTTCCGAGGACGAGTCTGGCTGTGGCGTTCTGTATGGTTTGGAGCTTGTGTAGCAGGGTTTTGTTGATTCCGGCGTAGTTGCCGTAGTCCAATCTGCTGGTTATGAGTGCGTGGGTGACGGTCTTTCTGCATTCGGGGGGGATCCACTTGAAAGTCTTGTGGAGTATGCGGAGGGAGGTGAAGCAGGTGGAGGCGACGGCGTTGATCTGGCGGGTCAAGGTGAGGGAGGAGTCTAGGATGATGCCGAGGTTCCGGGCGTGGTCCGTCGGGGTGGGTGGGTGTCCGAGGGCAGGGGGCCACCAGGAGCTGTCCCATGCAGTGGGGGAGGGTCCAAGGATGAGGACCTCTGTTTTCTCTGAGTTGAGTTTAAGGCAGCTGTTGCTCATCCAGGCCGCGACGTCTTTCATTCCTTCCTGGAAGCTGAGTCTGGTGTCTTCGGGGTTCTTCGTGAGGGAGAGGATGAGCTGGGTGTCGTCGGCATAGGATACTATGCTGAGCCCATGCTGTCTGACGATGGCGGCGAGGGGGGCCGCCATCGTATAGCAAAAGGCTACAAACATCAGGGAAGACCTGCCCTAGCCTATGAATGAAGGTCAACTGGAAATACTAATTCTACTTGACCTCTCTATGGCATACAACACAGTTATTATGGAACCTTTTAGTGCTAATGGAAAATGGAGATGGGAATCACCCTACCATGGCCCAGCTAATTTCTATAATATCAGTGCCAACAGATAAGAGTTGGTTCTGTCAGTGGCGAAAAATTTCATTACATGGAGTGCCCCCCAAGGCTAGGACAGCCACCTCACTCCTGGGCATTATAGACACTGTCTCCAGTCCTGAAATTTTCATCTACAAATCATTGATTCCAGGTGTGTTAGTCTGATCAGTTCAATAAAAACAAAACAAGACCACAACACCCAGAATGCATTAAGCTATCACACAAAAGTCCAGGACTGAAAGTAGTGTCCGTAATGACCTGGAGGGAGATAGTCACTCCACCCTATCTACGGCTCCCCGTTTCCACATGCCTCGATAATCACCCATCAACTTCAATTTCAAACATGCACAGATGTTTCACCTCCATGTGACAGGGGAATAAAGTGAAACAGAAGCCAAACACCACACAAAAGGGTGATGAAGAGATGATTTGTGCCTGAATTTCAACAAGACTAAAACACTTGTCATTGGAGAACCCATTATAGACGCACTGCCCTTCTCATGGGCAGAGAAGTAGCATGCCATCACCTTCTCCAAAGTAGGTACAAAAAATCTTGGGAAGGAAAATCCCCCAAAGCTCCCCTTTGTAAACCAGATCTCAGAAGGAGTAAAAAATAAAATGCAGTGGCAAAGCCAATAGGTCTCGTCTTTGGGATATAGGAGCTTTGCCAATAGCTTGTCAATGCTGTACTACATCGGGTGGGAGCAAAATAAGCTTTTTCGTGATCTGCAGCATTGGCAAAAAAAAAAACAAGCATTGGCATAGCCAATAGGTCTCGCCTTTGGGACCTTATAAGTGTTTAGTTATCCAGCACAATATCCTTGGTGCAACAACATCAACTGTTGCATGGCTAAACACTTATAAGGTCCCAAAGGCGAGACCTAATGGCTATGCCAGTGCTTGTTGTGGATTGGAAATAGGATAGATCCTTGCCAGGTTTGAAGGATTGCTGCTCTGTGGAAGGCATAATTAAAGAGCGGCATGAGGAGCTCTTCCCAAAATGTTTGGGCTGATTTAAACAATCCTTTTGGTATTTTGTTAGGTCCCGGCGCTCCGTCGTTACGCATTTGTTTAATAATTTTGACTACCGCAGCTTCTGGGATTTCAAAGGCTTGCATGCCCGGGAGATTACGTGTCAACGTGAGACCCTTTGCTTGTGTTTTATGAGTTTATGTAGAAGAGAAAGGATATTTCACTTTTGTGAGGATGAGGTGTCTCTGCTGTTTCAGTGCTAATGACCTAGCCTTTTCATTGCTGCAAGGGGGTATCACGTGTGAATCCATATGCAAATGCGCAAGTGTATGGGCAAGAGGAGCCATGTTTTGGCCAGTAATGGGCAGCTCTTTTAAGACTATGTAGTGCTTTTCACCGCCTGCTGCCAATGCTGGCAAGGGGCACCACTGTGGTGATTTGTGCTGAACACCACTCGATTCCTTACAGCGTAAATTGTAATTGTGTTTCCAGTTTGCACATTATGCGCTGGTTAGCATTTCTTTTCAGGTTACCTCGGAGTAGGGGAAGGGGCAACGGAGCGGGTATGCTTAGCCAGGGATGAAGAACACATTGATAACTGTGATTAAAATAACAAGCGCGCGCCTCGCGGGGGGGTGAGGGGGCTGCGCTATTCCTTTGCGGGAGCGTGCAGCAAGGCGCGATGATTGTGAGCATATGGTGCCACCATATGGCGCCGCGCGCTCCCGCAAGGGAATCGCCAGACGTGCACGCGTTGCCATTGCAAGCAATGCAATGCGTGCACGTTTTTGCCCCCAAAGCTGTGCCGATAGCTAAAGGTCTCTCCTATGCAACGCATGCGCGCTGCGTAGGCGAGACCTAAAAAAGGAGACAATGACAACCACCGCTGGCGGTCACGTCACTCCGCTAGCATAAGCATGCGCGGCGAACATGTGTGACAACAGAATATTGCAAGCACCTTTTGATTTTCAATGGCAAACACCACTTAGATCTGTAAATAAACAAGCATTTGCAATGCAATAGGTCTCGCATTTGCGAGAGTTTAAGCTATTGGCACTGTAAATGACAATGTCTTTTATTTATATGTTTTGATAATTAAATCATAAATAAAAGGCATTGTCATGTGGCATTAGGGGTACTGGAAAAGGAGCAATATTTTAAATAGAAGAAACCAAAGGCATCAGAGTTTAAGCGACAAGAAAAGAGAAATGACTAAAACAAAAATGCCCTGAAGAATATCAAAAAAGATACTGAGGAGGGGAGGAAGTGGCTTTTCCTGTAAAGGACACAGTGTGGAGATTGAAGAAGAACCAACGAAGTGTGAGAAACGAACATAATACAGATTAGAAAGGTGTTCCAAGAGGTTAAAAGCATGAGTGATAGGGGGAAAGTGTTGTACTTGTCACCATGCATGGTGAAGGGAGTTGGAGATTCATGGGACAAAAGTGTGTAAAGAGTGTGAGACTCAAAATGGAACGGATAGGGAAAGGAGTGAGGATGGCTCAAAGAAGTACAAGTAGTGACGAATATATTTCAGGATTTTGAAAAGAAAGTTCAAAAGAGCAATAAAGGGCAACGATACGAGTAAGATTCTTAAATTAACATTGGGCACAGTTCAAACAGGTAGATACGACCTGAACCCAAGCGCACTGGGCCACCAAAGTATATAAAATCAGATACATGACTGAGCGATCTTCGCCACCAACAAAGACTATGTGAGGATACATTACTGTACATAACTTAATTAAAACAGGTTGAATCTTCTTAAACTATTATTGTGTAGTGTGTTTCTGTTATGGATGAGTGGTATGTCATCTGTTATCAACCCCACTCCCTTTCCCCATCTGGCCTATACTGATCTTGCTACAGACAGTTAAATATGGGGACTCTGCGTCAGCCAAAACAGAATAATGTACCTATGGGCTGTAACATGTCTGAAATTAAACAGGCATTTCTGGATTGTGTAAATCTCACTCCTGAGCCAAGGATGGAGTATTATTTGTATCCCATTGCGGGGAGTGAAATCTCACAGTATTTTAAAAATGCATTCGATCTTCTCATGGTGTCACTTCAAAGCAGATGCTGGCTTATTTTAGTGAGCGTGCTGCGATTTTCTTTAGAGCAACCTCTTCTGTAATTAATTTCCAAAGAGTTATATCAAGAACCTGCTAATTCAGAGTAACTTTTCTATAAGAAAGTGAGTTTGTTGCTATGAGGTATTGCCAAAGTAAGAGCTGTGTCAACAAGGAAAGAGTTTCGCTTAGTAGGGAGCTTAGAATCAAATTTAAAATGTCAGGAAAAGTTTAGGGTCAGCGCTAATCAGAAACTTTACCTTGCCTGTGTAAAATCAACAGTATAACGAGAAAAAAATCTATTCAAATTTTAATTTGACTCTCTAATTTGATAGTTGCAATGAGTCTCTTTACTTTCTATATCATAAATAAACTAGCAAAACAGCACTGGGTTCTTTTCTCCGTAAGCAGAAAGTTGCACTCCTTCTTTCCTTTAAACAAACACACACTATACAGGCCAGATAACCTTAATGTGTACTATTCAACAAATAAATGGTTCAACTCGTGTACTTGGTTTTTATTTTGCAGTAATAATTCTTTTAGTGTCAATCTGAATCATGTAAAGAGTCACCTCTTATGTAAGAAGAGTTTAATGTTGCATGCATCTGCCAGTTACAGCCCCTTTAGGGATTTTCCTGACATATGTGTTGGTGGATGTAGGTTTGACCCCGGAGGGTCATCTGTGGATGACCCTGCGTGCTATCTTACCGCATTGTGCTATGTTAAAGTTTGCATCACGCAGCATAGTGGTACCAACGAGTTTACAGGGCTTCAGATAGGTGTTTAACGCTGTGTTTAATGTATTTTAAATTAATTGAATTCAACATTATTTTACAGCTATTCTGCTGCGTTTATGTTTCTGAGGCTAGTCTGCCCTTTTTAGGTCGAGCCTCGAGTAGCGCGCAAGCGCTGCTTAGAGGCGAAGACTTTTAGTAAGCGGGTTTAAAAGCAGTCCCAAAACGCTCGTGCGTCGTGGCTGGCCTTTTGGGATGGGTACGCGCGGCAAACATGTGTTTCCAATTATCGTGCCCAGACGCGGGCGCGATAAGTGGAAACACATGTCTGCCGCGCGTACATATCCAAAGGCCAGCCACGACGCACGAGCGTTTGGTCAGCTCTGCAGGCTGCTGCGCTCGCTCGCCCCGCTTCGATTCCGTGCTTTTTTAAAGCAATTATAGACTCCGCTGGAGCACGCACTCAGCAGTCCCCCTGGGGCACAAGCAGGCATCCACTTTGGTGCTGCCTCGTAAATTCCCAACAGTCTCTGTAGTCAAAGCTCTCTTTCCACCACTGGTGTAAACCTATTCTCTGGCTATCTGCAGACGTAGCCTTCACAAACCTCCTCCTCTAAACACCCCTTTCCTGCTGCTGGCCACCCTTGCAAATAGCCTTCAGCCATGAATCGCGAATGGTCGGTGTGTCTCTACGACAACATGTTTTCAGTCTTCGCTATTCCTTTTACAATAGACTAATCTGGTACACGATTCCAAGTTGCTGCAGCTGAAACAAGCCAGGACTGTAACTCTAAAGATTACATTATCTATGCATTGAAATTGATCTCATCTGGAACCTCAATTGCGGACAATGGTTTCCTGTAAATTAATAGGGGAGGAGACCGAAGCGGAAGAATGCTTGACTCTTTCCAAATATAATACTACGCAAATCAAAAAGAGTGAACCACAGCGGTCTTGATACCAGGGTCTCGCAAGGATTATCTGGGAAAGCCTCAACCACTATTTCCAACCAGCGGTGGATATAATCTCCACTGGAGTGATATAGTGGGTAGCGTCCTCATTAGGTCTCCCACTTGGGTACTGAATTCTCTTGGTGAGAAACGCCTCTACCAGGAGGGAGATTGTTTGGATGAAGATCATGGTGGGATCTGTGCTAAAGGATAAAATTACCTCCTATAACTGTGTAAGTGATTTTAATGTGAAACAGTTTACAGAGACCGAAACTTGTCGGCCACAGGCCCTTTTGACAATGGGGGCCTTCAGTTAAATATACAGCTTCTGGTCCCGTGGTGACATGAAACTAATTAGTTTACACTGTGACATATTTAGCTTTGCGGCTTTCCTTTTATGCACGATATGAGCCAGACCAAACCTGGGGGCCTGTTATGTTTGAGATGAGAACTCGGCTAGGGGTCTCTGTCTGTTGTCAAATTGTACAGAAGTTTCAGACTGTGCATTGGAAAACTTTGACTGTTTGGAGGCAAGGCACGGTTGATGTAATATACATTGCAGACAGTTTGAATGAATAGCGCGACCTTTCTCAGGTGATTTAAATACACTTACATTTATGCAGTGCTTTGACTGCTTTAAAAATAAAAGGGTGCTGTTTTAGTATTTTAAAACACTGTTTGAAAGGTTTTACCTGGAAAGTGTTTCATACGTTTAATAAGAAAGTGTGCTTTCAATTCAGTGTGTGTGAAAAATGTATTCCTACGGACTGTTGTATAAGTAATTCGTTTGAAAGATGCTATTTCTTTAAAGCGCCATATAACTTATGATTGAAAGGCATAGTTGGGTGATTTATACATGATTTTAAGATTCCCTCTGTAGAGTGCTATATAAATGCCATGTTAATGGTGCTGTGCCTGCTCATTGAAGCAGCGTGACTGTAAAGTGCTGTGGTGAACGCTTGTGCAAACGTCAGTGTATCCACGACTTGTGAAAGGTGCGGTCTGTGAAAGGCTCTGCAGACTGCGCTAATGAAATGCAAGGTGTCCTTAAAGTGCCATGGATATAGATTTCAGTGTGTATGGTGCTTTATTAAAGTGCACTGAACAGTTGGTGTGAAAAGCACGGAATCTGTAAAGTGCTTTGGTGAAAGCGTGTCTATATAAAGGCGCCTGGTTGACAGTGCTTTCGAGAGAGTCTGTATGTTGGGCACTATGTAGTGTCTGTGAAAGGCTCTGCAGCCAGTTTGCACTTACGGCGCAGTGTCCTTAATGCGTTTTATAAACACTTTTATTAAAACCGTTCGGTGTGTTAAGTGTTTTAGATCCAGATTATGTTACATAGACGGTCCCCATAAAGTGCATTGTGTGTTATTCACTGTGTTAGTAAAGTGGTTGGAGGACAGTTTGTATAAAAAGGCAGTTTTCATAGTACTTTAGAGAGAGCCTACCTATTGCTGAGGCGCTGAGCCTTTGAAGTGCTGAATATACTAGATGTATGAAAGGTGCTGTCTGCAAAAGGCTCGGAGAAAGTGTGCGTGAAACGTCGAGTTCTGAAAGAGCTTTAGATAGTTTCATTAAGTATTTCCTCTACCTGTAAAGTGCTTTATGTACACTTTGTATGGCAGACACTTTGCTTTTAAAGTGCTTTCCACAGTTTGCATAAAAAACGCTGCGTCCGTGGGTTGTTTGGGGGAGTTTCTATAAAAGGAAACGATTCTGTAATTTGCTTATGATGACGCGTGAAAGGCACAGTGTCTCAGAATTGCTTCGCAGTTTCTTTTTATTTAAAAGTCCGTTATAGGTCTAGAATGCTTAAAGAAACGCCACATGGGCGCATTGAATCTTAAAGTGCTTTAAATAGTTTGCATAGAAGGTGTTGTAGCTTTGGAAACATTTGTGTGCAACTCTAAAGTACTCTGCAGACAGTTTGTGTCTGCGTATCTAAACTATGTCCAAGTGAAAATAGCCGTGTTGAAAGTGCTTTCTTTATACGGTTTCATGTTAGGCGTGTCTGCAGAGCGCTTCAAAGTCCACTTTTATGTGAACGATGTTCTGTCTCTCAAGTTCTTTACTCGCACTTTGGCTGAAATAAAGACACTGCGTCGATAACATTAGTTAAAGACGGTGACGGTTTACATTACAAACACGTTGACTGTAAAGTGTTTTATAAATGGCCTCCATAAAAGCAACGTAACGTTAAAGTGTTTCAAAACTCATTTCCGGTAAGTGCGTCCCGGTCACAGCTGTTTTTTGAGGTGTTAGACATGTTTATGGGCCAAGAGTCAACAGTGGGCGCCATCCAGTTGTCTCCTGTGCTTTACAAGCAGGCCGGCAGCTGCGGCCCCCTGTGCCAACACGTTCTGTGGCAGCAGTGAGGGCAGTGGGTGAGAGACAACGAGGCAAAAGATAGGGGTGGGTGTTGGGTCACCATTGCATTTTATGTTTTTCTTTTTCTTTTCAAGACACGTTTTTTTGAAAGTGTTGTAAAAAAACAAGCATTGGCATAGCCAATAGGTCTCGCCTTTGGGACCTTATAAGTGTTTAGCCATGCAACGGTTGATGTTGTTGCACCAAGGATATTGTGCTGCATAACTAAATACTTATAAGGTCCAAAAAGCGAGACCTATTGGCTATGCCAATGCTTGTTGAATTTCACATTGAACTTACTCCTCCTGCTCCCTACTTAACACCTACCCACTTTCTGCCCTACATTTCTGAACCTGGAGTGCGCCCTGCTGCACCTTCGTAGGGTATAAAGATTTTGCTTAAGTTCAGGACTTCTACTGTTATCCGTTAAATGGAAAGGCGGATAGGGTGTGCCTTTAAGGGACTTTAGAAATATTGCGAGAACTATTCAATGAAAATGGATGTTTGTGACACAGATGGTTTATTTCTTAACAAACGTCCCTTTTATTTTCAAGGCCTAAATATTTCACCAAGTCAGGATTTGCATATGGCAGTGCCTCAGAACTTTATTTCATGACCTGCCACCGGTAATAACTTATAAATGACGTGGGGCAATAAAGTCATGAAATCAAGCTTCATAGTAAGTTCAAAGACTGCCAACAAAAAAGGTCCCGCGCTTCGCCTCTCGTGCCTCTTCCTGTTCCACCTCGGCACATTTATACCCAGAGCGCCAGAGAGTGTTTTGATTTGGGAATGTTTTACTCCCTGCGTTTGGAAGCTCGAAGCATAATTTCTCAGAGAGCAAAAAACTAATTCTCATTTTTGAGGATAATAAATATTTTCCCTGTAAACCATGGGCACGCTTTCCAGCAAGCCGTGCTTTGTTTGTAGCTGGTAATTTGCATACATTAAGCAGTGTATTTAAAGCCAAGCTTCAAAGCAGGAGACAACAGTAGAGCGCCTCCTTGCGGCACGTCACTGCTAATGTCACCAACTAGTACAGCAGCGCGGGTGACAGTATGGGCAGGCCGCTGTGTACCAGCTACGCTATTTCCATGTTGGCATTATTTCTGCGAGTATATGGTGTAAAACATGCCAGGACGCTGCTTATCTGCTGGTTTGACAATGCCCACGAAAAGAACGTAGCTCTGTGAATTGCTGATCGCAGGGGATTACCACAAGATAGTCAAGTTACTGCCTTAAAGTTAACCAGCAACGTTTCCCCTCTCCCTCAGGGTGTGCGCGCCCTCCTAAAACAGGGAACCCTGCAGGCGCCGTCTCCCTGCTCTTTGGGAGGAGTTTCTTTCTGTCTCCACGGTGCATCTCAATTCCCGTCTCCCAATCACCAGCTCGAGAGACCTCAGAACTCTGAGGACTGCCCCCTGATTCACCGGTTCCCGTAGTTTCCACACTGTCTCCATACTTGTGAACTCGGAGGCTCTCGTCCTTCAGTCCCAGACCTTCAATGATGTCTCCGTAGTCCGTACTTGTGAGCGCGCACATCGGCTGTCCGGGCGAAGCTGAAAGACACGCCGTGCGCGTGCCCATGTGCTGTCCGGGACCAAGCTGATAGACACGCCGTGAGCATGCCCGTGAGCGTGCACATCGGGTGTCTGGGAAAGTGCACATCTCCTGTCCCCCTTCCAAACTCAAGTCGACGACAATAGATCTCGCTAGCGAGCAGCTTCGCTGCGTCGCTAGGCGAGACCTAAAAAAGGAAGAATATTTTTAGCACAAGAGCGCAAAAAAAAAAAAGACTGGCATGCTGAGGCAATAAAGGAGGGGATGGGGAGGAGGGGAAAAGCAGCATACGAGGGATGCTGCAACACAGGGATGTGGGAGAAGGACATGGAGAGGAGATCGCGATGCAGGCAGAGAAACACAAGTAAGAGTCAGTGAGAGCAAAACAGGGGCGAGGGAGAAGCATCAGAGTATGAGAGTAAAGCAGGGGAGAAGCACACAAGTGAAAGCGAGCAACAGAGTGCGGGGGGAGAAGAACACAAGAGAGAGAAGCACATGAGAGGGGAGAGGTAGTTGAAGTGCAAAGCTAGAAAAACACATGCACTCTCATAGTGTTTAACCAAAAACAAAAAAAAGTTCCCTGAAAGTAAACAATGGAAGGATACAAAGCAGCCAATCAAAGTGACAGTAAAGAGGCTATGCTCCAGGAGAGGGACAAACACCAGATGGAAAAGCTGTGGCGAGGAAAGCCATTGCAAATGAGAGTGACGATAAAGCCAACCACTGGTAAACAATGGGCTGGAAACGCAAGCCCACAATAGGTCTTCCACAACCAGACATCTTACGCTATCTGATACTCAAGACCTAAAAACACCAACTCATGATTCTGAGCAGGATCCTCTCTCACCTATGGACACGCTGATTCGAACTCAGAAGGCTTTTGGTATTATTCCAACTAGATTAATGCAAGTCTGTCAATGCCTGGGCCGCTAAAAATGAAATCCAGATGCCTTAAAAAATGCTAAATACAGACTGCTTGAATTTAAGAAATCAGTCCACGTTTTGTGGCGCTGAAAGAATTGCACTAGCTTTAGGAGGTTAGAGAACTAATTTGAAAAGTCTCTATAGCATTTTCAAAGCAATGGGGGTGGGGTGGCAGGATCAATCCAAAATGCCTTCAGACTTTAACATCTCATTGTACCCAAAGCAGCAACCTTAAATTAAGCAATATCATCCTGATAAACTGATTTAAGACAAGAGAAAATGGTAAATATTCATCAGAGTGCTGGGCCCATAATTCTGGAACTCCATGTCAAACGAAATAGCTTAGCAACAGGCAGAAAAGCCCCGAAGGCATGCTTCTTAAAATGAGGTACTCTGCACAGTAAGGTAACTCTAAGACCACGTCCCCACAGCAGTACTAAAAGCGACCATGCCCCATGAACAAGTACTCTTCTAGGCCCACTAAATCATTCTGAATAGCATATGAGTTGGGCGCATAAGGAGTCTAAACAAAAGACCTCCCAAAGCTGCAGAAAGTCCAAAAGGTGACAAGCTAGGCAAATACATTACTACCTACACTATATATCAAACACATTATTGCCTTATACTAACAGTTAGCACAAGAATCCAACCCATCATGGAAATAGATGAAGCAATTATTCTGTGATGCAGAGACTTGTTTGCCATACTAGTTCTTCTTACCTTTCTTTCTGCCAATGGTCCACTCCCTTTTACATAGGAGGACATCTGGTTCTGATTCCGCTCCGAGACGACGGAGTTTGCCCCATGGTTTAGTCTCCTCCGGGCCCTCCATCTGAATTCACATCTAAAGAGAGAAATACAGACCGAGAAAGGATCATTTGCTGGCAAAATATTCTTGGTCAGCTCAGTGGGTAGATGTAGGACGGAAGGGACTGCAGCTAGCTTGCAGGTGTACAAGATGTAATTAGGCATGTAGTGAATGCCCACTTACTTGACCCTGGTTACTAGACAAATCCTAGGTCATGGCTTTGAAAGAAAGCACAACGAACGAACAAACGAAGTGAGAGCCCTTATTGTGCTACAGTTTAGAAGGCAGGGTGTGGGCTAAAACACTCACTGGGAGATGAAAGCAAGGAGCACCAACAACAGGACCCCGGGCAACTTGCAGGGGGCACACAGAGAATGAACAGCAACAGAGATAACCCTCTACAAGAAGCGCCTGAAGTTGCTGTCAGAGGGAGGCCAGGTCAGTCTCCCACTTCCTCCAAGCACGTCCAGAGACAACAACCAACATGTGATAGTGCACCTCCAAGAAGGGAGACCAATCCGGCGAACACACACACATTGTCAGCAGGGACATTGGTCCAATACATCCCACCATCCCCCTAGATAGAACCAAGGACTTGCACATTCCCAGCAGAGAGAGCGAGAGCTGACGCTACTCAAGTGAAGGGTGGGGTGCTAGCTGGCAGAGGGGCCCACAGGTGATCATCCCCAAGCAATAGCTTAATGGAACTTCAAGGAGTGGCCCTGGGCTCGTGCATCAAAAAGCAGTGGCCTAGGACTAAACTACTCCCAAGCAGGGACTTAGGGCTGGGGCATCCACACCCCCGTGGTACGCGACCAAATCATCAAAACGCTGTCACAAACAAATACAGCATATCCATCCGGACCTGGACTGGATCGTACCTCCAGCAGGGGACCGGGGATGGATAAACATGCTAAAAGAAGCCCGGTTGAGAGAATGCCGATTCGAGGAGCTAGAGAAAGACAATCCATGTGCAAGAAGCAGAGGCAGAATAGTTGCCACCACTGACACTACCCTCTAGTCCCCCAACAAGGAGCCATCCTCAGCAAGAAGAAATGGCAAAAATAATACCCCTCCAAGCAAGGAGGCAGGGCAGGGTAATTCACCTACAAGAAGCTAGGGTAGGATAACCCTCCAGTAAGAAGACAGGGCTTGGGTAGGATAACCCTCCAGTAAGACGACAGGGCCGAAAAATCGGAGCCAGAGCATGGTTATGTCTCATCAGGAGCCAGGTTGAACCACCCCCGGCAGGGTGACATGGCCTGGACATCTCCCATCAAAGACCCGGGGCAAGAGCATAACCAACCAAGGCCAAGATCAGCAGCTTTGTCTGAGTGCTGCTGCTGCAGCCTCCAGTGGGGTCCCAGATCTGAAGCAGGCCGGACCCCAGAGCTCGAAGCCCTTCTCCCACCCCAGGGGCATCAGGGTGAAGTACCCCAGCTATGGGCCCAGAGTTGGGGCATGTCACAGCAATGAAGCACCCTTAGCGGGGGCACAGGACGCCCATGTCAGAGCCCCTGGGGCTACAGGAGCAGCCCCCCGACTGTGTATTCTATGTCTCCCCCTATAGCCCCCGGTGCAGCTCTACTTACCCCCGCCGTACCCCAACACTTCCCGTCAGAGCAACATTCAGCAGCTGATCCGAGAGGCGGGGCCAGGGCAGGCAGAGGCGTGGCATCCGGCGCGTCTCCCGGGAGACAGGCGCAGGCGTTATCATAGAAATGGAACATTCTGCCTCGGGACAACGGGGGAGCTGGCGGCCATCTTTAAACGGCATCATTTGTAGTGAATGACAAGGGGCTCAATGGAAGGTATAAAAAGATTTTAAACATTTTCTATAGGATATTATAATTTATCAAATATCTTTTAAAAACTAATATATTTTAGTATCGTAAGTAAAGTAATGATTGTTGAAATATTTACATTTTCATATTTCACTATTTCACTTAATTACAAAACTATTATTATAACCAGTATCACACAATGGAATATTTTCATTCTTTTGACAACGTTGTAAGTGAGCAAAGTAGATACAAGCCCGTGTGAATGTGACCCTCGTTGGTTTCAAGTCCAAGATGGAGCCAGAAAGATAGTTCTATAGCGATCACGTGACGACTTTTCCGAATGCCTGGGCGTGAAGAGACTAGAGAGACATATTTCGCCAGTGGACTACAAATGGGTAAGATAGAAAAAGGACAAACCAAGAAAATAATATGTTATGTGACCCATTAAGGACGCCATCATGGAGGAGTTCAGGTTTACTGTCAGAGTATGTCAGTTGAAGTGAGGGAGGGATGAAAATGAAATGAAAATTCGTACTTGTAAAGCGCACTTATACCCCCAAAGAGGTGTCCTGGCGCTGTACGCATACCGCTGTGGAACCCTTCCTGGCTTTTCCCTGTGAAATGTCCACTCCTGGGCACCCCCAGGGTGAAGCCAGGCATCCCAGCGCCGTTGTGGAGATTAAGCAAGCTATTGCCCAGAGTTGCAGAGTGGGACCCATGATTAGAATAGGCACCGAGGCGAGAATTATAAGGTCCGAGGAAATTGAGCCCAAGACCCGCCGAGGTGGGAATTGAACCCTGGTCCCGGGCCAGATCTCTGCATCAGGGTCTGCCGCTCTAACCATTGAGCCACACTTCAGTGTATTGAAAGCCCAGTTACCTATCGGTAATTTTCATTATTCTTGGTCCGTTGCGTCCTTGTCGATGTCATTAAACATGAGGTGATCCTCACCTCAGACATGAGAAAGAACAGAAATTAAAAGATTACTCTACTTACATAGCTGTTAAAAGGGCCGGGCACATAAGTTCTAGACCTGTTCTAGAGTCACACTCCAATAGTTCTTTTTTGTAGCATGAGAGTGCATACATGCCAATAGACCTGATTCAGGCGGGAGACTACCGATTTTTCAAGCCAAAAATTGCTTAATTTTTTTAAAATCTTTTTATTAACAAAAAACAAATCAAAGGACACCACACAAATCAAAACAAATCATCATCAAACTACACAATAAGACGTTAAAATATAGAGTGGTCTAATACAATAATTGGGGACATTACCTAAAACATACCAGGTAGGAGCCCCAATGAGGGAGTCATCTTCATAGATGATTTCAATGAAGCACAATTATAAAAAAAAAATGGCTTTATTTTAGCTGTCTCCCGCCTGAAATTGCATTTTCTACAATAGAAGTAAATGGGGAATTTTCGTTCTCCCGATTTTTTATTTTAAATCTCCCACGTCCCTGTCCTAAAATGTTGGCATGTATGAGAATGTAAAGGGGAGAAAAGTGTTATGATGTGTTTACTTACTTGGAATTTCTCCTTTGGCTCCACGCTAGAATGTTAGGCTGACGGCACTCGAGGATTGTCAGTTGCTGCTGATCTCCCGAGGTGGTCGGACGCCAGGTTGTGTTTCTTACTAAAGATCTTCTTCAACCTACCTTGTCTTCTGTTTTCATTTGGATAATCCATCACAACATTTTTGGCGACGATTTTTGAAGTCGAAATTGGATCCTCGAAGCACAACCTGGCCGTAGTTGCAGTTCATAAGTGCGTTGTTCCCACTATGAACGAAGATTTGGACGTCTTCTTGCTATGGTGACGCATCGTGTGCACAGCTTCCAGGCACTGACGTATTCTTAATCGCCAAGGAAAGGTACTGTGTTTTTGTGGCAAATTGGATGTTTGTGGTGACAGTTGGAATCGCGCAGGAGCTCGCGCTGTAATTCCACTCACCCGTCTCTGACGTATCGGACCAGCGTCACTGGAGTGCAACGGCGTGTGTACGTCATTCCGTAACGTTGCATGTGTGCCTCCATCTTAATTATCATTGAACTCTATGGTAATCGTGCTGACGTCATCACGCAGCGTGACCTACGTCCTGCCATATTTGATTTGGAGAGATGCAATGATTTATCGGAGGCATCACGCACGTCTCTCAGTTTCTTTCGGAATGACAACAAATAATCGGCAAGTGTGTTGATCTCTCTAAGGCTTTATCCAAAGCATCGGCACACCTACTACAAGGTACTTCTTCTCTATTTGAATTGTGGCAAACACAAACACAGTGATTTGCACACCTGGTACTTTCAGCTTTTTGGAAACCGAAAACTGGTAAACTGTACATTTACATATTGTTATCGCCCTTCTTCATATTACATATCTTAGTCTGTCAAGCAGTTCTGTGTACTTTGGGCCATCGTATCTACTGCAATTAAAGATCTAAGGCATTTCAGCGGTATTATTTGACAAACTTTCATGCAGGCATATTTTCGGTGATCTGCACACCCTTACACACAGTATATGTACTTCTGTGCAGATGCACTCATGGTGATTTGCACACCTTAAATTACTTGCTATACGTCATCTTAAAGTAAATTTTTTTGTTTGGGGGCATTTCATGTCTGCACATTAAGTCTTAAGGCATATTATTGTAACATGCCAGTACAATCTAATGTCATTATGCCGCCTATGTTTCTACCCCATCCCGGCACACCCATGCTAGTCTGGGAGGATTGGTTGGAAATGTTAGAAAATTACATCACTGCCTTAGATGGTCAACATTTTTCACCAGCAAGGAAGAAAGCACTATTACTTAGTGCCCTTGGCAGTGAAGGGCAACGTGTGTTCAAATACTTACCAGTGGCCATGGGTCCCAATGGACAACCTATGGATGATGTTTATAGAGAAGCTATCAAAAGATTAGAAACTAGGTTTGCTAAAGAGGTTAATATTGTAATGGCTAGATATAAATTCTATACTCAACCTCAATCTGATAACAAACAATTTGTTGCAAGGCTCCGTGAACTTTCAGTGAAATGTCGCTTTGGGGTAATGTCTGATGAACTAATTCGAGATCAATTAATTGTACAGTGTCGCGAAAGAAAAATTCAGGAAAGGCTGTGGGCTGCAAAAGACCCCTCGTTGAAGGAAGCTGTAGATATGGCTAAAGTGATTGAAGAATCACAGAAGTGTATCAAAGAATTGGGAAAGAGGGAGAAGTGCACAAATGATGTTGCCAATCTTGAATGTAATCTCAAAGAAGTCGATGCAGAAATTAGTGCAATCTCCAAAAAGAGTACAAAAGGTACATCTCATTTTAGTTCGGTGCCCAGAAGCAAAGGGAGAGAATGTATGCGGTGTGGTAGTCAATACCACTTGGCTGATTCAAAGAGATGTTTTGCTATAGACCAAGTGTGCAGAAAATGTGGCCGTAAGGGACATTATGCACGTGTATGTAGACAGAATGATAGTATTGACAAGTACAAACCCAAAGTTAATGTCGTACAACAGTGCTCTGAGAGTAGAAAGAGTACATATATAGTAATAGTTGTTGAAGAATCTCTAGGCAATTCTATTGCAGAAGTAAGTGGAGACACAAGAAGGCTGACTAGGCCTAAAGCGATTTTCAATGTGTGTGGACAAGATGTAAGTCTTATGGTTGATTCAGGGTCGATGTTTACTATTATTCCTGAGTCGTTGTATAGGTCATTGTGGAGTGATATCTCCTTATCTGACAAAGACATCAATCCTGTTGGTTACCAAGGTCAAACTATCGACATTTTAGGATACATGTTTGGTGCCATATGTTTTGGCACAAGGAGTACGGAGGGCAAGGTGTACATCGCCAAAGAAGGTCCTCCCATACTTGGTTGGATGCACCAGTATGACCTCCATATTGTAATAAATCCAAGGTCTCCGAATTTAGTTATTTATTTATTTATTTTATAGTTTTATAGAGCGCGAACCAGACCCGTGAGGGTATCAGAGCGCTTTACAGGATTAAGGTAGTATACAAAGAGTTAGGAAGGGGGGGACCAATTGGGTAAAATAGGGGATACATTCTTCAAGAAAAAAGAGCACACAATCAAAGTTCCCGGCTACATATGGGATAAAAACGATAAGCAGGTAGATACATTTTAAAAGAAGGCACGCAGTCTCTACTCTTGAGTGGAATGCCCAGGAGTGCAGGAATAGGTAACATCCGAAAAAGCATATATCATGTCGAAGTGGAGGGTGGATCGTGTCGCAGAGGTGATCGTTAGGCGAGGTATTTGCTCATTAGGAAAGTTTTGGTCTCCTTTTTAAAGTGTGCCAAGGACGGAAGTCTTCTGATGTCGGGAGGGAGAGAGTTCCAAATTCTGGGAGCGGCCCCAGAGAAGGCCCGGTTGTAGGTTTTTTTTTTCCGGAAGTTATGGTTGTGGATGATGGAGTGCAGATTGATGATATACTTCATGTGGCACGCAAAGTATTTGAAGATAGGTTAGGATGTGTGAAAGGTTACTCCCACAAAATCATACTGAAACGTAATGCTTGCCCTGTTCAGCATAAACTTAGGAGAGTACCGTTATCAGTTAGACATGGGCTCAAAGAACTGTTATAAGACATGTTAAAAGGAGGAGTTATTGAGCCTGTTGAAGCGTCTTCGTGGATTTCTCCGGTCGTCATGTTAGAAATGGGATCTCTAGTTGGCAAGGGCTTGCACCTTTGTCCAAGTAGGGACCCTTCTTCCTAGTCAGGGTAAGGGTTGTTACACTCGTGAAGTAACCCCTGCTCACCCTCGTGGTAGCTTGGCACGAGCAGTCAGGCTTAATTCAGAGGCAGTGTGTAAAGCATTTGCACATAACCAACAGTAATACAGTGTAAACACTACAAACGGACACCACACCAGTTTAGAAAAATAACCAATATTTTATATACTCAAGACAAGACCAATTACGACAAAAATCCACAATACTATACTTTACGAATGAATACTTGATACGTTAACTTCTTCTTTGCAGGGATAGCACAAAAGCAAAGTTCGTACGAGTCGGTAGCTCCGTCCGAGCCTACCGTGATGCTGAAAACCACAGAGTCTAACAGTTCCAGCCGACCGCGTCGATACGGGCCAGCAGAGTCATGAACAGACTCGGTTACAGTACCTTTCTCGTTGTGGCTGGTACGGAGTGTACGAGCCGGTCGGCGTTCGTCGCGGTTGCGGTGCAAGACGGAGCGATGCAAGGTGCGGTGTCCCTCGATGCGGTGCAGGCAGCGGCTCGATGAGCGTCGTGCAGACGGAGTCGGTGAGTCCAAGGCGTGCGATGCAGGGCGAGACGATGCTCGATGCGGTGCTGACAGGTTGCGATGCAGGCGACCTAGCCGGAGTGCGGGAGCTGGCGTCGGACAGCGGTGCGAGTCGGAGCGGTGCGTCGCAGACGTGCGAGCGGTGCCCCAAATGCGGTGCGGTCTCGACTCTTGAGCCAGTTGCAGCGACAGTGTCGGTCTGGTCCGGCTGGCCCAGTGAAGCGATGCGATGCGAACTGCGGTGCCCACAGGTCACGGTGCAAGCAGCGGCTCGATGTTGGCGGCGTCGGACGTCGCCCACGGTGAGACCAGGGTTGCGATGCGAAGCGGGGCGATGCGGTCTGCGGTGCAAACAGGTCACCGGCCAGGGATGGATTCGGTTGACGGAGTCGGTTGCAGTTCCCTTCCTCTGTGGCGACTGAAACAGCGTTCCAGAAGCGGTACCCAGAGGCTTGTGAAGTCTTTGTAGTCCCTGAGACTTCTTAACAGGAGGCCAGCTCGGTTCCTGGCCCTTGGAGATACTCAGCACAAGTTCGTAGAAAGTTCAGTCCCGTCCTTTCACTGCCCAAGGCAGAAGCAGCAGCTGCAGGCCAGCCCAACAAAGCAACAACACAGCAAAGGGGCAGTACTCCTCCTGGCAGCTCTTCCAGCTCTTCGTCTTGGCAGGTTCCTTGATTCCAGCGAGATCTAAATTCATGGGGTCAGGGCCCCAATATTTATATCCCAAATTCCTTTGTTCTTTGAAGGCAGAGAGGCCTTCGCCTAGTCCAAACCAGTTCTGGAGCACTTTGTTGACAAGTCTCCGTCCCTTCTTTCAGTGAGTAGGCCAGGGACATCAGACGCACCACAGGAGGTGGAGCCAGCATTGTGGAGGGAAGGCACTGTCCTATTCAGGGCCCAGGTGCGACCCCTCCCACCCATCTACAGGTCGATCTGGCTATTCAGCCCTGCGCTGACTCACCCTGTATCCTGGCATCCCCCAGCCCCTGTCACTCACATTCCAGACAAGGAATACACAATCTCGCAGAGGCAGGCTTGGATGGTTAGGCAAGAAAATACCCACTTTCTAAAAGTGGTATTTTCAAACCCAGAATGGTAAAACCAACCTTACTAAAAGCTGCATTTTATCATTCTGAGTCCAGGCATACTAAACTCGAATTTCTACCATGTTCCCGGGGTCAGTTAGGATTATAAGCTGTAATAATCAAAACTGCCCGTTCTGGCCTAGGGGGAACAGGTAGCCTTGCAATAGTGAAAAACGAACTAAGCTGTAATTCACTAT